>OV049925.1:116583534-117183534 GCA_920104205.1 Eupeodes latifasciatus | reverse complement strand
CTGCAAATTATTTATTCCGACACCTCAAAATACCTTAAACCCTTGGATCTGCTAAACTTTCTAATTGAAAACGGCCTTGAAAATGTTTATTCAGAAACTTTTACTTTACTAAAGTTGTTTTTGACTATTCCAATTTCAACAGCCTCTAGTGAAAGATCTATGAGTGCACTAAAGAGGATAAAAACATATTCAAGGAATAGAATGGCAGATTCAAGGCTAACAAGCTTAGCTCTACTTTAAATTGAAAAAGAATTAGTTAAAGAACTAATGGTTTCAACTGACTTCAAAAACAAAGTAGTCGATATTTTCGCAAAACAAAAGACCAGGCGCATCGAATTAATTTATAAGCAAGTTTAGCTATCATTTAAAACTTAATATGAAAGAAACAGAAAGAAAAACTAAAACTAAAAAAAACTTTAAAAACTTAAAAAAAAAAAAAACTAAAAACTTAATGCAAAATTAAACAAAAAAAAACAAACAAAAAATAAAAAAAAAGCAAAAACAAAAAAAAAACAAAAAAAAACCTTCTTCAATACATCTACCTTGACGTGGTTAGAAGGCTTTAAACCAAATGATGTAAGTGCTTAAAATGAAATAATGAATCAAAATTTGTGTCTACCCAGTCAAATGGACTGCCGCACGTCACTGGTAATAAATGGGGCTTACAACCCCGAATCACGCATTGGCTATACACACCGGTAATCAGACCGATTTTAATATACGGTGTGGAAGTATGGTGGACTATTTTAGAAAAAGGTATAAACCGAGATAAAGTAAATAAAGTCCAACGTTCAGCTTGCCAATGTATAAGCGGATCGCTTCGCAGGACCCCATCTGCGGCACTGGACACCTTACTCCACCTAACACCTCTGACATCTTTAGAAAACAAATAGCTGCAAGTTCTGCTATTCGCCTCAAAGCTTCGTCGCAGTGGACTAACAACAACATTGGCCACTCCGTTATTCTTAGTTATTTAAAATCAATCCCAAAGCACACAGACTACACCATCCCCCAACTACAATTCGACAGAAATTTCCAGATTTCTATACCTCCCAGATCTTTTTGGGAGGTTAGGACATTCCTGGAAGACGAGTCAATCCACTTCTATACAGATGGGTCAAAAACAAAAGAAGGGGTTGGTGGAGGTGTGTACTCTGAAGGACTGAAATTAAGTCTCTCATTCCGCCTTCCCAATCAATGTAGCGTGTTCCAGGCGGAACTTTTGGCGATAAAAGAAGTCTTGTCCTGGCTTAAAGAAAACGTGATATCGACATCTGATATCCGTATCTTCTCAGATAGTCAGGCCGCTATTAAATCTCTGGATTCTGTCTCTACAAACTCTATAACAGTCCAGAACTGTCGATCATCTCTAATGGAGATGGCACAACAGTTTAATATTCACCTTTGCTGGGTGCCGGGCTATAGAGACATTCCAGGTAACTGTAAGGCAGATGAACTCGCCAGGAACGGTACAGTACAGCCCATTCTAACACGTTTGGCACGTACTGGCATACCAATCGCTACTTGTAAACTGTTGTTAATGCAAGACGCTGTGAGGAGGGCAGGACCCAGGTGGAACAACATCACCACGTGTCGAGTCACTAAAAACATCTGGCCAACACTGGATTTAAAACGTTCAAGGTGCTTGCTCTCTCTAAGCAGATCGCATATAAGCTCGATAATAGGTGTCATAACCGGACACTGTCTAATAGGAAAGCACGCCATGAGATTAGGCGTATTCTCAAATGACTTCTGCAGAAGCTGTATGGACGAGGAAGAAGAAGAAACAGTTCTTCATCTTCTCTGCACATGCCTTGCTCTGGCTCGAAAACGCAAGAATTACCTAGGAGAATTCTTCTTTAATGATCTAAACGATCTAAATCATATCGGCATAAGCAGCCTCTCACATTTCGTAAGAGACTCAAACTGGTTCCATTGAGCTTAGGAAGAAACCTCAAGATTCATGTGGTATCACAATGGGCAATCAAACTGGCCTAAGTGTGTCCGTTTCCATCTTGGACAGCCACTTCAACCTAACCTAACCTAACCTAACTACCGGATTGCAATATCCATTTTCGAATTCAACGATTAAATGATTTTTCCAGCTGCCATAAACTTTGAAATGTCAATAACTCAGAAACACAATTATGTGACTTGAGTTGATTTTGCAGCATACCGACGATATGAGCAATAGCTTTAACTTCAGATATTGATTGCATACTTTTTGAAGTCGAAGATCTTTAGAACTTGAGACTTTATGAGTTTTTGTGAGAAAAATACAAAATTCAGACCTATTAATTACTGTTGCTTCACTTATCTAGAGCATAATTTTGAATTGATATAAAATGAGTAGACGTCAAAAGGAGTCGCTTTACATAAATTCAAATTTAACATAAGTTAATCTATTTTAACTAAGAAAGATTATTTTAAATCAATTTATTTTAAACTCCCGCCAAAAGTCATACCACAAAAGCTTATAATACCTAGGGCAGAAAAGAACCCCTTTTCAACCAAATAAAAAATCACTTTCTCTGTTAAAGAATTAAGGGGTAATACCTAGATAGTGGGGAAAATCGTGTTGAATAAAAATGTATTCCCACTTCTCCTTAAAAGCTCATTCACTCCTGAGAACACTTTAAATGTGGACTTCATCTGAAGAATGAATTTTCGGAGTACTCCCCTGTGAGCAAAATAAGAGCTTCCGGCGAAGTAGCGAAAAGCTTCAAAAAATAACCAGATGGACTAAAGATAAAAAGGACCATTAAGATGAAGGTGAAAGGACCACGATAAATCTCCCAGATTTTAATACGGTCTCACCACCGCATGAATACAGTTCGTTTGTTCTGGATTGTTTGTTCGTTTTGTGTTTACTTCCGAGTACGAAAATTACGAATTACGAACGAAAAGAACGACGAGGACGTTAACGAAAACGACAACGGACGTGAACGTTAAAAATTTCGCGTATTTCGCGTGAGTTTTGGAACTTGAAAATTAAGACTTTTTCGGCGGTAAATTAATTAGTCTAAGTAAACTTAAGCTGTCCTGTGGAACTTACAAGAATTTCAATTCCCATCTAAATCATTTATAGTTCCTTTTGTTCCTCTTTTGGAAAATCCAGTTTAAAATCCCTGAAGGTAGCAGCATGTGCCATGACTCAGAACCAACAACCAAGTTGAAATTCACTTAACACGGGCGTTTCGTCGACGTTCGTCGTTGCACTATTTTGAGTGACGGCCGGTGTGTTGTGTAAAGTTCTCGTAATTTGCATCCGATTATTGTTTAGACAAACATTTAAGGTTGTTGTTGGTGGTCAATGCTCTACCAACGCTCAACGCCACTGCTACACGGTATAGTTGAAATATAGAGGTCCTTCCGAGTGCAAGCAAAGGATATCCATAGGCACACAAAATATGGCAGGATACCTACTTTCACAAAGTGTGTATGGGAGTGTACATGTGCAATTCTCGGTATGATGTTCGAAATTAGTTTAACAATGTGCGTAGCGTATGGCATAAGGCTCAAAGCGGAAGGATATATGCATACATCCATTGTGTTGCGCGTGTAATTAGTGTAAATACCGGACAACAATTTTCCTACCTTTACCGTTACCATTGCCGTTACCGTGTGTTATCGCATTCTCGTTTATGTAGTGTTGCTAGTTCGTGTGGTTTAGTTATTGACGGATGAATGAATCCTGCTGGCTTCCGATTTGATCCTTCGATACATACACTGCACCGATGCAGTTCGCATGCAAACGTGGTCCTTTAAATTAGTTAGTATATTGGTTTTATAGGCTAGATTGGTTTCTAGTGATTAGATATATTAAATATCAAATAAAGTTATGAAATTAAATAATAATAAAATTATTAAAACCGTCGTCGTCGACAAGGATTCAAAAGTTACAGTTGTGTCGTTCGGAGTACACATCCGTTTATTGCGAAAAGTGGGTTTATTTTAAATGTTTGTATAGAGTGCATGTGTTTGAAAATATGTTGATGGATAAGAATTATTATTATTATCAGCAATTGAGTAAACAACGTACAAATATCACAATAAACTCAAACAACAACAACTACTGCCCCATCATCATCATCAGACTGCAAACAAAAGCAAATTGGAATATCTGCAGCAGAAACCACAACAGAAGCAGAATCCAGAATCAGCAGGAGCAAAAGCAGGAACAGCCAGAGCAGAGAACGGAACAAGTGAATGCAATATAAATATATATCCCCGCAGAACACACAGGATGTGTTTGACAAATGGATTAACTTTGCTGATTCTCATTATTAATGTGAAAACTTTTGGTATGTCATATTTTGCTGATTTTTTTTTTTACTCAACTCAAACCTTTCGTTTATCTTTACACACACTATATACATACATAGGAGTATTAAGGATCCTTTAGTCCTTAAAGTTTGTTTTTCGATTCGATATTGGTTTATTGTTTTCTGTATGACTATTGTCGTTAAGATTATCGCTTCCTATAAGATACCTGAAGTATATAGTATGTATAGGTTAGGTACTTATCTATACGACCTATCATTGAATTCTATATATGTTCCTGTCCAGGACTAGGTCCTTTTAAAGGACTTAGTATAGTAGTGGTTGCAATAATAAATCATTTAAACAAAAAAATACTTTCTCTCACTGTCGATAAAGGTACCTAAAGGTGAGATGGCATAGAGTCTTATAAAAGACTTTGTGTACACACAAAAAAAAAGATCCTTTAGGAAAGGATAACAACAACTAATAACTCCCAAGTTTTATAGAAAGTTGACTATAAGGATATCTATTCGTCCTATGGGGGGTACATATATTCCGGACGAACGAACCCTGGAGAGGTTGAGCTTTTTGTATTGTTTTTGTCGTCGTCGTTGTCGTCTATTCTACCGGATGATTTATTGAGTTGGAATAGAGTCGCTTCATCCGTGGTGGTGGAAAAGTTTATGAAATTTATGGCAAAAAGGATGATGATCTAGAAAAATTTGTATAATTGGGTGTGTACGGCGCGGCGGAGGGTAGGCTGTAGGTGGCGGAAATGGGTGAATATTATTTTTGTTGTTTAATGACCCGCGGCAACTGAAGTGGTTGTAAATAAAATAATAATTTTGATGAAATAGTTAAGCAGGATTCTTGTGTATAGTTTAAATAATGAGAGCAAAGCAGGAAAATATGTATGGATGTAGGTTAGTGTTATCCTTTAACAACACATTTTGATATCATGCCAAATTTTATAAATGACTATACTTTGAAAGGATGTAGGTCTGTATAACAATTGGTGGTGGTTTTGTAGCTCTATCTTGTTATTTTCAAATAGAGAAGAGGAGTGTTTTTTATGAGTTGATCCGGATAGTGCGGTGTTTAAGTTTTAAGAGAAAATTTTAACATTTTAATGGCATCGAAACACAAACAACAGCAACAACAAAAAAAAAAAGACATAGAACTAAAATTAAACCCAAAACTATACAAAATATATATATTAATTAAACTTCGGTTTTAGTATCCTCTTTGAATTAACAATAAA
The DNA here is from genome assembly GCA_920104205.1 of Eupeodes latifasciatus. NCBI lineage: Eukaryota > Metazoa > Arthropoda > Insecta > Diptera > Syrphidae > Eupeodes > Eupeodes latifasciatus. Next base: position 117,178,010 of record OV049925.1, on the reverse strand, counting down.
AAGCTCTCTCATTACTTCTTATTTTCTCATAAACTTTGGAGTGAGTTAAAAATTTTGTACATATTTGGTTCGAGGAAGAAAAGGGAACTTCTTGGTTTTGGAATTCATATTATATGTATTTCAATTTAATTTTAAAGTCAAATCATGAGATAACCCAAGCAGAAGAATGTCTGTCATATTGGTGTATAGATGTAATTTAAATGAAACTAAATGAATGAAGATATAGAAATTATTCCATTTTGTCTGTTTGTGTTTCTCAAGTTTTGTTAGGATACATTCTTAGATAAGAATATTTTTAGATCGTGGTTTTTTTTTAATTCATTTTTTATTTTTAGAAAAAGTTTTAGTTGGACGAAAACAATATGTTAAAATTGGTAATGTGTTTTCTAAAGAAATAATGAATTTTTCCGGCGTTCCACAAGGTAGCCATCTTGGCCGCTCCTTTTCATTATTTTTTTTAACGACCTACCGGCAATATCTTCTACACACAAAATGTCTTTTGTATGCTGATGATCTTTAACTCTTCAGCAGAATAAGATGTCTTGAAGATGCGGAAAATGTCCAGAATGATCTAAATAAAGTACTTTTATGGTGTAAATTAAATGGGCTTTATTTTAACAATTGTAAATGTAGTGTTGTTACTTATTCAAAAATCTTAAATCCCTTGTGTTTTGAATACAAACTTGGTTTTGATTCTTTGCAGAGACTTGATAGTCAGAAAGACCTAAGAGTGATTTTTGACTCTAAAATTAGTTTTTCACTTCATATAGATCATGTCATTTCTAAAGCTATATCAATGTTGGGCTTCATAATTCGAAATTCAAAACTTTTTAATGATCCTTATACACTAAAAACACTATACTCATCTCTTGTTAGACCGCTGTTAGAATATTGTTGCGTTATATGGAATCCCTACACTCAATCGAGCATTTATCGTATTGAAAAGGTTCAGAAAAAATTTACAAAGTTTGCTTTGCGTAAAATTTATAAAAATTCAGATGTTCCATGTTATGAGACTAGATGTACTCTTATAGACTTAAAACCTCTAGTTTTGAGAAGAAAATTGTATTCTGTCCTTTTTGCTTATGATGTCCTCAGTTCTAATATTGATTGTCCAATGTTGTTATCAATGTTCAATATTTACGCTCCAGCTCGTAGCTTTCGCCCAAGAGATGGCGATTTTTTACATGTTCCTTACCATAGTACAAGTTATGCTAGACATAATCCAATCACAAAAATGCTTGTATAAATTTCAATGAATTTGACTCAGCTATTGACTTTAATGTAAATAGAAATGCAATTAAGAAAAATGTATTGAGTCTATTGTAACAGTTCTTTTTTTTATTATTTAAATATCGAAGATGTATGCATATATTATATTGTTAATAATGTAGTCTATAAAAAGTTTGTAACTTGATTGACGAAATAAATAAATTAAATTAAAAAATAATTATTTCGATATAATGCTGATTGCTACATTTTAACGAATGGTTCACAGATTAAGTTTTGATGTATGTACTGTACATATGTAGGCATTGAATTCTTAAAATATTAAGTAGATTTTTTGTATCTACAACAATTGTTGGTAAATTATGTTCTACGTATATAAATAGCTCTTTCAATCAAAAGTAAATATTCAATTTAAATAAATGTGTTTAAGAATTTTAAATTTTCTCCTATGAAACCATACTTTTTTCATTCAAATTTGTGTGGGAAGTCTGTTCCTTTTTTTTTATTTTTAGAAAATGTAGAAAATATTTTTAATATAAAATACATATTTTTCAAGACAATTGTGATCTTCTATACTAAGCTTCTTAGTATTAAGTCAAAATAATAACTGATTTTTTAGAAGGTAGAATATAGATTTATCTATACATTTCTTTTATTTTTGAGATTTTGTTAAGGAGCTTAATGTTGAAGACTACTTACAATTGGTTTCAAAAATTATTTATTTTGATTAAGAAGATTTTTTTAAATATGTCAAAATAAATGGTTAAAGAGAATGTACATAGTTGCTTTTTTGTTCTTAAATAAATTTTAAAAAGTTATATTTAAAGTTAACATATAATTGAATGTATGTTTGTGTTGGCTTTTCTTAATACAACACAGGAACTGCTTTAGCGATTTTAATGAACTGTTATTTTTCTGCATGCGGCCGAGAAATAAAGAAAATTTAAATGGATCTAAAATTATTAAAAGTACTTTTTAAATAAATTGAGTTTGAAATAAAATATGATAACGAATTATTACGTAGTACTCGTGGCATGATGGTAAGTGCGTTGGACTTTCATGCCAGAGGTCTTGGGTTCGATCCCTGCCTATGCCATCTAAAGTTTTTTTCACGGGTACTGCTTTTTGCGAGGAATTGAAAAATTCTCCAAGAGTAATTCTTGTCATGAAAAGTGCTTTCTCAAATTAGCCGTTCGGATTCGGCTTAAAACTGTAGGTCCCCTCCATCCATGACAATATTACTCGCACACAGGAATGGTTGAGAGTTGTAAGTCACTAGGCCCTAGTTCTCAACGGACTGTTGCGCCACCCAATTTATTTTTTTTTAACGAATTATCCCGCTTCTATGTGAATCTCGTATGAAAAAAATCTTATCTTTGAAACGCTTGCACAAAATTACTGTTTTTCCAGAAGCTTGAAATTTCAAGGTGCTTTTTACTTTCATATAGTTAAAAATATGAGAAATAATCTAGTAATCCAGAAGCAAATAAGAGTGAGCATAGGAATGAGAAAAAGTAACCTAGAAATTTGTTTATAATTTTGTTCTATTGTTTTTACGGTTCCGTGTCCGCGTCGTCGTTAATTATGGACAGTAAAAAGTTGACAAATGGTATTAACACTTTTACAAAAAAAAAAGAAAATTTTCTAAAATGGATGTCTCAGACATTTCTTCATACGCTCAATCGTTTCAGGGAAAAAAGTGTTACGCACAACAATTTATTTTATATTTTTAAATTTTACAATAAGTAGATTAAAAAGTTAATAATTTTGAAGTAGTTGAAACGAAAACTTAAAAAAAAACTGTTTGGATTTCAGTATTTTGTCAATATTTTAGTAGATTTAGAGCAGACATTTTTTAAAACTAGCCATTTAAGTATGAAATAGCCCAATTAAGAACGACTTTTGTTTTGAGATTTTTCTTTGAAAATTTGTATGAATCTATATTCTCTCTAGAACACCACAAAATGGCACACTGGGCGTGTACGCACTTTATTTATTTCATTAGTTTTTAATAAATGCCCTTTCACCTTTTCTATGGAGATTTTGTTAAGTTGAAAGTGGTCAAAAATTACTTTTCACTTATAGTGAGCTAAAAAAACAACGTATCTTAAGTCAATTAATAAAGAAGATGGGCCGCATTTACCACCGAAGAATTGGTCATAGTAAGAAGTGAAAACTAGTGTTGGGCTTATTATACACGTAGCAACAATACTTTTAAAATCGGTGTTGGGAATATAAGCTTGAAATTGGATTACTTAAAGTTAAAAGATTATAAAGGAGAATGGGCAAAAATGTATGGGACCTGAGCCTTGTTTCACCAAACACTTTTCATTTTTTGCTTTGAAACTTTGCACTTTTACTTTAAAAATTACGTTTCACCAAACGCAAATTTTTGAAGAGTAAATTATTGAATTGCAAAGTTTTCCTATTTGCAAAATACATTTCACTTAACTTAAATTTGCAAAGTGCAAAGAATTTTTTGAAAATTTAAAAGTTTTGTTATTTTGCAAAGTATTTGTTCTTTTTGTATCACCAAAAAATAAACTTTGCAAATTATGCTTAGAATTTTGAAAAGCTTTTCAATAATATGTAAAGAGAAATTTGTATTTGCAAATAAGTGTTTTTTTTTTTGAAAAGTTGTCGAAAACTAGTAAAAAAATATATGAACCGTTTTGAAAATAACGAAGTAATTAATATTTAAAAAGACAATGGACATAAGCTATTTATTTTTTAATTTTGACGAATTTATCAAAAAACATGAATTTTGAATTTTAGGGTTAAAGCGTTGATTCTTCATAATTTTGTAAACGTTTTTAAATCCATTGATATCGTAGCCATCTTTCGATGGAATTTGACAGTTTATATTAAATAAAAAAAACATTTCTTGTAAGTGCAACGAAGAATTTAAAAATAGTGACCAAAGAGTAGTGAAACTAAAAATTTACTTCGATATAAAAAAATATTTTTCAACAAAAGAGATTTTTCGATTAACGAAAAGTACACTAGAATTTATGTTGTCTAAAATTATAAATAAACTTCAATTTGATAGCCAAAGGAATATGTGCTTAAGTGCCTTGCATCAACTTTTGTATACACTACATTGGGTTGGGTATGGAACCCAATATCACGGTGTTGCATCAACGCACGGAATAAGCAAACCAACCGTCAGCAAAGTAGTTCATCGTGAGTCGAATATAATTATTGATGAATTTCTCAGTACCACTATTTGATGGGCACATAATTGTTCAGACATAGCCTCGCAATTAACAGTGAAACACTTTTACTTTTTATTTTTCAAATAAAGTCTTAAAATTTAAAAAGTGAAAAGACTTTTCACTTTGAAAATTATGCGAAACACTTTGCGCTTTACTTGCAGGATATTATTTTCTTGCAAAGTGAAAAGTTTTTGGTGAAATAGACCCTGCTCTAACTAGTGTCCAGTAACGAGACCTATAAAAATTAAAAGATTCTATGGATTGTTCAAAAGTAGGAGTATTTTGTAAGTCCTAAGTAATGGGAGTTGGTTAAAATAAAGGAACAAAAATTAAGAAAAACACTACTTTGCAAACTTGCAAAAATAAAGCCGAAGAATGTTTTAAATTTTTAATAATTTTAAATGAAGGCATCGATAAAAAATTAAGGCCTTGAGATAAATCAAATCTTCTAACGTTACACATTTCAAATTTGAGCACAAGACGTTAAATTCCTTATCATTTAACACAATAATTCAAATTAAAAAAATGTGAATTTTCATACTGTTGAGAACTATCTGTCAACATTGATGGTAATTGCTATTGTTGTTCATTGGTACAAAAGTTCATTTATTATTAGGTCTATTAAATTCATCGAAAGTAACCAATACTGCCATTTTAATGACACACTATTGCAATTTATTGATTACTTTGCTAATGTTGGATATATATCTCTAGTTTTAAGGATCTTTTCTAAATGTATACTAGAATATGTTTTAAAAGTTTAAATTTTATTTATTTATTTATTTATTTATTTACATACATACATAATTTAGAGATTTTAAATCTATAGTTAGACTACTGAATTCGAATACATGCTAATATATCGAGATGGACTATTAGCATATTACATACAATAAAATATTTTTAATAAAATAAAAATAAACATTAACAATTTGACAACAGAGGTTTATAATTTCAAAACTCTTCTTTTCCACTTTTTTGAATTTTAAGTAAAACGAAAAAAACTATTAAAAGCTGCTAAAATGACATTAGCGATTGGTCGAAAGGCTAAATTTGAAGTTTGGAATGATCTTTATCTATTTCTTTTGGTTTTGAACCTATAAGATGAATCCAAAAATTATAAAAATTCAATTTAATTTGGAAAAGAAGAGTTTTGAAAATTACGATTGGAATAGTTGAGTTTTGATTCAACCTATTTAGGAATATATGAGTTTTGAAAAGAAAGTAAACTTTTTGATTCAACCTATTTAGGAATAGAGGAGTTTTGAAAAGAAAGTAAACTTTTTTTCATGATCTATTAATACAATATATTTAATTATTAAATATAAATCTACTTATAAGACATTATTTTATCTGCTAACTTACCAAAGATGTTTTCTTAACAAGAATTATTGCAACACTAAATAGTTTAACCCATGAATGCTCTCAAAACAACAAAGATTCCCACATTTTTAATGTCATTGGAATACACGAGTTTTGAAAGCGGCTACTTTAATTTGCATAGGAAAAGAAGAGTTTTGGCGCGGATTTTGGTTTGTATGGGATTAAATGAGTTTTGAATTAAACGACTGAGTGGAATAGTGTATTTTGAAAAAAAACTTCACTTTTTGAGTACTCAAAAGTATAGGAAGTAACAAGTTTTGATAAATTTTAGCTAAATACATAGACGAGGGCGCTTCTAAAGAAAACTTTCTCTTACTTAACTCATTTTTGAAAAAAAGTGGAATAGAAGAGTTTTGAAATTATACCCCTCTAAAATGATATTGTAAAATTAAAAATCAATTAAAATGAATATACAAAAACAATCTATTTTTTAAAGAAGATCTACACAGATGAAAGTCAAATTCAATATGAGACACAATAGCTTCACTGACACAGCGGGTTATAGGTTCATTTTTTGCATAATTAACTCTATGATCATTTTCACGAAATAAAGAACGTACTCTCAGTTGTCGCGATGGAGCATATAAATTAATTAAGGACAAAAGAAATGGGCACTTAATATGGTACGATAAAATATCACTTATAAACATAGCTAAATACATTTTTCGTCTATTAACAAATGATTGCATAGCATACCTAAAAGTTGACATCTGGTAGTATATGATGGAGTTTCGGTGTTCAAATCTAATTTCCGAATTGCGAACCTAGTACAATAACACAGCAGTATTCTAATATTGATCTGACATAAGATGGATAGAGCGATTTAAGAGCCAAAGGGTCTTTTAAATCTTTAATATTGCGTTTAATAAAGCATAGCATGGAATTTGCTTTGGAAACACTGAACTCTTTACAAAGTTTAATTTAAAGTCGAAAATTACGCCAAGATCTTTCTTTTCACAAACTCTATCGAGAACATGGCTATTAATTCGAAGAGAATTTGGGAAAAGTTACTACAAAAAGAAAAACATTCGCATTTAGATGCATTTAAATATAATTGGTTTACAGAGCACCATTCCGATAATTTACTAAGATCATTTTGCAACAGATGACAATCCGTAATGGACTTTATACATCTGAAAAACTTTAAGTCATCAGCAAATAGAAGTTGAACAAAAAAACCAAGTAAGTCATAGATAAAAATTAGGAAAAGAAGTGGCCAAGATGGCTACCTTGGGGAACACCTTAGGTTACCAAAACTGGACTTGAAATCATATTTTCAATTTTTAACAAATTGAACGATTCTTAAGGTAAGAGTCCAACCAACCATTTCAAAAGATTTGAATGGAAACCAATCAATTTGGGGACCTTTTTCGAGTTTATTTAAAATAAAATTGGAGAAAGTAGAAAGATTGGTGGTTGTTGATCTTTCCGATACGAAACCGCGTTGAAATGGTGAAATGTGTTCTTTTGTATTTGGTATAGGTACATGATAATTTACAAATTGGACGATAATTGTTTATTTGTTGCTTTGATCCAGATTTAAGAATTGGAGTTAAAAATGATTTTTTCCACACTGATAGAAACTCACCATAGAAATTACAAAGCCTTATATTATATACGTCTATAGAAATCTAATTTCAGTCCACCCCGAAATATGATGATAGATTTAGATTTTTTTTTAGAATTTTATTCATCAAATTTTTAAATTTCTAACAATGGTTTTGCTTATAAGTATTGAATAATATATAGGGCATGGCAGATATACCGTCAGCCCGAAATATGATATTTCCAGGCAGTTAGTGTAACTAGGAGTTTGCATGTATGAAGAATTTTTTAATCCAAGTAATTGCTCTAAGAAAATAATTATTGGGATTTATTGAAAATTTAATTTTGAACCATTATGAATCCTTCCTTTCTTTTCTGTCAACATAAAATAAAAATCTATTAATACCTCTTTCTTCACCACTGGTCTATTAAAAAGAAATTCATGTATATCCATTAGTTAATGATAGAAATAAAAAGCTACACTTTTATTAACACAGATTACTACCTAATAATCTCAAACATTTAACAACACATCAGACTGTAGTCCTGCAGATAGTATTAACTCAGGAGTTCTTTATTTCTTTCAATCATTAAATCAAGTCTATAAAGGCTTCCAAAGCAATAAAGGATTTTATACAATCATAAACGATTGTATTATTTTAAGGAAGATAAAGGACACTTAAACTGATTGTGTGGCTTTTATAGTTAAAAACGAATGCTCTGTGAAATCACACCTCTCTATTGCTTTATTTTTAAATCTTTATAGTCATGTCTATTAAATTTTCTGAGGTCAAAAGTAAGATTAAGATTCAGAACAAAAGCTCCAAGACTATACTATCATATAAACGAAAATTAATTTTCTCCTTGCTTAAAGTTATACTCGTGTTCATAGAATTTATATATATGTATATGTGTACACTTTTATTTAGTCTCTCAAAAACATCCTAGACTATACAGATACACGTTACCTAGTGCTTGTTGTAAGAACAACAACCTAAGGACATTTTAATTTTCCATTTTCCATTTTTTGTTTTTATGTTTTATTTTTAAGCTCTCCTTTCAAAGGATGGATTATGATAAAATATTGCACATTTTAAGAATTGTTTTATAAGTAAGCAGACACAACACATAGAAATGATACGATGAAATCAAAATAACATTATGTACGTGACTATTTTGTTAAGTTTCTATATAAAATTTTAAGTTATTCATAAAGGTGTCTGAAAGCCTGAAAGCCTGGCATAGTACAGATAATGGTTCTTGAATCTAGTTTGTCCCAAAAATAACAAAAAAAAAGAGACAAGTGCATGACAAACACAGTTGTAAACGTAACACGTACATATAACTTAGGGCTAGGTATTTGATATTATGGTTACCCAATTGACTTGAGATTATACTAAATTAATTTATTGGGGAACCTTTTATTCCATTTCACATGAGAATATGAACTTAGGTGAAGGTAGGAATATAAAATTTCATCTCTAGAGAGTTAAAATTTTCTATTGATTGTAAAATTTTAAAGTCCCATGAAGGACAAGTTCAATTTTTATTTCATTTCGATTTTGCTGCTTGAATGTACGTATATCGATTTTTAATAAGTATGTACTCTCTTTTTCTATTTTTATATCTTGTTTCTTGTTATTGAAAATGTATTCAGATAGGTTTATTTCAATAGATTCAATTTTCGATTTCAATTGGTTTTCCATCACTCCTTTACATTCATGTTTTATAAAGCTATGCAAAAATGCTAAAAAACTCCGAAAAAATAAAGAAAATATGTAGACTTGTAAAATTTTAAAAACGATGGAATGTAACTCACACTTAAAACTTTTTTATTCTTTCCCTTGGAAGGCTACGTATTTTTTTGTTTTTTTTTAAGTTTTAAAACTGTTTTTGTTTTATTTTAATGTATAAATAAAACTATGGCATTAGATGGCAGGGACCTTGAATTGTCGAGAAATATCAACATTGTTAAATTTTTAAACCGAGCGTATTACAATAACTTCTAATAAGAAGCTAAAATACCTTGAGACGCAACATGTCTTGAAAATCTTTTGATATTTTACGAAAAATATTTGGATTTATTTGTTGTAAACAGTTTTTGGAACAAACATATATTGGGTGTTTCTTAAGACTTATGAACTTAAAATTATAATTGGAGTTTAATGTAATCGGTACGAATTGTCGAATTGAAAATTTCGACATTTATCAACGTTGCAAGATCCCAAGAATTTAAATAAAATATTTTCTTAGAGAAATGCGAACAAAAATAATATTACCATCAAAAGAAATGTATGCATCGAAGAAGAAAGTTTTTGACATCTGGTAAAATTTTTAGAAATATCGAAGTGACAGTGGCTGATAATAGCTGGAAAAATTGATTTTCGGATGTCTTGGTAAAATTTAAAAACATTGCCTTCAAACTAATTTTATCTCATGAAAAATGTTTTTTAACATTTAGTTACATTTTAAGAAAATGTCCAATTGTCAATTTTCTTGTAAAATATAAAAATCTTCGAAGAATTCTATACAAAAATGGATGAAAATACTATCTCGAGAATAAATGAAGGTCTTGACTTCAAATTTATTTTATTATATAAATTTATTTGTCTTTATTTTATAAACAATAAAAACTGTCAAAAAATGCTATTAAAATTTGTAAAAATCAGGTATTTTTTGCAATAATACTTATATGAGTATTTCAATTAAACGTTAGCAAAAACGTTTTTGTTTTGGAATGATATTTGAAATAAACATTTACACTATACAAAATCCTTAAAATTCTAAAATTAAATTCAAGTTTTCGACATATGAAGTAGGTTAAATGGAATGCAATTTAAAGAATTTTGGTCTGCTTTTTTGCAATATTACTTGTTAAACTTTAAATGAAAAATAAATTTCATCTAAACCTTAGTTCTAAACCTTGTTAAAAAAGTCTGAAATGCACCAAGTTTATGATAATATTTTTTTCCAATACTATAAGCAACTATAGACTTAAAAATATATAAGAAACATAGGTATTTCTTTTAGTTAAATAAGAGCGCTACAAAAGTTCTTTTACATAAAACAAAAAGCGGTTTTGGATATCAATAAAATTCTGTATTTCTGTGAAAGTACGTTCAATGTCATTCTGTATGGAACTCAAAGTCTTTTGCATGGCCACCACGCTTGCAGAAGTCTATGCGCTGAACCCAATTTTCAAGCATAAATCGGCCGATACTGCTGCAATTTCACTTTAGATATTCGTACGAAGTTCGTCAATCGTCGCTGGCTTGTTGGTATAGACCAGGGGTCGGAAAGTAGTTTGAAGTGGGGTCCAGATATGGTTGAAAACATTTTAATCGAGGTCCAGAAAAAAATTTAAAAAAGTTTTGTAGTTTTTATTTTGCTTCATTTAAGTAACTGTAATATTAAAAAAATTACAACGATGGTCTTGAGCAAGTTTTTTATAGTTTGGTTCACGCGGGGAACAGCAAATGCGAAGAGTATCATCAAGGTGGGAGTCTGATAATTTCGAACGATATTTGTTCTTCAAAAAATTCATTTTTGAGAAAGACGATTCGCATATATATGTCGAGCCAAACTTAGTAGCCAAGTAGATAGCTAGTTTTTTTGCAATTTTGATATTTGATATTTTTCTGGACATGCTTACCCAAAATTCTTCAGTTGATGCAGTTTTAAATATTTGCAGGGAAATATCTTCTTGAAGGTCAATTAATTCCAATTGTAATGAAGCTTTTGAAAAATCGAATAACTTCGCAGCCACTTCAGTCCATTCTGCCTGAAGTTACCCTATTTGCAAAGTATGAAATATTTGGAAATTAATTTGAAACATTATTTGTTTGTTATATTTATTATAAAGAAAAATCAAAAATTAAGATTATATAATTATTTCCTTATTCCATACTACTTGAAGAATATATCTGACAATTGTAGTTCTATTTACGTAACCACATCATCGTGTTGAATTTGATCCAGACACTTTATCAAAATAAAAAAAAAACTCGTCTACAATCAAAGTTCCTCCTCATCTACAAAACGGAAAAGTGACGAAATGGATAAGGACACAGATATTGGTCAACTGAATCCTTTCACTAAGAAACAAAGTTTATCTGTATTTGAATCATATGTTCCAACTAATCCGGTCTCCATAACAACACAAGAATTAAGAACAATTTCTTCCGCTGAAACTATTACTGCAAGTTCTCCTTCTGCATCAGTTCAAACTTCCTTACCAAACTCCTCGAGTCAACCATTTGAATTACCTGTAGTAGAGCGACCTGCAATAGAGCGACCTGCAGTAGGGCCACCTGCAGTAGAGCAACCTGCAATCGAAGATAATAGATACGAATCTCCTATTGTACATGGACTTAAAGTTGTTGAAGGTCAAAAACAAATTTTTATTTCTAAACTTGCACCATCTACAAATGCTTTAGATATTAAAACGTATTTAATGCAGAAAATTGGTAAACTAGAATTAATCACTGTGGAGAAAATGCTTCAAAGGAACTATTCCAAGTATGCATCATTTAAAATAAGATGTCCGGACTCGATTTTCCATTTACTGAATTCTCCATCATTTTGGCCTAATGGTTTAATCGTACATGAATTTGTGAACAGGAACTCAAAGATACAACCACACCATTTTCGACAGTAACTGACAACGCTAAAACCCAGCAGCATGTATTAATTTACTATCAAAACGTTAACGGCTTACGGACCAAAACCAATATAGTCTATACGAACTTAACCAACCTCCCTCACGATGTAATTGTTTTAACAGAGACGTGGCTATGTTCATCAATAGCTAATTCTGAACTTTTTGATAGCAACTACCAAATCTACCGACGTGATCGTCATTGTAACTATGATTCAACCGTGGTTGGCGGAGGAATTATTATAGCCGTACAAAATTCGTTAATGTGCTCTCTCGTCGATGACTTCCGACAATCCTTGCTTGAAATATTGTGCATAAAGATAAAAATGCCTAATGGTTTCCTCTACGTAGTGGCTACTTACATTCCGCCTTGCTCCAACAGTGATGTATATGATCAACTTTACGACTGCCTGGATGGCATAACTGAAAACATTGACCCTAACGATGAAATAATCATAGTTGGCGATTTCAATAAAAAAATAAAGAAATAAGGCGTGGTTAAGGTTCAATCAAACTAAAACTGATAGCGACCTACTAAATTATATTGATTTTAAAAACGAATTTATCAACTATTCCAACTATCTTTACAATGAATTCCTAACCAAAACTGGAAATGATTTTAAAATAAATCCTAAAAAATTCTGGAATTTTGTTGATATTAAAAGAAAAACTGATGGCTACCCAATATGTATGGTGTTTGATAAATTTTCTAGCCAAGATCCTAAAGTTATATCCAACATGTTTGCGGAGTTTTTTATGAAGTCCTTTGAGGAAACTCTCCCATCTGACCCTCGATCCCCTCTGACATCTCAACAATATGCCCACTTAGGACTAATAAATTTTTCGATTACTGAATCTACAATTCGTGAACAAATTTTAAAACTTGACGACAGTCTAAGTTCTGGCCCTGATGGTTTACCGTCATTCATGTTAAAAAAATGTGCAAATCATTTATCTTACCCACTTTTTATTCTTTTTAACCACTCAATTAAGTACTCTACATTTCCTGATCTATGGAAATATGCTTTTCTTAAACCTATTCATAAAAAAGGTCCTAGTCACTTAGTTACTAACTACCGCCCCATAGCCAAACTCTCTGTTATTCCTAAATTGTTCGAATTGTTAGTTTGTGATGTCTTATCTTTTAATTGTTCTTCTATCATTAATGAAAATCAGCACGGGTTTGTTAAAAAGAAATCAACTGTCACTAATTTATTAGAATTTACAACGTTCTGTTTTGACGCTTTTGAAAAAAATCTGCAAGTTGATTGCATTTTTACCGATTTTAGCAAGGCATTTGACAAGCTTAATCATAGTATTCTTCTAAATAAACTGTCAAGATTTGGACTAAATGATTCTTTTATCAATTGGTTGTCTTCTTACCTCAGTGATAGACATTATAGTGTAATTTTCAGACATAATCACTCAAATAAGTTTTTAGTTAACTCCGGTGTACCTCAAGGTAGTCATTTGGGACCACTATTATTTGTCTTATTCATAAATGACCTTCCATCTTTTTTAAAAAACTCTTCTTCATTAATGTACGCTGACGATGTTAAAATATTTCGGAAAATAAATTCATTGAATGATTGTAATCTTCTTCAAAATGACCTACTATGTTTTTGGGAATGGTGCAACAACAATCGTTTATTTTTAAATGTTGACAAATGCAAGACAATGCGTTTCACACGCAAGCATGATTTCATTGTTTTTGATTATATGTTAAACTCCTCTAGTTTACACGTCCAATCCAGCTTTTCTGATCTGGGTATAATTCTAGATTCAAAGTTATCATTTACTGATCACTACGATTCAATAATCAAAAAAGCTAATAGATCACTCGGTTTTATTAAACGTTTTGGAAGTGAGTTCCGTGATCCCTTCGTAATTAAATGTCTATTTTTTTCGTTTGCCAGATCTGTATTAGAATATGGCTGTGTTATATGGGCCCCTTATTACAATGTTCACACAAATAGAATTGAAAGTGTCCAAAAAAAAAATTCATAAAGTTTTACCTTCGATTTCTTCCTCGGTCAAATTTAATTGAATGGCCTTCCTACCCTCAGAACCTAATTCTCTTGAATATCCCATCCCTTTCTGCTCATAGAGAGTTTTTACAGCTTTGCTTCATCGTTGGATTAATGAATGGATCTATTTCCTCCTTCTCAGTTTTGGGTCGTTTGAACTTTAACGCGGCCCGTGTTGGGTTAAGAACTAGTTTGCCAATACGTCCCAGTTTTAGCAGATCGAACTATGGGTCTAACAGTCCGATTAATCAGTTAATTAATATTTTTAATAAACATTATAACTTAATTGACTCTGTCAACGTAAATATTAAATCAAAACAGTTTAAAATTAGATTTTTCGTTAATTATGCAAATTAGAAATTTAATTTTTATTTTTTTTTTTTTATATACATATATACATTCATTTTTATTGTTATAGTTATTTATATTTATAATTACCTGTAACGTTAGGATTTTAACGTACTCAATAAATCAAAATCAAATCAAATCAAATTTATTTTCAACTTAAATAACCCCCGTTTAAATTATAAGCTAAAAATTGAATTTTGTACATTCACACTTATTTGTGAGTATATAAAAGTATATCAGCAGCTGCTACTGCATCCATTGAACTGGCAATGAGCGAAAAATATTTCAAATAATTTAATCCTGTGAGTATTTCTGGAAAATTGACAATTAATTTGCCGCAGTTCTCTCTTAAATTTCTAATTGAATAACAATTGAATTTAAATATTTCACAAACCATATGGACATCGACTACACGTATACACCACACACTCCCTCTTTTTTTTTGAATGAAACTAAAAAAGTGAATTTAATTGGTTTTATTTTATTTTTTAAAATATCACCTAAAGGTCCTTGTAGACAAACATACTACATACAATACATAGAACATAGTGTGCCTGCATAGTTATATGTTTTTTAAACTTAAATCAATTTTTCTATGAATAAAATAAAATTGAATTTAATTTGTATAGCTTTTATTTGAAAATATAGCTAGTACAAAAAATGTTTTGAATTTCATTTGAAATAAATTATCTATCATGGATTTTAATAATTAAAAATAATTTATGTAAAAGAAATAAAAACATAAAACTTTAATAACAATAATAATAATAATAATGTATAAATTAAAGTTTATCGATGTGTTACATTTATAAATACATATACTTACAATTATACACCAACCATCAGCATTAAGGTTAAATTTATTTATGTTGGCCTTATACTACAAAATAAAGATTAAATGATTCCTAATTGAAAAATCTAATTACCGTAATGAAAAGAGTTTCATGCAAAAATGGACATCAACTCAAAAAAAAATATTTATAATAATTTTTATATCTCTCTACCATTAATATATGTATGTATATATAAAAATCATTGCGAATTTCGTATAATAAATATATATATACATATACAAGTATATAATTGTTATCATAATGGAAATTCGATTATAGAGATAGTGACAACAGTAATTAGGTAACTACAGCAGCTATTTATTAAAAGTTAATCAATATATCAATTAATTTAATTATTTATTATCATCTACGTATGTATAATAGTATATGTATATGTGTATAAAAAAAGGTGATAAAATGTTATTAGCTGATGTGAATGTTTTGACTTTAATTTTGGATGTGGTTTTGTCAATTGGAAAATATGAATTTGATTATTAAAAATTTTTATTTTAAATCTATATGTTAGTTCAACAATCCTAACATCAAAAGAAACATACATTTTTTGTTTAAAAAATAGTTGGTAAAAGTGTGTTCAATAGTGAATACCCTAAATATATATAAATATCTATAGTTCTAGAACTATAGCTCCAAACAAAATATTCAGAATTTCATAGTAAATAAATTTTGACCACTTATAAATTTGATCGAAGTCTTAATGAGAGTAAAAAAATTACATGAACGCAAAATCTACTAAATTAAAAAAAAAGTACGCATACGCCACAGTGAACATTTTTTGTATTCTTCGGCTTTGAATAATTTTTCAATTGAATCCAAAGTTCTTTTAAATTGCAGAGAGTGCAGATTTGTGATAAATCGTCTCTTTAAGGCACAAAGTTTAGATTAAGTATTTCGACTCTAGCCCTAAAGATGATACCGATAGCTTCTGCAGTTAGTTCCTTGCAAAAATAAGTCAAACCAGATGACAATTGGTGGTTCAGGTTCCTGTAAATGTTTCTACTTTCTGAGGAGGATGTCCTTTCTAGATATTGTAAATATATCGCATTATCAGTTTTAGCAATCAGGTAATCAAGTAAATTCTGCCATTCAATAACGTTATTTTCAGTTAAAGGAAGCGTTACATTTTGTGCCGCGGCAAGATGGTTCCATTCTTTGAAAGGTGTTGCGTTTCTTCGAAGTTGCCTTAACAGAATTGACTTATGTAGTCCGTTTTCTCTTTTCACTACTGTAGTCAGATAATTGGCATGCGATTTAAGATTTTGGATTTAAATCGGTGCTAAACCTGACTCCACATGTAAAGCATACGTTGGTGTTGCGTTAGGTAATCGGAATAGTCGTTTGAAAAAGAACCTCTGGTATTCTCATGTTGTGCGTACCCAAATGCTTGCACCCCATAACACATACAAGTATTTACTGTTGCTTTAACACTCGGTACTTCGATGCTACCAACCAACTAAAACGTTGGCCACATCAGATTTATAGCTAGTTTGGCTTCCCTACCTTTCTCCTTTGTATGTTTACTCCAGTTAAGGTTAGATGTTATCAACACTCCCAGATACTTGAACTCCTTTACTACCTCGATGCGCTCATTGTTGATGGTCCATGATTCCTCCGGTAGCCTTCTTCGGTGTCTGGATTCAAAAATCATAGCTTTTGTTTTACTTGTATTGATTTTTAGGCCTCAAGTTGAACAGTAATCTTGAAGTCTGTTGATTTGCAGTTGCAGGGCACTTGGTGTATCAGCCAATAGCACCAGGTCATCAGCATACAGTAAGACTTTGACTAAGGAGCCAGCAAAAAATACACCTCCCGGAAGAATGTCAGTGACAGCATCGATATAAAGGGCAAACAAAATTGGGCTGAGAATGCATTCTTGGGGAACACCCGTGGACGTCTCAAACCATTCCGATAAGTTGCTTCCATTCCAAACTGCCGCAGTTGTTGAATCCAGGAATTTGGAGTATAATAGAAGAAATTTCCTAGATACACCTATAGATGATAGCTTGTAGATCAATGCTTGCCTATTTACCGTGTCAAATGCCGCTTTAAAATCTACGAAGCAAACGTAGAGCCTCTTAGAATTCTCCAAATACTTTGATGCAATACTAGACAGCGCGAAGATATGATCCACAGTAGAGAATCCGGACCGAAACCCTGCTTGAAAAATACTAAGCGGTTTGTTGACTCAATCCATCTGATAAGCCTCTCATAGAGAATTGAGCTAAAAACTTTTCGCAGCGTATTTAGGATAGATATGCCCTATAATTCTCAGCAACGCTCGTCTCCCCCTTCTTGAAAATGGCATAGATAATCGCTTTATTAAAACAGATCGGAACAGAGGCATCATCGTAGAGTTGGTTGAAGAAGTTTACCAGGTAGTTTTTGAACTGTAAAATGGCGAATTTATTAAATTCGGAAGGGATTCCGTCGACACCAGGTGCCTTGTTATTTTTCATTTTATCCAAAACTGTATGCAGTTCGTTCAATGAAATTGGGCAGTCTAGATCGTACACACAGGTGTGTGGTTGCGCATAGCTAAACTCTAAAATGGTGGTATTATTAATTGCTAACAGCTTTTTAAAATGATTTGCAAGACTGTCTTCTCCTATAGAGTTATTGTTTGCAGTTTTTTGAGAGCGTCCTCCTAGTTCCCTTACATTGTTCCAAAATTCTTTCGAGTCCTTACAAGAGATAAGTTTATGAGCAACAAGTTTCAGATAATCGATCTTTTTCGTTGTACATAGTTGTTTGTATTGCGAGTTACAGTGCAGATACTGGGTTTTGAAGAAATCAGCGTTTGTTGATCTGAAAAGCTTTAAAAACACAAAGGATTTCTTTCGTAGTCGCTCGCAGTTATTATCAAACCATCTATTTACCGGTTCAGCTTTTTGTGTTTTGGTGAGTGCATATGAAGCTGAAGTTTTTATTGCGTTCATTATACTTTCTGAGATTTCATCAATTGATCTTGATGATTGTACTAAAGGGAGGATATTAATTTTTCTATTAAGACGATGTTGATAAAGTAAACGTCTGTTCTCCCTCCATTTTAATTTTTGTAACTTAAGTGAAGGTCTTTGAAGTAGATATTATATTTTCGAAACCAATTTTCACTGCAATTGGTAGATGAGCAGAAAATGTAGCTGCAAGCACTTCGAAGTCAACTGCGGTTTCTATCCAGAGACCAGACACAGCACATAAGTCAATGACAGAGTGTTCTTGACCACTTATGAAAGTGAGTTCGCCTTTATCATCTCCTTTGGAAACTCGATTTAAAACAAAGAAACCAAAGTTTTCAAAGAAATCTATCAGAGTTCTGCCATTACAGTTAACTATACCGTCTTTAGATTTTCTTTTCACTTTGAAGCCCGTTTGAGATTCTGTATGATGTGAGATGGGATTTTGGTATTCACCGATTCGAGCATTAAGGTCTCCAATTAACATTATACACTGCCAATCACTAGGATGAGGCCACATATTTTTCAACCGATATTCGTTCTTTATGCCTGCTGGAAATTTCGTACCAATAAAAATTTACTACATTTGAGTAGGTAGATATTTTCTTTAAAAAAAGTAATAAAATTAAGGGGTTAAATAGAAAAAACAGTTGGAATTTCCCTACATTAATTAAAGAGCTACTGAGGCCACATGAAAAATCTTATAAAATATCAAAAAAATGAAAGAAATGTTTACAGTTTTTGGTTTTCAAACATTTATTTATTAAGTTTTTCTCAATTAATAATGAGTATGCCCCCAATTTTTCGATATGACCTCTATTAGACGGTTTGGAATGGAATCATAAAGTTTTTTTAAATAGTCAAGTGAAATCTCATCCCAGGCATCACGGATAGCTTCAATTAAGGAGTCCTTGTCTTCAAATTGTCTACCGCCTTCATAAACTTTTCGAGATAGCCATGCCCATACGTTTTCGATTATGTTCAAGTCCGGTGAATAGGGTGGCCATGGCAAAAGCTCTACGTTTTCTGATAAAATCCAGCTTTTGACAACCCTGGAAGTGTGGATGGGGGCATTGTCTTGTTGGAAAATCCAAGGCAGAGGTCCAAAAATATTTTTCATCTTCGGAAATGAGCGTTCCAACAAGTATTTGTAGCTGTTTCCGTTCATTGTTAGAGAAAGAAACTCCAATTCGATTTTGCCATAGTAGGTGATAGCTCCCCACACCATAACACCTGATGTACGGCTGTGATGTCTTCCCAAAATTAGTTCCTCTTTTCTTAAATCATGGAAATAAAAGTTGTAACCATCGGGGCCGTCAAGGCTAAACTTTTTTCATCCGAAAAGACTACGCGTTTCCATTGACTGCTCCAAGAGACATGTTCTGTTGCAAAGTTCATTCGCAGCTCCTTGTGTACTTGCTTTAGAACAGGTTTCTTTTTGAGTTTTCTTCTCTGGATAGTACCATATTTTCCTATTATCCTTCGGACTGTCGAAATACTGGCTGATACTCCGCTTTTGGACCTTATTTTAGTAGCTGATTGAGTAGAATTTGAAGCAATACGTAAAATTAACCGCTTTTCTCGGGATGTTGTTGCTTGGGCTGTGCGTCCTTTTTGGTTTTTTCCATAGTTTTGAGGATCAGCAAGATAGTTGTTTACAACTGTCTTACTTCTGTTCAGCTTCCTTGCTATTTCTCGGCTTGAGAGTCCCATTTCCTTGAAAGCATCGATTTGTCCTCTTTCTGCTACTGTCAACGTCTTTCCGGAACCCATTTGTAGTTGAAATTTAATAAAAATAGTTATTTGTAAAACTTTCTTAAATATTGTAACCCAAATTTTGAAAAAAATTGCTAATCTGAACTTCTACAACGAAATATTCGCAATGGCCTCATCTTAGTGACTCACTTTTTTATATCCTTTTTAGGTAGCCCATTCATTAATGTAGGGAAATTCCAACGGTCTTTTCTAATTAACCCTATAATTGTATCACTTTGTTTTAAGAAAATATGTACCTACTCTCATGTAGTAAAATTTTCCGGGTTAAACAAATTCCAACAGGTATCGGACCGAAAATCGGTTGAAAAATATGTGGCCTCATCCTAGTGATTGGCAGTGTATTTCCAAAAGAGCTGGTATTTATCAAATTATACAAGTGATCGAAATCATTCTGCCAGTTATTACAATTTAAATAGAGTGGTATGATAAAATAATTAGAAATATTGTTATTGATTTGTATAAAAACCCTGTTTTCAATACTTTTAAACTCAACAAAACTACCAACAGTAGTAAGACAGTTGAGTTCGCTTATACGGTTACATATAATGTCAAAGCTTTTTTAAAATGCACACTTTTCAAATAATTCAGTCCTTATGAAAACAATCTTAAAGGTTTTGATAAATTTATCATCAAGTTTGTGTCAACTAAATTTTGTGTAGGGTGTTTCAACAAGTACTCCCTCTATGAATTTTTTATCTTTTTGTTTCAATAGCATTATGAATGCAATATAATTCTATTCACAGCTAGTCACGTCTTCTTTGAAGGCGAGGATTCGATATGATTAATTTAACATGATTCTAGAATCTAGATTATAAATAAAATGCACGACTCGGTCGTACGAACTTGCGCATGTATCCAAAGAGTCTTTAATATTTCCTGTATTTTAAGATTACAATTTTTTTTTCCAAAATTTAAACGATATTTGATTTCTTACAAAAAACCATGTTTGGAACCGGCTAAGCTGATTGTTGATAAATGACAGTCAAAATAATCGAATTATATATTATATATATATATTATATCGTTTCTGAATAGAGCTACCAGACGCTTACACAAACGAATGGAAAATTTTCTTAATTAGGTACCTTTTTTTCGTTAAAAAAAAAATTCTTGTGGCCGGCAAAGCTTGCGGCCTTTAAAAAAAGCAAACAAAAAGTAAGAATATTAATAAAATACAGCCAATTTTATACTTTTATTTAGATTTTTCATATCCCGAAATTGTTCAATCGAATTGAATTATTAAGTTGGAACATCTTACACCAACGGAATACTCTGTGATAGTCAATTTGACTATCAAAAATATATAATAATATATAATATGACTAGCGGCCCGTCCCGGCTTCGTACGGGTACACATAAATAGGTACAGACATTTAAGTTATAAGCATGCTAATTAAAACGACCATGAATCACAATTAGAAGAAAATTGTATGCTTATCTTAAAGCCTCCCTGTACACTACGTTGGCTGTTGTATTTGTAGGTGGCAACAAAACGTATTGATTTTCAGGAGATCCTACTCGAGAAAGTGCCACATACAATTGCCCGTGGGAAAGCACTCTTTCCTTAAGTCGATACCAACTATGGAAAAAGTTTGTCCCTGGGATTTATTTATTGTAAGGGCAAAGGATATTTTTAATGGGAACTCTAACCTTTTAAAAGATATGGGCTAATCAGTTGGTATCATCGGAACATGTGCGCACTGACCGGCCGCGGGACCCGTAATAATAATTGCTACAATTACATTATCTCTTAATTCTTTGATCAATAGTCTTGTATTCTATAATATTGTCGAACATTTTTTTGTCTTATCAATAATACTCTTCGCAGCGTATGCGATGAAAGGCATTTTATGGTAATTTTTTTTTACACCTTCGGTTGGTTTTAATAGGAATTTCTAAAGGTTTCTATAGTAATCTAGTACTAAATATAGCCTGTGTTACTCAGTGATAATGTAGCTTTCTAATGAAAAAAGAATTATTAAAATCGGTCCAGTACTTTTTGAGTTTATTCGTTACATACAAAAATACAAATCTTTCCTCTTTATAATATTATATTATTAGTGTAGATGATATTCAATTATCACCTTAGCCGATTTCAACTCTTAATTTTTCAAAATTTGTATTCGAAAATTGTTACAAGGTTTTTTACATATATTTTCCATATGTTGAACTACGTTTTAAGTACGTTTTAACTACGCTCAACTACGTAAAAAAAGTAGCGAAAAAGAAATGCAAAGTGTAAGCGCCTTAAGGGCATTGTGTTTGCACCTTGCATTTTTCAATTCAATTCAACCAATTTCAAGTTCTTTTCGTTCAAATTGCATCATTCAATCATTCAACCACCACCAACTTCACTCAAAGATGTTATTCATACTTCATTCTTTTTTCATTCGGCATCAAATCCAGGTCTCCATTTATCTTAAAATTATCTTAAACTAATTAAAACTTAAAATTATAAAAGGAAAACTACTTATAACTAAAAATTCAAAAGTATACTAAAATAAAACGTGAAATTTATATTTTGAAAATCAACAAATGTGTGCAGCATCATTCTTTTTCGCTTTTTCGCAAAATGGGAATCAACCAGTAAAGGCAAGTCGGCACAGAGACGCCGTTTAACATCATACATAACGGGTGACCACACAAAGATGCCCATATTTCTTTTTTGTCTCGCTCCAATGGTAACACTGCTTTGGTGTCGAATGCGCGATCCAGTTGAAGTACAGGTCAGACAAATTTGTTTTCATTTGTTATCAGTCGTCATGGATAGTTATACCGATAAAGAACGAGCATTTTGCGTCGAGTTACATTTTCGCGAAAATTCGTATGTAAAAGTACGACGTGCATTCCGGCGTCAGTTCAAAGTTCCTCGTCATAAACGCGTGCCTTCATGGAAAACTGTCAAAAGATGGGTTCAAAATTTCGTCAATCCGCCAAGGCAACCGATAAGAAGCGTCCGGGCCCGCCGAGAACGGTCCGTACGGCTGAAAACATTGAGAGAGTCCGTGAAGCGATTCAGATTAGTCCGCGGCGTTCAGCGCGACGATACGCGTCTTCTTTGGGCCTAAAAAGGGAATCAGTGCGTAAAGTTTTGGTCAAAGATTTGAATTTTCACCCGTACAAGCTCATGATAACCCATGAATTGAAAGATACCGACTGCAGACAACGTTTACTCTTCGCTCAGACAATGCTTCGAAAATTGGCAGATGGTGAGATAATTTTGGGTAATCTTTTGATGAGCGATGAAGCTCATTTCGAGCTCTCCGGCGCCGTAAACAAGCAAAACTTCAGGTATTGGGCCGAAGATAACCCAGTCTGGATACACGAAAAGCCGTTACACAGCCAGTGTGTGACGGTTTGATGCGCGGTAGCGGAGTGGGGCACTGTCGGTCCCTACTTTTTTGATGGAACGGTAAACGGAGAGCGGTACAGAAACATGTCAAGCAACTTCCTCCTCCCCGAACATCGCCGTAGACGTCGTTTGAGTCGAACAGTATTCCAACAGGATGGTGCAACGTGCCATACTGCCTGCGAAACGCTCGCATTTTTAGTATGTAGTTATTAAGAGCTTAATAATATATACATACTTTTTAATAAATATGATTTAAAATCACAAAATAATATAAACCATCATGTGTTCATATATGCGTTTCGCCCCGATGTAATGGTTGGGCTCATCAGTAATGGGCATCTTCTGATAAAAAATATAGAAGTTAATTGAAATAAAAATATTCCTTTCAGTTTGGTGACGTTTCCCTTCTGGCACAACTCTAAAATTGTTTTTTTTTTTTTTTTTTTTTTTTTTTTTTTTAATAGAAAATGGTTGTCAAAAAACCACCAAAAAATACGAATTCTTCCATTCAAAAACAGAATTGTTTCACTATGTATATTATGTTTCCCTTCAATATTTTCAAAAGTTAAAAATTTTGTTTAAAAAGGTAAAATAATCATTTTTGTACAAATACTTTTTTTGAAACTTATTGTTTTCGAATAATTTAGTTTAAACTTCACTTCAAAATTTTCACAACCATTACTCTTGCGTAATTGTTAAGGACGTACAAATAAATCTTTCCATCAAAGTTTACATTTGTCGCAACTTTTTCGAAGTAAAGACATTTCTGTAGTACCCGTGGCATGATGGTTGGTGCGTTTGATTGTCATGCCAGTGGTCTTGGGTTCAATCCCTGCCTGTGACATCCAAAGTTTTTTTTTATGGGTATTGCCTCTTGCGAGGAATTGACAAACCCTCCAAGAGTAATTCTTTTCATGAAAAGTGCTTTCTCAAATAAGCCGTTCGGATTCGGCTTAAAACTGTAGGTTCCCTCCATCCCTGACAACAATAATCGCACACGGAAATGTTTGAGAGTTGTAAGTCACTAGGACCTAGTTCTCAACGGACTGATGCGCCACCTAATTTATTTATTATTTTTTTAAAGAAAAAAAGAGAAATTTAATTTCCTGAACTTGATTTTGACTTGACTTAACAAACTGTGTGTGTACTTTTTTTTTTTTTTAATATTTGTTTTTGAAAAATAGGTTTAAAACTATTCAAATAAACAATTATATATGGCTCCTAGAAAATTCTTTAATATTTCGAGAAAAAATATTGCACAACATGTGTCTTAATAATTTTTCATTAAGCTTAAACTTGTGTGAGTGGTGTCTTTTCTTGAAAAAAAAATTTAATAACCTAAGTTTAGACTGACAAAGGTATTAAAATACAACTTCAGCCTCCAGACGTCAGCCTTCAACAAACTTATAAGAAAACTTAAGAACATTTCAAAGTGTTGAAGAAACTTCAAATTCTTAACATTAGTGTATAAAGTTTCCTAATTTATGTATTTCAAAATCTTCTCTTTCATGTTTCAAGTTTTCTTGCAATGGTAACTTAACAAATTCGAATAGAACAAATGTCAAAACTCCTTTGTGGTTTTCTGTCTCTCGGAATTAACCTAATTAATGCATAAGTTTAACTACCATCTTCTTATGTATTTTTCACAGTGCATCAGTTTCTTCTTTTGTATTTGATAGAAAATAAAAAAAAAACTAAAATAAAACAAATTGCTCCTCGTAAGTTACTTAAGCACTTTTCTGACTTTAACCAGTAATGAACTTTTCTACCTACTTGTTGCGCAGTGTACAAGTATATATCTTCTATGTTACAACTTTTGTTATATTGAAGAATATAATTCCCTAGATTCATGAGAGGAAGCAACAAAGTTCATGATCTTTTAAGAAAAAGTGTGCTTAAATTTCTTTACCCTTTCCCAAAAATCATATCCGGTGGCGGTGGTGGTGAGGATATATGGTGGCGGTCGGTGGTGCAGTGTTAACTGTGGTAAATAAACCAAAGCACGTACGTTAGGGATGAGCTGAGCAGCAGCATCAGTAGCAGCAGAAAAAGCAAAAGCAACAAAAGAAGCAAGAGTTAGAAGAACTCATTTCATATGCGAAACTTGTACCTACCTATATAGAAATCGAATGAGCTCACCTGTGCTCTTCAAGCTTCAAACATACTCGTACATACCACCTCACATGCATATACCTATCTAACCTATGGCTCTATAGATCTCAGAAGTCTCAAACTCAAAAGTGTATCTAAAGGATGGAACCAAAACTTGTAACAAACTTTATCCACATGCCATACAGGAGAAAATTGTACAACGAAACAGGAATCAAAAGTTTTCTCTCCTCTGTGTGTACAGATATTTCGAGCATCAGAAAAGTTTGTCAACAATGGGATAAATAAACTATACCAAAGAATACAACAAAATAAAATGTTGTCTCAATGCATAGACGGCGGCGGCGGTGGCAGTGGTGGTAGTGGTTGAGCGGCAGGCGACCGACCATCAACAAGGACCAAGCCCATATTGAGTGACTAGAAGGACTCTGGGAGAAGCTGAGATATGGTCTCAGGCCAAATGGCCACTATACACGTATATTGGTTAATAGGGCTCGAAAACTTATTCTTTTATTTTAGTCCAGGATACATTTAAAATGGGGAAGCATCGTTCCCACCCTTTAGAAGACCACATCACAGAGGTTCAAAAAGTTACGCTATCCTGATTACCTTAGTATGTTTGAGTTTTCTAGATTTCTTCTTTTCTTTGTTTTTTACTCTCTGGTACTTTGATCTCTTGAAAGCCAAAGAACCATCAGTAATAGCAACACGAGTAGTGGCTATTTACAGTAATTACTGTACAACATCAGGGAATTACTTGAAGAGCTTAAGTATTGGCAGGATTATCAATCCTATATACTCGAGTTGATAGTAGGAGGTAGTTGGCAGGACGAAGGTATTACTGAACTTTGAACTCGAACTCATTATTTCGCTTTAACTTTTGTTTCTCTACCAAAGAAGAAGAAGCTTGTTTGTGCAAAAAGAAGAAGTTCTATTTATATGACAACAAATCAGTATAAAGAAGAAACGGATGATTGGGCTTCTTATATTGAAGCAATTAAATTAATTTTTTTCTTTTCTCTGATTCTACGAATTTTCTGTTGGAAAAAAAATTGAACGAAAAGAAAATTCATTGAAAAATTTATTTTCAAAAAGCAGCACAAAAGTTTTTCTTTTGTTTTCAACATTAAATAGGTCATTAAATATACTTATGAAACTCTATAGATATATATATAAATTTTGGTATATTTAATGAATCTAAGTTTGGACAATAACTGGGTAAAGTGGAAAAATTGGAAAGTCTTCTTATTCTCTTAGGGTGGCGATAAAGAAAGAGTCGAAAAACGATAATGGGCTTTTCAAGATTATTTTGATCACGAGTAACAAATCGTTTCGAGAAGTTGAAAAAGAATTGATTTTAGTATTAAATGCTTTTTATTTTGTGTTGGTGCATACTTAAAACTTTGTTGATAGGAACTTATATTTTACTTTAAAAAAAACTTATTTCCTTAGTAACAAATCGAATAAGCCGTTTATTATAAACTGTTTCCTACTTGTCTTTCTTTTGCTTTGAAGTTATTTATTTAATTTGGTCTTTACAAATTATTTTTAACTTCCCATAGGAAGTTATTGTAATTGGTCCGATTTGTCAAATGGAAAATTTTGACATTTCTCGACGTTTCAAGGTCCCTAGAGTCGAAATAAAAGATTTTTAGAAAGATGTCTGTGCGTGCGTGTGTACGTACGTTCGTACGTCCGTACGTCTGTACGTTCGCGACGTTTTTTCGTCGTCCATGGCTCAAGAACCAGAGGAAATATCGACTTCAAATAAATTTTGTTAGGTATACAGATAATAAGGCAGAAAGATGCAGAAAGGACTCTCAAGACAATTGCATGGGTGGTTTTTTTACAATAGCATTTAAAAAAAAGGTGAACATTTTGGTTAACCTTAAATATCTCATGAACCAATGAAGCTAGAGACTTGAATAAAATTCAATATTGTATCTATATTGTAACGTGATACCAAACAAATATATTTAAAAAAAAAATCCAATTAACGGTTTCTTTTATAAATCAAAAAAACTGAAACAAAAATTTGTCACCTCGAAAGTTTTACGAATACAAAATGATTTTATCTCCAAAACAATTTTGTGCAACGACAAATAACGTTTTTAACATCTGGTAAGATTTTAAGAAAAATCGAATTGACAGTTTTTTTTTTATAAAAAATAAAAACTTAAAAAAACATTACTTAAAGTTGGTAAAAATTGAATTTCGACTTAAATATCTTTTCAAAAATTTGAGATTATGGCTTTCAAAAAATTTTAACTTATAAGAAATATTGTTTGTTTGTTTGTTTGACAGTTTTTTTTACAAAAAATTAAAAACCGAAAAAAAATTTAACAAAAGTTGCTAAAAATTGATTTTCGACTCAAATATGTTTTCAAAAATTTGAGATAATGGCTTCTAATTAATTTTAACTTCTAAGAAATATTGTTTTAAACATTAGGAAAAAATTTGAAAATAATCGAATTGACAGTTTTTTTACAAAAAATAAAAATCTAAAAAAAAATTATAAAAGTTGGTAAAAATTGTTTTTCGACGTAAATATCTTTTCAAAAATTTGAGACATTGGCTTTAGTTTAATTTTATCTTATAAGAAATATTGTTTTCAACATTCGATAAAATTTTGAGAAAAATCGAATTGATAGTTTTTTTTACAAAAAATAAAAACCTAAAAAAAAAAAACAATACTAAAACTTGGTAAACATTTACTTTCGGCTCAAATAGTTTTTCAAAAATTAAAAATATTGACTTCAAACTTATTTTATTTCACAGAAAATATTGTTTTCGATATTCAGTAATTTTTTTATAAAAATCCACCAGTCCGTTTTTTTCATAAAAAAATAAAATCTACAAAAAATAGTACGCAAATTTGGTAAAAATTGATACATAATAGACAAACTTTTAAGCAAGACAAATCGATAGACGGGATGGGAAGTTGTTGCGTTATAATTGAACGCAACAAGTCTTCTTCACATTTAATTTTAATTTTATTAAAATGATGCATTTTGCATCCACTTTTGTTTTGTTTACTTTATTTGATTTGACAAATGTCACATTCCTTCGACACGAGGATGAGAGAGAGCGGGACGGCCATAGTCCTTCTGACCATGGTTCTCTCTGTCATTTTCGTGAGGAAAAAAATACCAAGTCTCGTTTCAGGTTTAAAAAGAAGGTTGGTTTCCATTCAAGTGAAACCAAACCAGATGGACGGTCTGGTAGATGCATACGGAAAAGTTGCGCGAGAAGTTACTCCAAATGGAGAATGGCCTACGGCCCAACTTAAAATTTTATGAAAATTGTAAACTTATATTTTTTAGTTAAATTCATTTTGTATATATTTAATTTCTTTTGTTTACATTAATAATTTTGTTTGTTTAACGTTGATATTATTAATTATTTGTAAAACTCTAAACAAATTGTATGTACTGATGGACGGTTAAGTTTCGGGAAACTTAGTCGGGTTTAGTTAACAGATCCCAAATTGTAACTATTTTCTTTTTCTTTCCTTTCGCGCGGTTAGTAAGTCAAAGTTAAGGTAAAATAAAGGAAAAGGTTTTTCTCAATTTTAAGTTTCTTAGTCTTGTTTCGATATCGAAGTAGAAAGTGGGGGTGGCTGAATGCAGCTCCTGGAATCGTCGTGACCTGGAAGTGAATCCAGCGGGCGGCGAATTCCAGGATGACTTGCATTTAGCTGTGAGAGGAAATGGAGAGTAAGCTGGATCGCGAGTATTTCATCACAAGTTGAGATCAACAAGCCGATCTCCGATTGGCTGTTGATGATGTGATTGAAATCCGCCACTCCATATTGGCTGAAAGCTAAAATGGCGGGAGACGAAATAGAAGAGACAGGACAGATCTTGGAATCTGGCCGTCAATTCTTGGCAAGCATTCATGGTGTTGAGACAAAAAGTTTTTGGGTGATATCAAACAAAGATTGTGAAAAAAAAAATTGAGAAAAATTTTAAGAATCAGTAGTGTCGTGAACAAAAAAAAAAGAAGGAAGGAAAAGAAAATTAGAAAAAAAAGGGAAGGAAAGGAAAAAAAAAGAGGAGCAATTTGAGGATCATAGAGGAAAAACTGGAAAAGAAAAGATGAGTAGAAAATTTATTTTTGGTGTTAATTGGTTTAATTCTTTGTTTCAATCCCGAAATTTTATTTCTGGGGATTAAGACCTTAACGGTCCATTGTCCATACAGTTTTATTAAATGTTGAAAAGATCCTGAGTTTTAGTCCTACTCTTGTAAGGTTTCTCAGGCATTCTTAAATAAATAACTTTAGTCAAAAAGGTATCCATTTTGTTCTTTTTATTTCTATAGTGGTTTTATTGTTGTGTTGGTGTTTCTTTTCGTGGTTCTTGTTAAAAGGTTTGCAATTTCCTTTTGTTGTACATTTCAGGAAAAAAATTGCTGGCGCCCTTTTTGCTTACTGAACGTAAGAACGCCCCTGTGGCAATTTTCAATTAAAACAATATTTTTGATATCAAACCAATCCTCACGCAACTTAAATTAATCGAATCGTTGATTAAATTTATAATCGCTGAACCCACCCCATTCTGAGCTCGTCGTGGTGGCAGCACTTTATTTGCTGCCTGTTGCAATTTGCCTCTCGCTTCTTCGCCGCTGTTATTTGACAGATCGGCAAATTCGTGCACATTTGCATTTCTTAAATCGCGGTTAAATTTGTTCAAGTGTTTTCGTTTGTTTTAATTTCATTTTGATTTCTTTTTTTTTTAAATTGATAAATATAAAAATTAATTACGGGCAAATAAAATTGCAACAA
Source organism: Eupeodes latifasciatus (assembly GCA_920104205.1). Lineage (NCBI taxonomy): Eukaryota > Metazoa > Arthropoda > Insecta > Diptera > Syrphidae > Eupeodes > Eupeodes latifasciatus. The sequence continues at coordinate 117,147,778 of OV049925.1, read as the reverse complement.
AGTTATCAGTGTGGGTCGCATCCCAGCCCCTTTTTAACTATAGTTTCATAATTGTACATCAATTGAGTGAAATCGAATTTTTGTATACTTAATACGTCAATACTTAACTTCCTAGTTATTATCGTTTTTTTTTAAAGAGCTTGAGAGTTTGAAATAATAACACAAGACAGACTTTTCTTTGGAGTGAATTGTTGAGTTATTATAATCTTGTAGATAGTATAGCATTTATTTTTTAAATATGATTTTTTTTGAATATATCCTTCGCGGCTTATTCCACCAGTCGAAAATCTAGCACTCGCCATTCACAATAACGTCAGCTCTTGTATCGTGTCAAAAGAATTAAGTACTAAACAGTTTTTAAACGGGTGTAATTGTGATTCGTTTTTAGTTGTCTTACAAACATACATATGTTCCAACTTCGCTTATTGACTAATCCATTTAACAAGGAATGAGCTTCATTACTTAAACACAATTCTACGGATTCGTGAATATTGAATATTTTTTTTTTTCAAAATAAATTTACACAGCTTGAAAGCTTAGTTCTGGCTTTAAAAAATTTATAATGAATTGTTAAACCTTCCTGAATAGAAATGTCCGCAGCACAATTTTACATTCCTAAGTTTCAAACCATAGACAAGAAACATCGAATATTTTCATACAGTTAAAAAGAACATAAAATAACACCTAAAAAAGAAGTCCGGGCTTAAATTTACCTTTAGTTAATAAAGTTCATTTTTACTTGCGACATATAGGAACTTTATGGTAAGTATTGCATTTGTAAAAAATTTGCAAATTGAGATTTTACATTACATTACATTACATTACATTACACACTACTCAGCACATAAATGTACAGAGTAGAGAACACAGCACCTTGAGCGACTAGACTATATAAGGTGATAACAACACAAGACATTAATACAAGACAGAAGGACAGAAGAGAAAGAACAACAGAAAGAAAGAACACATGACAACAGCACGCGGTAGGTTTCGAGACGGTCCCCCATCTGAGTACTAACCACGCTCACTGATGCTTGGTTTCGGTGATCGATGGGAACCGATGCTTTTTTTTTTTTTTTTTTCAACTCATTTTTATTAATTCAATCTTAAATCTATCTTAAAGCTAGACAAAAATTCATAAAACTAGCCTAATTAACCATAACTTACAACTAACTTACTGGTCCCATACGGACGCTCTAAGTTAAACAATAATACTTAATGCTAATGCCTTTCGGCCCTAAGATCTATTTAACTTCAATTCATTTTATTTATTTTTGTATTCATTAGAAAATTTAGAAAAAACTAATGTCAATATCCTTTTTTATTTTTACTTAAAACTACTTAAAATAAGGTCCTTAATATAAAACTTAAAGCTAACTAAAACTACCTATTCTACCTATAACCTACTTAAAACTAGAACAACCACAGCAGCAAATCTAACTATCTAACGTTTTTTGTTTTTCATATTTTGTCTTTTTTTGTATTTTTTTTTTTATTATTCCATGTTTTTTTTTTATTTTTATTTTTTTATTTTATTTTTTTTTTTTTTATATTTGTATTTTTTTTTTATTTTTTTTTTTTGTTTTTTGTGCCACCATGCCTATTCTACTTAAAACTAAACCCTAAAACTATAAAACAAGTATGTAAGCCGGCCAAGGCTTAAAACCCCATCCTGACTACTCACTATCAAGTGCCGATTGAAGCCACCAAAACTGGTTCTCCTGCTTCACCCTATCAGTTCGGTCCCGTTTGGACACAGCCCTACTGAACCGAAGGAGCTCTGCTCCGCCTTGTGCCATGACGTCCCGATTGTACAGGAGTCGCCTATCCACGGTTCGTCGTCTGACGTGGTAGATTAACGGAACTGCCAATCTATCCTGTATCAGACCGCATCTATCTAAAAAGAGGAATGCCTCTGGTGGAATGAAGCCGCTCAAGCGTGCACTTTCAAAATACTCGTCGTTCGGATAGAACGCCCCGAAAATTAAATTGTTGGTCGAAGACATAGCTCTTGCAATGTGACCTCGAACGAGTTTTATCACGAAATTGTCAATTCTGTTGATTCGAGCCCCGTTGTATAGGACCTCGTTGGAATAGTAATGCACGTAAGAAGATTCGGCTGTTCGATATAAGCCGGTACAGCGTCGTAAACACTGCCGCTCGAACACCCGAAACCTCTCCATCTGGGAAGGGGCAACGTTGAACCACACAGGACAACCATAAACGATCATCGGCCGTATGAGGGCCATGTAGCAAATTACCTTCACTCTGGGGTCAAGCCGATTGCTGTAAAACAGCCGTTTCGTCAGAGCGAAGGCTCCTCTGGCCCTGGTCAGAGCAGCATTTATATGTCTGTCGAAATATAAATACTGATCTAACCAGATACCGAGGTACTTCACTACACTTTTGCTCGCTAATGGCTGTCCGTGAAGATCAACGATAACCATCTTGCGCCAATTCTTGCACGTATCCCTCGTGGCCCCAGCCAACGGAGTCCGGAACAGAATTGTCTCCGACTTATGGACATTTATTTTCAGTTTCCAGTCGTCGCAATATCGCTGAATCTTGTCGAAATCACGCTGCAAGAGAATTCTAATAACCTCAACCTTTCGGGCCGTTCTGTACGCAATAAGATCGTCGGCGTACGCAATTGCCTTTGTAAGACTACCTATAAGATCGCTGGTGTAAATGCTGAAGAGAATCGGCGAATTCACCGCTCCCTGTTGAAGACCATTTTTAATTAAGAATGTTTTGGTAGAAGTTACATTGCCACTTTTGACAACAAACTTTCTACCGTTAAGCATATCATAAAGTATATACAACAATGGCTTGCTTATGCCAAGCCTGCTCAGTTTTAGGTAAAGACCCTCTAACCATACGGTGTCAAAGGCCTTTTCCAAATCAACCAGAACAGCACCTGTGCATTGTTGTTTTGATTTGTTCCATTGGATATCAGAAACGAGTTTAGACGCAGCATGAATTGTGTCATGACCCGCCTTGAACCCGAACTGTTTATCCGGAATCATTTTGTTGTCCGCAGCCCACTTAGTCAGAGCCCTATTAATGATTTTTTCGAAAACTTTGCTGATGCTCGGAAGAAGACTTATCGACCGAAGATTTGACGGGTTGGAGTTGTCCTTTCCCTTTTTCGGGAGAGGATGAACCACAGCGGTCTTCCAATGCACTGGATAATATGCATTATTCAGTGCATTATTGAAGAGTGTGGTGTAAATGTCAATTGCCTCCATCGGTAAATGTCTTAGTACAACGTTGGATATACCATCGACACCTGCTGACTTTTTATTTTTTATTGAGTTGAAGATGAGCTGAAGCTCAATCTTCGTCACTAACAAGGGACTTGGTCCCGTTTGCTCGGCGATTATGGCATTTGCCAAGGAATCGTCATCGAACCGCATAAAACCGCGGTTCTCAGATCGCCAATGTGTTATATCATTTCGAAGGTAAAAGTGATTAAGTAGGGCTCTGTTTTCCAGGTCGTGGTTGGGGCGAATGCTAACATTCACCTTGTACACTTGCTGGAAAGCAGCTCCCACCGCCTCCACTTTTTCCTTCGGATCTTCAATTATATAAAAGTCATCGTCAAAGATGGCTTCTTCTGGATCTATTTGCGCTGTCATGAGTACGTCTCTGTTCTCTTCAGTTCTTTGGAGTTTCAGACACGGAAGGTCATTGTCGTTCTTTTTCCTAAATATCTTATTGATTTTAGGGAACATACTAGGGTCACTGGAATTAACTGACCGGATCTTGCGGTCCCAGTACTTGTTAATTGATAACCTGTAGTTCTCCTAAATCAACAGATTGACATTTTTTATTGACGACTTCAGTGTCCTAACCTCCAAGTCGTGTGGGTCTGTCAGTCGTCTGTACAAGTTTTTGAGTCTTGTCAGTAAGCCACTCTTGTGCCTACGTAGTGCGTCAATAGTCGCGTTTCTGTAAGCGTCCATTTGGTCCCGTTCTTTGTACTTTGGTATTGTCCGTTCCATCGTTCGTTTTATTGTTTCGTCCATCCGTTGTAAATGTTGGTCAATTTCTGTATTTGTCAGGTTTCTGTTGTTTGGTGGGGCTATGTCACTCGAACGAAGTTCTCTCGCTAGGGCGTTGGTGAAACGAGGCCAGCGCATCTTACTGTAATTGTAAGAATGCGTTGCAACGTATTCCTCCAACTCCACGCGTTCGTTCGGAATCTGCATTACAGCAGCCAGTCCGCAGTGATCACTGTCGTACTCGACTGTGTGTAAGCAGTTTCGAGGGTGATTACCCACTTTGTCTGTAACTGTCAGTCTGGTGTCGTACAGCAAAAGATCCAGAAAGGAGCCGGTTCTTGGATACGATGGCTTTTCAGTAGCCAGCAGGTCGACGCCATATTCAACGCTGTAAAGATTCATCAAATTAAAAAGATGGTTACCTCTGGGATTACTATGTTGATTTCCCCAATCTTCATGTTTTGCGTTCAAATCACCGGCCAAGATGAAATAGTTTTCTTCCAAGCTCAGTTTCAGTTCCCTAAAAAGAATCTCGAGTTCTGAAGCAAAGTAAGTAACCTGCGGAGCTCCAGCCGCATAAGCCGCAATCATATACATCCGCTTCCCTTGAGTGAGAGAGATGCATACAACGCAAACTTCTAGCGTCTTGAGCTTTCGCAATTCATTGTTGTATATGACCTTATAATTAATGCCTTTTCGTATAAAGAGAGCGACACCACCCCCTTGAGTGGAGTCGGGCCGGTCTCTTCTTACGATATTGTAATTTTTATGAGTCAATTTGTGTTTGTGGTTTAGCTTAGTTTCGCTAGCCATAAACACATCGGGACTGTAGTCTTTCAGCAATTGGAACATATTGGCTCTTCGTTCAATTCTAATCAGTGAATTTACATTCACAGCTAGGACTTTTAGGCGCGTCTCCGGCAGCGCGCCCATTATGGTCTAAATTGCGCCAGGCCAGGCAACAAAGAGTAGAGATGATCTACCCTTTTGCCTTGCTCCTTTATCTGACTTTGCAGCCCTGTAAGTTGACCTTGAATGCTCAACAACAAGGCTACAATGTCAGGCTGCACCTCTGGTGCCTTAGGCGCGGGGGCCTTTGGGTCAACCGTTGGTGGAGCCTGTCTCGTATTCCCATTCCCTGACACCATTTGGGCGTAAGAGAATTTGGGATCCACGAATTTTTGTGTTGGAGCCTGTCGAACTGTTCGACTTCTTTCGGCTTTTTGACTGGCCTGTTTCTGTTTCATTTCTTGGACCTTAGGGCAACCCCTATAGCTAGCCGGGTGCCCTTGGTTTCCACAAAGGACACACTTGAGCTGGGTTAAATCCTCAACCCGCTCATTCCCGAGCTTGCATTCTCCTTCATTGTGGGTTTCTGAGCACCTGACGCAGCGCAACTGCATATTGCAGTTGGCTCCGGCATGGCCGAACCTCTGGCACTTCGTACATTGTAAAATGTCGTCGTGCCTTTTTAATGTCTCCCAGTGTATGGCTTGATAGTCGAGGCATTTGATTTGCCTCAGACTCTCAAAGCTACATTGGGGCGATAATGTTACGAGGAACATTGGCAGCCTGTAACCCCCTCGCCTGGACTTCACCGTAGTGAAAGGCTTGACCCCGATGAAATCGAGATCGTCGTTGGCTTTTTGGCGGAGCTCAGCTAAGAGCGCCTCTGGTTCCGTGCAGGAACTTATGCCCTTTAGTAGGACCGTCTTAAATTTTTCGCTTTTCGGCGTGAAGCTGAAGAACTCAGCGGTGGCCTGCTTAAGCACTTCTTTCAGTAGCTTGTATTCGGCCAGTGAGAAGCACTGTACCGAATACCGCTTTTCTTTTTCATTCAGAATATTTATTACAAAATTGCCCTTAGTGGCCGACTTACATACCTGTTTCAAGTCCTGCAGGTCAACCCGGTAGGTCCTAATCGGTGGCACCTTCTCTTTCTTGGGCTGTGGTTGTTGCTGGTGTTGCTGCTTCTGTTTCTGCTGCTGTTGCTGCGGCTGCTGTTTCTGCTGCTGCTGTTTTTGCTGCTTCTGTTGCTGTTGTTGCTGTTGGTGCTGCTGCTGCTTCTGTTGCTGTTGTTGGTGTTTGGCTTTTGTTGAGGTCGATGGGCCCTCGACACTTAGGCCTGCTTTTGCTGGCAATGCTTTATTAACTTGCTCCGCTCCTGAGATTTTAGTAGCGGGCTTGGTTTGTTGCTGCTGTGGTTGTTGTTGCTGTTGTTTTTGATGCTGCTGTTTTTGTTGCAGTTGCCGTTGCGCTGCCTCTTGCCGTCGGCGCGCTTCCTGCTTCAGCTTTAGCTGACTGAGGAGGGGATCCAATTCCTCCCTGAGCTTTTTAAGAGCCTCCTCAAACTGGCTAATGGCTGCCTGTTTGGCTTGCAGGGCCTCTGCCAGTTTAGTTTCTTCTTGGAGGTCCACCTCTACCTCCATCACCTTCCCTGTCGGCGGGACTGGCTCTGGCTCCGATAGGATTAAATCCATATTCGGAGGCCTGAAGAGCCCCTCTCCACCTTCAGACACATATTCTGCCTTTTCAGACTCAGCGTAGTTTGAAAACTCACTCTCCGTGGTAATTCCTCCCTTACCACCCTCCATTTGTTTCCGCATATCGCGCCGCTTAGCGGAGTTGGCCCTCTCCACTTTGTTTGGGCTATGCTTTTTTAGTTTCCTCTTCTTATTTGTTGTTGTTGTCCATTGTTCAGTTGTCTCACCAGATGTTTTTGGTGTATCATTGGGTACCGCTGCTGGCACCACCGAAACATCACCTGATGTGTTAGCAGAGGTATCTTTCGATACCCCTGCTTTCCTCTCTTTCTCCATCTGCTTTTCTTCCCACTTAATAAAATCGACTATTTCGCGATTGTGGAAAAAAGCATTAATATTTTTTGTCGACTCAGACCGGGACTCGAACCCACGACCTCTGGCTTCGTCTTCGGACGCCACTTTTTTTTTTTTTTTTTTTTGTTTTTAATTCATTTTTATTACTTCAATCTTAAATCTATCTTAAAGCTAGACAAAAATTCATAAAACTAGCCTAATTAACCATAACTTACAACTAACTTACTGGTCCCATACGGACGCTCTAAGTTAAACAATAATACTTAATGCTAATGCCTTTCGGCCCTAAGATCTATTTAACTTCAATTCATTTTATTTATTTTTGTATTCATTAGAAAATTTAGAAAAAACTAATGTCAATATCCTTTTTTATTTTTACTTAAAACTACTTAAAATAAGGTCCTTAATATAAAACTTAAAGCTAGCTAAAACTACCTATTCTACCTATAAACTACTTAAAACTAGAACAACCACAGCAGCAAATCTAACTAACATTTTTTGTTTTTCATATTTTGGTCTTTTTTTTTTTTTTTTCTTATTCCATGTTTTTTTTTATTTTTTTTTTTTATTATTTTTTGTGTTTTTTTTTTTTGTGTTTTTTTTGTGTTTTTTTTTTTTTTTGTATGTTTTTTGTGCCACCATGCCTATTCTACTTAAAACTAAACCCTAAAACTATAAAACAAGTATGTAAGCCGGCCAAGGCTTTAAACCCCATCCCGACTACCCACTATCAAGTGCCGATTGAAGCCACCAAAACTGGTTCTCCTGCTTCACCCTATCAGTTCGGTCCCGTTCGGACACAGCCCTACTGAACCGAAGGAGCTCTGCTCCGCCTTGTGCCATGACGTCCCGATTGTACAGGAGTCGCCTATCCACGGTTCGTCGTCTGACGTGGTAGATTAGCGGAACTGCCAATCTATCCTGTATCAGACCGCATCTATCTAAAAAGAGGAATGCCTCTGGTGGAATGAAGCCGCTCAAGCGTGCACTTTCAAAATACTCGTCGTTCGGATAGAACGCCCCGAAAATTAAATTGTTGGTCGAAGACATAGCTCTTGCAATGTGACCTCGAACGAGTTTTATCACGAAATTGTCAATTCTGTTGATTCGAGCCCCGTTGTATAGGACCTCGTTGGAATAGTAATGCACGTAAGAAGATTCGGCTGTTCGATATAAGCCAGTACAGCGTCGTAAACACTGCCGCTCGAACACCCGAAACTTCTCCATCTGGGAAGGGGCAACGTTGAACCACACAGGACAACCATAAACGATCATCGGCCGTATGAGGGCCATGTAGCAAATTACCTTCACTCTGGGGTCAAGCCGACTGCTAAAAAACAGCCGTTTCGTCAGAGCGAAGGCTCCTCTGGCCCTGGTCAGAGCAGCATTTATATGTCTGTCGAAATATAAATACTGATCTAACCAGATACCGAGGTACTTCACTACACTTTTGCTCGCTAATGGCTGCCCGTGAAGATCAACGATGACCATCTTGCGCCAATTCTTGCACGTATCCCTCGTGGCCCCAGCCAACGGAGTCCGGAACAGAATTGTCTCCGACTTCTGGACATTTATTTTCAGTTTCCAGTCGTCGCAATATCGCTGAATCTTGTCGAAATCACGCTGCAAGAGAATTCTAATAACCTCAACCTTTCGCGCCGTTCTGTACGCAATTAGATCGTCGGCGTACGCAATTGCCTTCTTCGGACGCCACCTCCACTAGGCTATCAATTTCTTATTTAAAACTGTGGCTTACTGCCGTCTTAAATGCAAAACTCTACAAATGCACTTTTCTTATTTATTGTTTAATTTGAAATTAACACTACCAATCACTTATGCTTGCTTTCTCTTTGGAAGTCAAAGAACGACTGGGAACCGATGCTTTATCAGTGACTAGGCCGTTGCCGTTGAGATTTTAATTAAAATGACATTACGATGGTAGAGAAGTCGAAAAAGTGGGTCCCTTGATTTCGTCCGTCTGTTTGTCTGTCTACGCCCCTACAGCTCAAACCATTAGGCAAATTAAGATTTTAAGCCGATTCGTGTTCGGCTTTTTTTTTCATTATATTTTAGGCGAAAAATAACAGTAGACCTTTAGAAATTTTTTGGCCAAATTTGAAAATTCGAATTTTCCCAAAAACTAACCGATAGGTTTGTATTAAATTTTCTTCTAATTTTTTTTTTCTTGACTTGGATTCTTTCAATATGAAAAATGTTTTTATATTGTATCGAGAACTGCCTTAATAATATTTGATGATCAAAAATTTAATTTGTTTGCATTTTAGATTTAAAAAAAAAAAATATTTAATTTTTTTTTTGTTGAAATTCAATATTTTAAAAATGAGTCATAACTTTTTTACAAAATTGAAACGTAAAACGTATATTAATAAGCTCTAAAAAACTGCATACCAAAAATATTTTAAAAATAAAATTGAAAATTTATAATTGTAACACCCATCTTACATCAACATCCTAACATTTATTTTTTTTGCACAACACTGTAGTTAACATAGTATATTTTTTTTTCAAATGACTGTAAATACAAATTGTAACAGTAAAAGACTCCAGCACAGAGTATAAAAGGCGAAGCAAATTTGTAACATCAAGCATTCGTTGGAATAAAATTGACAAGTAAACATACAACGCTAGTTGGAGTTGCTTTTTTTCTTTCATCCGAATAAGTTTACTTTTTCCTAAGTTTTGGTTCTATTAGTCAGTAGATAAGCTGAACTCGTCTGGTCGCTTGACTCTGCTACATATTTTTTTTTGGAACTAGAGATCCCCATTTTTGTTTTTTTTTTCTTCGAACCAGTAGACAGGCTGGTCGCCTGGCTCTGGAGCACTTTCGTGATCAAAACTATCCTGTTGCACAAACACACACATACACACTGTTGCGTACAACAACAACGCTTCAAAATTAATTTTAAAAAATAAAAAAAAAACGCTCTAACAATTTTCAAATAAAAAATTTGAAAAAATGAAGTTTTGTTTTGCGAAATCAAATGATGTTTTTGAAACAAACTTTTTTTGCAGGTACATTTTTAAATCTTAAAATACAGGAAATAGTTTAAAACAGACTCCTTGGATACATGACCAAGTTCGTACGACCCAGTCGTGCATTCTATTTGAATGCACATTTTGATTTAATTATTTGTTAGATATGGAGGACATACACACTAGGGTGGAGCGTCAATGTATGGAGAAATAAAAAAGTTGCTGTATTAAATTCGAATACCTCGATTTTGTTGCGAATTGGTAATTTAAATAATTCTACATTAAAAAAAAATAATTCGGATAAAGCCTTTAGCCCTCTACCTGAGCTCAAAGTTTCGACTCATATTGAAAAATAGTGCTTTTTTTCGTTTGATTTATATTCATCCACAAGTGTGAAATAACTTCATACTTATTCTTTTATGAAATAAAACACACACAAATTATGATATTATTAGCTTTATATTGACAAAAAACACAAAAAACTTACAGTAATTAAAACTTAAAAATTCATAAATAATTCAAAAACTAGACTTATACCTTCATTTTTACTGTTTAATGTTAAAATTTCTTTTTGTGTGGAAAAACGGCAAAATACTTCGCGAATATATTCTTGATCTTATAAGCCCGTCTCTTGCTTTTTCACCAGCTACTGTATTTGAAGCTTCGGTCACCATCTTCACGCAGCGCTCAACTGCTTGAGTGTGACAAGAGTAGTTTGGAAATGACATGTCGATGGGAGTTTTTTTTTTTGTAGAATGTCTTCTAAATCCTGATCACTCATTTTCTCCAATAATGGGGGTGCTGTAACTTGTGATTCGGTCCAGATAATTAAGTCAATATAATCTTTGGCATTGAAGTTTAATTTCGGTAGTTTAAAGACTCTAACTGAAGACCTATGTTTTTTTCTAGCTTGGATAATTCTTCTTAACCCAGTTCTCTGATGTTAGGTCTTTCATCACAAAGCATTGCCATTAATATGTTCTCCGGATGTGCAAAATAAGAATTGCGTTGAATAACGGGGTCAATTATTTTTCTTACGCTCGAATTGAAGCATCTTGACAAATTTACTAATTCGAAAGCGTGACTTGGACCATTTTGGAAAGAACTGTCTTTTTTGACACTGAACCAAACTGGGTCATACACCTTTACAATGTATTCTGCAAGTATTTTTAAGTTTTCACTCGGATTAGATGTAGCAACATACAGCCCTAGAATTCTATTGGCAGTTGTCAACCACCTGAGTGTGCCATTTTTCCTGGGTTTCTGTTGGAGAGATTTCTAGGACAGGATCCTTTACTTATAGCGTCACACATTTGAAACAAATATTTTTGGTCCGTACTTAAAGTATCTTGGATTTCTTTTGACAAAGCAGGTAGGTTCCCTGGGATTGGGCAGGTTCAGACAACATAAGGGACTTCATTTGCAGTCAACGTCATTCTTTGAACGTAAATTTTGACCAAGGCAACTAGTTAGTTTTTCAAGTGTCATGAATTTTAAATTCAGAACTTAACTTCACAAACCTCTACTTCAAGTTCACAGTACAAAAACTACCAAAATCATTATTGTCTACAAAACACTCCTCAGACAAGCTACAAGTCCATCATGATTTGTATTTTGTATTTTAAAGAAATATTACTTATTTCTTTCCCAAATTTACAAGGAACCTTTTTACAGAAAGCATTAAATGAAGTTGTGCAAAAAATAAATAAATCATTGAGTAATAAAGTTCAGCTTTTAGTTGAATTAAAAAATATGATCAATTGTCATTTTGACATAAGTTGACTTGACTTGATAGTAAGGGAGATTTATCTTGCCTAACTTTCCAGTCAACTTTCCAATAAAGTTGCCTTAATTGGAAGGCAATTTTTTGGCAGCTGGCCAATCAGATGCAAGAAACTTGCCTTACTTTCAAGTCCCTTATGTCGGCTGAACCTGCCCATTGGTTAAAACTCAATAACAGGAAGGTCACAACAATTTTCCAGCACCTTTCCAATGTGTCCTGAATAGATTTGAGGTCCTAATGTTGCTCCATCCAATTTAATAAATAAATGACGCAGAGGCAATTCATTAGCATGTAGTTGGCATATGAACCATTGCAGTGGTCTCCCCAGCTTCAACTCCATTAGCCGGATAACCCCACTTTTCCAACCAGTATTTGTAGCAGTACCTACCATCGCAACCAACAACAGACAGTTTACTTAAATCCAGTTCTCTGTCCGCAAGAAAGGAGTTAATAGAATCCGCTATAGTTTTGCCTTTTCCAGAGAATATGGTAAGATGTCCTAGGTAGTTTGAACCCGGCTCCGTTATTAGTGAAATATGTTCCATTACTTTAGTCACTCTGTAAAATCGTTGGCCTCGTTTTTCACAAACCAATGTCCTGTCTTTTCTTCCATCGAAATAAATGCTTTCAATGTTCGAAAGACAGTCTTTAGTTTGGAGAACTTCTCTTTGTCGTTTTCTGGCCCTACGAACTTTACTTCTATCTATGACGTTTTCGACATTTGCTGTGGTTACCAAGCCAACATCCTCGCAACTGCTGATCGATCTTGGCATTTTGAAGAAGTACTCTTGGCTGTGGGTCATCATCATAATCAAAAGGTGGGCAAACTGGAGGTTTTGATTGAGATCTTGATCTAATTTTTGTGCTAATTGATGATGTCGTCAAAGTTTCTTGTGTTAGTACCTTCTCACTTGATTTTTTTTTCTCAAACTTTTTTCCTTTAGTTTTTTGGTTTCCAAAAGGTCCAACCCGCCTATAGCCATTTTTCTGTCATTTCTTTGATCTAAAAGAAAAGATCTTTCTAGTGGGGAACTTTCTTATCTCTTGGACAAACACAGTTATTTAAATTTAAGCACTTGCACGAACAAATATCAAATAATTTATTAAGAGATTTATTCTTCCAGTCTTGTAAATTGTTTTTATAGTTTTCATTTTGTTTCGATTTTGGGTATCTCAAAAAATGCAAATATTTATCATAGATACTTTTCATTTGTTGTTTTACGCGTTGTATTGTCACTGAAGGCAAAGATGCAGTCTTCTATACGTCAATAATGTCAAGTCCTAGGGTTTCAAATATTTGTGTGATAGATGGCTGCTTTCCATTATTTTTATTTTTTTGTTCATTTCTCACAAAAATTATGTGTTTTATAACTTCAGCAATTGTCGGTAACACTCTTTTATTTATAAGGCACGTTGCTCCAAAGATAGGACAGTCGGAATCTTGTCGAGTTACTCGCTTCAACATTTTGAATTGTAGGTATTTGATAGAGAAACGAAATCGTGTTTCTTCTTACCAGTTCAATGAACGACTGAGCTTAAATAATTATTGCACTCTTAAATAAAGACAGATGCAACTATAGAGTGGCCCGCGAAATCCATTTTTCATCGACCACCAGCTGTACTTGCGACCGATCAACCAAATCAGAACCACAGCACAATATTTAGTAAAATCTAACGATATCCTCGAGCACTTGCGACCGATCAACCAAATCGGAACCGCACTACGAAATTCGGTACAATCGATTAGCGCGAGAAAACATTTCTCATCGAATAAGTACCTACCTGCTGCATTAAAGACCGACACCAAGAAACAAATAAATTGCAATAACAAAACCATGTGTGAACCCTTTTTTTTCCGGTTCAGTCGCTCAAAAAAAGAAACGATTTCGTAATGCAGAAATATTCAAATTTTATTCTGACTTGGTAGGTATTAAAAAAAAAAAAAAAAAAATGACTTGAGGTAGTATTCTTAGGATGCTTTTTAACAAATATCTTGAGAACGGCTCATCGCAATTTCAAGTTTTTAGTGTTATTTTCATAGAAAATTAAATTGTATTTCTTTTTTTCCAAGAATACTTTTTTGTATGATTTATACTTTTAGAGTTACAGAGCCGACAAAAAAACAAAGTGACCATTTCGCCTATTTTTCGAAACTTTGAGCTGTGGTAGAGGGCTAAGAAAAGTGAAAAATATTTTTTTTCTAATTTTTTACGTATAGTTAACGTAATTATGCAATCTTTTAAAGCTATTCGAATTTGAAAATCGAAAAAAAATTTTGACGCTCCACCCTAATACACACGTCCACTCAGATGTAATGTTTGTACCCCCGATTGTGAGTCGTTTCCGTAGAGCAGACTTGGTCCGGCGAGTAGCCAAGTATACCTTAACCCAAAAGCGGATAGCTCTGTAGGGCGTCTGAACTACTGAATTTAACTCAATCAAACCTCCAGCGAGTTGCTAAATAAAAGAATCGACTTTGTTGGCTTCAGAGTTTGAAGTGTTTTAATATATTTTTATCATTCCTATTTACATATAAACAAAATTATTTAACTTCGTATACATCCAACCATACTTCGATAATCGATAACGTTCTATCGATATTTCCACAATATGCACAATCAGCATTTGACCTTACCATGCATTTGCTTCAAAAATCAACGACACTTGAAATTGGAAATACAAAAATACTCGTGCACTAAAAGTGTCATATGAGTATTTTTGTTTATTTTGTATTTCTCCTATAGTTCGTGCACTGAAGGTGCCGATGGAACTATATGAGTATATTATAAACAAAGTGTGCCAATAGAAATATGAATACCTTTTTTTTTATTATGATTCGGCTCTATAGCTATAGCTATAGCCGACGCGGTGACCGACGCGACGGGACAAAGTATGTGCGATGGATATGGACGGGAAACCGAGTATCAAGTATCGAAGCAGGTTGAATGTATTCTTAATTGTTTGGCGGCAATTAGTTAAGTGGTGGCTGGTGCGATCCCTTCACACAGGCATCTATTAAAGGATCTAGGTTTTTGAGGATCTTGAAAAATCGAGAATCGTCAAAATTTTCAATTAGACAAATCAGGACGATTACAATAATTTCCAATGGGAAGTTAGTAACAATGGCACACTGAGGCGTATACGCACTTTTTTGTTCTATTAACTTCTGTTCTAGTATGTTAATGATACGGTGGCTAAGGCGAACTTAAAATGTATTTCAATTTAAGTTCATTTAATAAAATATAATTGTATACATAGAAATAACAACTGATTTCAGTTTTCAAATGTATGGAAATTGAAATTAAAAAATTAACATTAACATAACGATAACTATAAATAAATATTACATATATATTTCATCAAGTAGAGTACACAGCTATTATAGACTAATGATTACAAAATTACAAATAATAATTATAAATTATAACAATAACAATTATTAAACTCCATAGCTAAAAAAAAACATTAAATGTGACTTAAAAATATCTCTACTAAAACATTAGAAAAAATCTACATTTAAGCCATAATTTACTCTGTGTTGAGGAACACGTAAGGTATCAAACACTCTTAAAGTATACTCCGGACAATTAAAACAAACCTTACTTAGCAAAAATGGACAATCAATTTTAGAATTTATTAAGTCTCTAATAAACATTGCATCAAAATATTTTCGTCGAATTTCAAGACTTTGTAGTCCAAACAGCAAACATCGGGCATCATATGAAGGTTGAGGAATATTCCAACGTAATAGATAAAACATGTATCTAGAAAGGCATTTTTTAATTCTTTCTAGTCTATTTGAGTAAATGGAATAAAAAGGATTCCATACTGTACAACCATATTCCAAAATAGACCTCACGTATGAGAAATACAGGCTCTTAAGAGTGAAGGGATCCTTAAATTCCTTCGAATTTCTTCTAATAAATCCTAACATAGAACGTGACTTGGCTACAAGATAGTCTATGTGACTATTAAAATTGAACTTAGTGTCAAATATTACATCTAGATCTTTCTTTTCTTTAATTTTAACAAGAGTCGTATTTCCTAAAGAATATTCAAAACATAAAGGTGATGAACGACGACAGAATGTAAGACTCTGACACTTAGATACATTTAAAAATAGCTTATTGTTTACACACCAATCATATAAATTGAATAAGTCTGTTTGCAACTTTAAACAATCTGATACATTTTGTACGATGCAGTAGATTTTCAAATCGTCAGCAAACATAAGACAATGTGAATGAACAAGAACATCTGGAATATCATTGACAAGTAGAAGAAACAACAAAGGGCCCAGATGACTTCCTTGGGGGACACCGGATGTAACCATAATAGCATCAGAAAGCCTATTGCCAATACGAACGAATTGGGTTCGATCACTCAGATACGACTCAAACCATTTCAATAGATTAGAGTGAAAACCATACCCCTGAAGCTTTCGAAGCAAGATAATGATGATCAACTCTACCGAATGGTTTGGCAAAATCAGTATAGATCACATCGCACTGAAAACCTTTCTCCATTGTTGTAAGCACAAAATTAGAAAAAATTATAAGATTTGTGTTAGTAGATCTACCACTTACAAAACCATGTTGCATTGAAGAGATCACTTCTTTTAATAAAAGTATAAGTTTCTTATAAATCAACTTTTCGAAAAGTTTTGGGATAGCTGATATTTTACCAATTGGACGATAGTTTTGGACATCATTTTTTGAACCTGCTTTGTAAATAGGAAATATAAAAGAATTTTTCCAACTTTTAAGAAATATGCCTGACTCAATTGACCGGTTGAATATAATGCTTAGTGGCAAAGCAATTGCCTGTGCGGTATTTTTAAAAAAGTATTGGTGGAAAACCATCAAATCCTGCTTTTTTATCTAAAGTCAGAATAATTAACTCTTCTATAACTTCGTTTACCGAGATATACAAATTTCCAAAATTTAATGAATTTATAGAATTATTATGAAAAGATGTTGTGTCTTGATTTGGAACCACATATACGGATTGAAAATATTTGGCAAACAAATTGCATACGGTTGAAAGATCAGATGATGTAACGTCTAGATACTGCATTGTATTAGGAATACCCATAGACTTTTTCTTGTTGTTTATAAAACACCAAAAATATTTGGAATTGTTTTTAAGACTTGTTTCAACTTTAAAAATGTAATGCTTATACAGAAATTTACTGAGATAATCGAACTGTTTTTGAAGACAGCAATATTTTTGATACAATGTTTCATTATTTTTAGAATTACGGAATAATTTAAATGCTTTATTTTTGCGGTTATTTAAATTAATCAATTCCTTGTTAAACCATGGCGGTTTATTTGGATTTTTTAAGCGAGTTTTTGGAACATATAAATTAATTGCCTCTTTTAACTTAGAAGTAAACTTTTCATAAGCATTATTTAATTTTAAATTGCTTAAAACAGACTGCCAGTTAAAAGTACACAGGTGATTTGACAATGACATATAATCACCATTTATATAATCATAACTATATTCATGTTCTAGGCTGTTTAAATTTTTAAAATAGTTATAAAATTTGATGTTTAAATCAAGTGCAAATTGATGGGGGGATTTGGATAGTGGAGTTGAAGAGATAACATTTATATCAGCACAAAGTTCCTTGTTGATAAAAATTAAATCAAGGATGCTATCGAGATTATTCGAAAAGCTATTAATCTGCTTAAGATCAAACTCAGCTAATCTATCAACAACTTCACTTTCCCAATCGTACCTAACATTAAAAGGAAATAAACATTGAAATTCCTTCTCATAAATCCATTTTAAAGCTAGCAAGTTAAAATCTCCTAAAATAAGTACATGCTGATTAATTTTTAAATTTTCAAGCACTTTACAGCAGTTATTTATATGCAATTTATACAATTCCAAGGAGCTATTTTGATGAATATAACTTAAAATAATAAATAAATCATGAATCTTATCTAAGTTAACACAAACTATAAGTTGGTCAATATCATGACTTACATTAATAGCCCTTTAGATTACTTGGATTCATATTGTAGACTTCAAGCTACAGAAAATAGGCGTTTTGAACCAATGAATACTTACAGGATTTACATCACATGAGCTGGAGTACCTTACAAAAACCAACTTAATCTTTATTTATACCACAAGGTTTTTATAAATTTTCAACGTCGCGTCAGTGAAATGCGTAGATCGTTATTTTTTAACAAGCAATAAATTAAAATAACGGCAAAAAGTGCCACTAATATAGCTAAGTAAATTATGCATTGATCTTGTTTAGGCAATTAAATAAAACTTAGTTTAGATTTGAGTAAGAACCTCTACGACGACGTTATCCTTATCTTCATAAAACATTTCGATAGAAATGATTTTTGAGTTACTTTAAAACTATAATTACGGACTGTCAGTCCTACTAATTAAAAACTTTGAAAATCTGATGATTAAAATAAATAAAATAAATTAGGTGGCGCAACAGTTCATGAAGAACCAGGGCCTAGTGACTTACAACTCTCAACCATTCCTGTGTGCGTGTAATGTTGTCAGAGATGCAGGGGACCTACAGTTTATATGCCGAATCCGAACGGCTAATTTGAGAAAGCACTTTTTCATGACAAGAATTACTCTTGGAGAATTTGTCAATTCCTCGCAAGAGGCAGTACCCGTGAAAACTCTTTTTTTTAATTAAGGTGGCACAGGCAGGGATTGAACCCAAGACCTCTCGCATGACAGTCCAACGCACTAACCATCATGCCACAGGTACTACTGATGATTACAAAATCTTAAATTCAAGCATAACTTAACCCCTGTTGACAATACTATCATGAAAGTTGCAGTAGAACCACTTAACCCATGAAAACAGTTGAATTAACTCAAAATAGAAAAAACAAGTATGGAAATCGTTTATTTTTTGTAAAATGGTCATAAAGAAGAAAAAGCCTTAACCTGTTTTGGTTCCAATTAAGTTTTCAAAGTCAATTAAAAAAGGCTGAAAATTAACTTAAAATATATTAAAAAAACTTTTGAATAATCTTCGTAGATGCGTGGTAAATGGAAAAACAACCTGCTTCCTTTTTTCCAACAAAAAGTCATTCTTATGTCACTATCTTATAATATCTTAAGAGCTTTTAAGAAATCATCGTAAATTTTTGTTCATATATCTAAGGAAAAAAGAATTTACTTTAGAATTTTCCATGGAACGTCAACGATTTAATGTGTTGGTATATATGTTTACGCATTTTGTGGTAACACACCCACCCATACTTCAAAATTACAAACAAATATCATTGATTGCGGATTGTCTTGTCTGTAAAGTTTTATAAATATTTTATCAAAGAGTTTCAAAATAAATTAAAATTAAATGAAGACTTTCAATTTAGCAAAAAAATAATAAAAAAATAAACAACAAAAACACTAGACTTAACCACAACCGCATATATGTATGCAATTCTGATGTTCACACACAGAGCAAACTCTTTACCTACTTTCTACCAACCGTTATATTCCTATACCTATGCATATAAGTTAGGTACGTACGGAAAACCAAACTAGGCGTATAAGAGTTTTGTATGCTGCTGCGAAGGAGGTTATAACATTCCTGGCCTAGCGGCAGAGGCAGCAGCTATAGAAGCAGCAGCAGCAGCAGCAGCAGGTGATGATATACAGATAATAGACAACTTGCTCCTGTGAGTATTTTGAAAGGCTTTTGTCTTGCGTTTTTTTGTTTTTTTTTGTTTGTGTGTGTGTTGTTTTGTGTTTTTTTGAATTTGCTTGACTTCGCATATATCCTTAGGGTTTTTTATCACATTGTTGGCTCTTTAAGTTCCTGGTTAGAACATACCTACATACACGCCCCTACACCCTCGCCCCACACACACACACAAATATATAAATGGATGGATATTGTGTTACTCCAACGATGCAGGAATGTTTTGCTTTTTGTTTAATTATTATTTTCTGTTTAAACCAAAAGAAAATTAAAAAGCCATTCTGTATCCTGAGGTCACAAGTTAATTGCGGTTCTACTAGTACAAGGTGCCTATACTTATACACAATAGTATACATACAGGGTGGGTCAAAAGTTATTCCCTAATACAAAAAATCATAACTTTTCTGTTTTGAATTTGTTTTTTTTTTCTGTGCGAGTTTGGAACGCATTCTTTCGACTACTGTGGAGATTACAGATGCAGCATCTTAAAAGGGCTCTGGTCAAGTCGATGTGTCCCGCAGGTCCTATAGAAAAATTCTAAGAAGGGAATTGTAGCTCTTTCCATACAAAACACAATTTGGCCAAGAATTAAAACCAGGATCTAGTCCCGGAAAATTCGAAAAAAAAACACCTAAAATAGTTGAGACTAGGTGGAGACTTTATGTCATTCACATTCCCTAAAACTTTCTGACCGGAGCAACAAATTTTAGGCGTGTGAAAGGGACAGGTAGTACGTATTTTTGCAAAAAATTAAAACTATAGTTTTTTTTTGCAATAAGATGTTTGTAGGTACACTTTATAGCTCATCTGATTCTACAAACAAATGTTTCAACACTGTTTTTTGTCAAATTGATAAAATTGGAGAAAAAGGGTCGCAAAATATTGGAATACAGTGGAAATATTTTGAGAACAACCTTAAGGCAATACAACTTTCTATAAGAATCAATTAATTCTTAAGTAAGATCGGTTTAAACTTCGCTTCTTATCGCACAGAAAAGAAAAAAGACTGAAAAATGAAAAGTTATGAGTTATGAGTTATATTTGACCCACCCTGTACATTCATACGAGCATACGTGCATAAAAGACAAGTATGTTATGCATTAAATGTATGTCGTGCATTCAATGAAAAAGTTAAAAATAAAAATAAATTATTTTATGGCAAGGATTATGCTGAAGGTATATACATATGTAGCTGTGTATACTGTGTACCGTATAAATGCACTTCCTAGTATGTCCTCCTGCTTTGTGTTTTCCTTGATTCATTGTGGGTGGTCTTATTTAATAATTAGTTTGTTATTGAACTGAATACCGAAAAGGACATCCATACCATATGAGCTTTTATATAATACCATCTATACGAGTATAATGTTGAACAAAAGCAAGGTTTACAGGTACTATCACCTGATGTATTGATTTATTTTACTTGAAATATTTTTGAAATTCACCTTGTAAAGGCTTTATCACATTCTCGTACTTATATAAATTTATACGGCTATGGTACTTTATTGTATTCAAAAATAAAATAAAAAAATGTTGATGGTTTTTTGATGGTTTTGTGTTTTATTGAAATTAAGAGAGCTTCTGAAAAGGTGTAAGTACTTGGAACTTGGTATATAAGGATTCGTTAACTAGATTAAACGGAAAATTAATAATTAAATTGTTGATAAGAAATGCATGTAAGAAAAGTATGTACATATATGTTGTTCTTTTATTAACATGTTGTGTGCAGCAAATATCTGCAAATTTCAATCCATAATAAATCCATAATTCATTTACATAGCCTATAGAGAACTTAAAGTAAGATTGGTCTTACAGTTGGGTAAAGCATTCCACATCCTTGATGTACGGTAGAAAAAAGAGTCTCTATACTTATTTTTTACTTGTGACATTTAGGAATATTATGACAAGTTTTGCATTTTTAAATAATTTCGAACTCGAGATTTTAATGAAACATCACGATGGTAAGGAAATCGAAAAAAGTGTCCGTTTGTTTGTCTGTCTGTATGTCTGTCCTCGCCCCTACAGCTTATAATATCCGACAGCGTTAGATGTATTTTTTTGGATAGTCAATTTTTAAAATTGAAATAGATTTATATTATTTTAAGCTTTTTTCATTTTCGTAGGCATTTCTTGCAATAGGAAAAAATTGATACAAACGGGTTGGGTTCGAAATCCTGTATGGATCATAATACTGTATTTAAAATACTGTATCTCAAAATACTGTATTTCAAAATACTGTATGTACAAACTACTGTATGATGAAAATACTGTAGCTCAAAATTCTGTATCTTAAAATTCTGTATACCAAAATTTTGTATTTCAAAATGCTGTAAATAGGCTGACAAATAAAAATCGTTTTGATAATGTAAAAAAGTGCGCACTTTTTTACATTATCAAAACGATTTATATTTGTCAGCCTATTTACAGCATGTTGAAATACAGAATTTTAAAAACAGATTACTTTTATAAAGAATACATCATAATATTTTTTCATTGGCATAATGTTCTAATATACTTCCCTTGAACAATAACATATGATAATTCATAAGTCTTTGAATTAATTAAAAAAAAAAAACAAATAAATGGTATCTTCGTCTTATTTCCTCTTCCCATTTTCTTCTCATTAATTGTTATTTCTCTCACAGTTGTATATGAAGTGTTGTTACCACAATCAACAATTCCATAAACAATTACACCCAACTTATTGATCTGTCAAAACTTCCACGTGTTCGTTCATTTCGTTGATATTTAAAAGCTAATGCAAATTTAAGAATTAAGTGAAATTTGGAGTTGCAATAAATGATATAATGTACATACATACATACATAAATCGAGTTCTGCTTTTGTTGTTCTCTATAATGGAAGCTTAAGAGCGGAATTTTGCAAAAATACAGTATTTTTAGATAATGTTTTGCTCATACAGCATTTTGAGAAGAAGAATTTTGAGATACAGTATTATCAGATACAGTATTTTGACAACACAGCATTTTGAGATACAGTATATTAATCATACAGTATTATGAATATACAGTATGATACAGAATTTTAACCATACAGTATTTTAAAATACAGCATTTCGAGCCGCTCCCGATACAAACTTAACTTTATGGGCATTAACAAAAAGTTAAATTAAAAAATAAGAACATTTTTGTTCACTAAGAAATTGTTTATATAAAAAAGTTGTAATTTGTTTTGTAGTCGAAATATGAATATTTGTCAATTAAAACAATTTTTTAAAGCATAAGGGATTTGTGTTCAATGGCGGATCCAGGGGAGTAGGGGGATGTCGTAGGGGTCATGACCCCCCCTGGGAGATAATTTGTTTGCTTTTTCGTAGGAATTCCCATCAATTAAAAACCAATCGTATTGCGTTAATAGATATGACCCTTATTATATTTTGAACTATTTATATTTTGTATATGAAAACAACATTTGTGTTTTACTTCCTTAAACTTTTTTGCTTAAAGTACTACTTTTGACTGAAGATTGGACCAAGAACATAATATGAATCGGAACTTCAGCCCTATTCCAAAAACACAGCACAGATTCATCAACTTTTGAGCAATGGACGATCCAGGGGGGGGGGGTCATATGAGCCATAAAGCTTATACAGTTAAGTTGTATAAGTAAAGATTTCATCTAAAGATTTATTAGTAATTTAACGACAATCACCAAAAAGTGGTTTACTGTCAAAAACAACTAAAACTTTTGTTTTTACTCAATTTAGAATTTGAAAAAACTTTAGTCATGCTTTAAATAATTTTCATAAAAATTGTTTCTAAGACAGCAAATATTTAGGTTCTTAAGAAGAAACCTTGAATAAGAGATCATCAATTTTATATTAAGTTGCCTTTAAATTCCTTAAACTAGCCTTCAATTTTATTATTACATTTTTTTGACACACATAAATAGTGATTATTGGAGTGATTTTTACTGCGACATATAGGAATTATATAGCAAGTTTTGCATTAGTAAACAATTTCAAACTAGAGCTTTTAATCAAATATGACATTATGACGGGGTAGAGAAGTCAAAAAAACTGGGTACCCCGATTCCTTCCGTCTGTCTGTCTTTCCTGGCTTTTACAGTCCAAACAATTGTGTTGATTGAAATTAAGATTTTCAGCCGATTAGTGTTAGGCGTTTTTTTCATTTCATCAAAATACGAAAAATAACAGCAGTCCCCACACAAATTTTTTGGTTCAAACATGTGATTTTTCTAAAACTTTCTCTTAATTTTGTGTTCTTAATTTGGCTTCTTTCTACAAGAAAAACATATTTTGGTATTGTTCCAGAAGGGTACCCCTCAAAAGCCATTATTTTGTTTTTAAATTTTCTCAAGAACTAATGGACCGATTTCAATAATCTTCTCT
The DNA here is from genome assembly GCA_920104205.1 of Eupeodes latifasciatus. NCBI lineage: Eukaryota > Metazoa > Arthropoda > Insecta > Diptera > Syrphidae > Eupeodes > Eupeodes latifasciatus. Next base: position 117,124,086 of record OV049925.1, on the reverse strand, counting down.
TTGTGTGCAAGCTCTTTTTGATGATCAAATGATCAAATTGATGATGATTTTTTATGATCAAAAATGTATTTTTTTTATTAAAAAAAAAAACATTAATTTTGTTTACAAAACTCGATATCTCAGAAAGGGGTCAACATTTGTTGACGAAATTTAAATGTAAAATGTACATATACATACATATTAATAAGCTCTTTATTTAGTGCTTACCAAAAATATTTTTAAGACAATATTTTTAATTTAAAATGATTTTCGAAAAAATAAGTTAATCTTAATTTTTTGACAAATAAAATGGCATTTAAATTTTTGAGAAAACTTATTTTGCAGGTACATTTTTAAATCTTAAAATAAAAAAAATATTTTTAAACAGACTTTTTGGAAGAAAAAAAGCTAGTTCTAGCGACCCAGTCGTGCATTTTATTTATTTCAAAATTGGTTTTCTGTTGAATACAAAAGATCTTAAAAAATTAAATGAATCTACTTTTGAAGTGAATTTGCTTTGGACGCTCTAAAACTAATATATAAACACGAATTTCAATAATATATGTACATGTCTCAAAAACAGCAAAAGTGACACTTTTGTTAAACTAATGGCTAATTCAAAAACATAATAAACGGGTCATATCTATTGATATACAAGCTTTGAATCTCTTGAGATTTGAAGTGAAAAAAGATTCTGAAACGTGCAATTTGTGATTGCCACACAAACGTTTCTTCTCAACTTATGTCTTTACTTTAATTTGTTTTAATTTATATTTTTAGGGAAATTATGTACTTAAATGCACCTACATATGTATCCTCAAATTAAAGAACCAAGCATTTTCCTTTTTACAATTTTTAAGTTTTGCTGACTCCTTTAAGGTCAAAATGCGAGTAAGCAGACTGATAGTGATAGTAATAATAGACTCCCAAAAATTGAGTCCAAAAAAAACTACGTCCAAAAAAGCCCGACAGTTCTTCATATCAGGTCGTCTCTCTTGAATTTTTGTAGCGTTATTTGCATTAATAGAAATGGATACAAGAAAAGTAGCTATATTTTATTTTTGGAAAAAAAGTTAGACCATATCTTGCTGGACAACAGTGATCTAAAATAATTTGATAACTAAAGTTGTCATTTTAGCAAATTGAAATTGTGTAAAGGTTAGGTTAATATACTCTTACACATTATGTTATTTAAATTTTGTTAGCCTCCTTTAAAAAACATTAAAGAATATTTTTAAGCGGTGAGTAAAAATTCATCTTAGTGAGAGGAAAGTCTGGATCCACCCTTGTTTGTGTTAAAAAGTAGTCTTATTAAAAAATAAAACGCCTGAATTTCTCCAAAGATTGTTTTGGAAGAGAAATTTCAATGAATCTGAAGAAATGTTTTTCATCATGAAAGAAATTTTTGAATTTGCATAAACCGTTTTCATACAGTTTTGCTTCTAATTTTATTTTTAAAATTCTGCATTTAGAACTCTGATTATAGGTTTATACCTTAGAAACGACATTATTAACTTCCCATAGGAAGTTATTGTAATGGGTCCGATTTGTCAAATTGAAAATTTTGACATTTCTCGACGTTTCAAAGTCCCTAGAGTCGAAATAAAAGATTTTTAGAAAGATGTCTGTGCGTGCGTGTGTACGTCCGTACGTCTGTACGTTCGCGACATTTTTTTCGTCCTCCATAGCTCAAGAACCAGAAGAGATATCGACTTGGTTAAACCTAAATATCTCATGAACCAATGTTGCTAGAGACTTGAATTAAATTTTATAGTATATATTGTAACGTAATACAAAACAATTATATTTTTAGAAAAAAATCCAATTAACGGTTTTTTTTTATAAATCAAAAAAACTGAAAAAAAAATTTGTCACCTCGAAAATTTTACGACCAAAATATGATTTCATCTCCAAAACAATTTTGTGCAACAAAGAATAATGTTTTTGACATCTGATAAAATTTTGAGAAAAATCTAATTGACAGTTTTTTTTTATAAAAAATAAAATCCTAAAAAAAATGTACTCATAGTTGGTAAAAATTGATTTTCGACTCAAATATCTTTTCAAAACTTTGAGATAATGGCTTCTTACTAATTTAGCTTATAAGAAATATTGTTTTCAACATTCTGAAAAATGTTGAGAAAAATCGAATGGATAGTTTTTTTACAAATATTAAAAACCAAAACAAAAATTATAAAAGGTAGTAAAAATTGATTTTCGACTCAAATATCTTTTCTAAAATTTGAGATAATAGCTTCTTACTAATTTTAGCTTATAAGAAATATTGTTTTCAACATTCGATAAAATTTTGTGAAAAATCGAATTGACAGTTTTTTTTACAAAAAATAAAAACCTAAAAAAACAATACTAAAACTTGGTAAAAATTTACTTTCGACTCAAATAGCTTTTCAAAAATTACAAATATTGGCTTCACACTTATTTTATTTCACAGAAAATATTGTTTTCGATATTCATATATCATTCGATATAAAAATCCAACAGTCCGTTTTTTCATAAAAAAATAAAATCTTTTAAGCAAGACAAATCGACAGACGGGATGGGAAGTTATCAGTGTGGGTCGCATCCTAGCCTCTTTTTTAAAATTAAATTTAATTTGAAGTTAAAAACTAAAGAGCATACAATTTTTCTTTTTTTCATAAAAGTTTTTTGAAGAGCCTTAAAGTTTTGTCAAAAGTGATCGTGTAAATAAAAAAATATTTCAAGAATGAAAATTTCAAATATTCAATTTTGGTTTGGTTTTGATTTAAAAATATTTGTTCTCAACATCACTTTGTATTTTATTGCCTATTTAGGTGCCGTGAGATAAAGGCCAATGTTTAAAAGTTGGTCTAATTTCATTTGGCCTTATTTCATGGGACCCTGATTTAAACAAATGATGATGGCAAATAAAATCGAAGTCAGATTCAAAAACTTGATTTTAATTATTAGAAGAAAATTAAATAATTTTTAGGGAAAACATTTTGAACATTCTACACAATTATACAATTTTTTTTAAAAGTCATTTATTTTGGATTCTTTAGCAAATGTTTTGAATTTAGGAATTCACAATAAATATAATTATGAATTTTTTTGACTAAATTATGGGAAAAGAATGAACAACATAAAACCTCAAAAACTGTTTCCTAAACATTATTTGATCACCATTAAAATCAAAACTACAACAACCTTTTTTTAATATTTTTTTACAGTTCTGCATCATTCAAAAATGTTTGGTAAGTCTCATTATTTTTGTTTTTTTTTTTTTTAAACAATATAATGTTTTGCATTTGAAGTCTAATAAATATGTATTAGGTATTAGGATATATGAAAAACTTTAAAACAAAGTTTTTGAGCTGACGTAAAAATATGTGTACCACTTAGATTTATACTTTCGACATATTATTCGTTGAATTATATAATATTTTTTGTAAATGTTGGTTCAAAAACGTATACATACAATTTATAAAAAAAATATTTTTTTACAAAAAAGTCTTCAGGACCATACCGTACAAATGTATAGTTTTCGAGATATTAGTCCTATATTTAAGGTAGCATTGAATGTCGATACGTTTTTGAACCAACATTTTTTCTATGGGTCTTGTCACTGTCGAGATAATGGCAGACAAATGAGAATTTTATGAACAAAACGGTTAAGTGACCCTTACTACCCCGTTGCTGAGAGTTAAGGTTAAAACGCAATCAATAATATTGTAATCGTAAAACTACCTTTGACTACGGGAGATGATACTTTAAAATTCTGCCAAGCTATACAAATTTAAAGAAAAAAGATCAAAGCAAACATTTATTTTATATGGACCCTGGACTACCTTGGTATTAAGAACGTTTGAACTTTTTTCATGCATTTTATTGCGACAAAAAAATTATTTAATGAAACAACATAGTCTCTAAAACCTATAGTAATATATTTATTTATTTTTATTTATTTATTTTATTTCGTGAATGCTTTATAACAGTAAGATACATTTTCTTTTAATTTAGTTACAAGCTAATTTTTACAAAGAGAGCAAAAAAATATAACAATAAATTAATACATATCATTTAGAAAAAAAGAGAAAATAATCAAATATTAAATTTCAGTTTAAATCATAAAATTCACAAATTTCCTGAATAGTATTCCTTTAGATCCTTTTTAAATCTTGCTGTATTTTGTATATCTTTTATACGACGTGGTAAAGAGTTCCAAAGACGGACGGACGGAGTTTATTAAAAATTGACGCTCACATGTTAAGAATGAACATCGGGGATGAATCAATTGATGAGATCGATGGAAGGTTGCAGCTATAATTCTACGAAAACAGTATTGGGGTTGGTGCGTTATTAATATATTTGAGAGAAAAATTAATGTACGAAATTTCAGATAACTTTCAAAGGGCATAGACAGCACCCTACTAGCAAAGCCAGACAATCTGTCATATCTTCGTAGGCTATAGGCATAACGTACTGCACTATTAAACGCAACATTGAGCTTCCGTTTGCTAACATAATTACAATTACAATAAATTTCACAACCATACATCAATATTGGCATTATTAAAGTTTTTACAAGAAATAAACGTGTTTGAACAGGTTTAAAAGAATGAGTAACCCATAGGGTACGTAGTACACCAAATACCTTGCCCACAAGTGCATTAATATGGTTATCCCAGGTCAAATTGCGATTGAAAGTAACCCCGAGATTTTTCGCACTTTCCACATAATCAATTGAACCATTATTGCTCAAAACAATCGAAGGAAAATATTTGAGATCAAGACTTTTCCTTGATATTACTACGCACTTAGATTTTTTTGGATTTAGAAGAAGACCATTTAATTGAGACCACTTTTCAATTTTCTCCAGGTCTTCATTTACACAAAAAGCTGCATGCTCAATGAGCCCAAGGGGACAGCTCATGTATAATTGGACGTCATCCGCATACATATGAACCGAACAGTTCTTGATAATTGATGGCAGTTCATTGACATAGATTGAGAACAGCAGAGGACCGAGTATAGAACCCTGAGGGACACCGGAAACGTTAGGTAGAAAATCAGATAAACTATCCCCAATTTGCACAGCTTGCTTCGGTTACTCAAATAAGAATAGATAAGCCTTGTAGCACCTGCTGAAAAATTAAGTTTGTTACACAATTTAACGTGATTGACAGTGTCGAAAGCCTTAGAAAAATCAAGCAGCACTAGAAACGTAACCTCATCCTTATCCAAAGCTTGCCTTATATCGTCAGTAACATTTAACAATGCCGTGATACAACTGTGCTTTTCACGAAAACCAGATTGTAGTGGTGTGAGCAGCGAGTTTGCCGCTAGATGAAAGCTGATTTGTCTTTGTAGAATCCTTTCAAACACTTTCGATAAGAATGGTAAGATAGATACAGGCCTAAATTCTTTACCTTTTGCGTTTTTGGGAAAAGGTATAACTTTAGCCAACTTCCATAGGCGTGGATAGACACCTGTCATCAGAATTGTATTGAACATAAAAGTAAGATAAGGCAGAACAATCGGCAGAATCATTTTCAAAAATGTAGGGTGAACTTCATCCAGTCCAATAGCATTTGACTTTATAGAAAGTACACTTTCTACAACGAAAGTACTGTCTACTGAATTAAAACCAAAACCAGGTTCATCTTCATATGGTTGATCCATAACTAAAAAAGTAGGATCTAAGCTCAAAGGACAAAATAGCTGTGATGGTAAGGAAACAAACATTTTGTTGAGATCATTACCATCCAGATCTTCTGTCGAATCAGGACTTGACTTGCCAATGCCAATTTTTTTTTAATTTGAATTTGAGTTATGGCGGTTAAAAACCTTCAGAAAAAATAATTTGAGTTTTTGGGACAATGCGTTGCATAAAATGCAAGTATTTGCAGTGAAAGTCTTAAATAAAATAGTGACAAGTTCACTAACCCACATACTCGTAGCTTCTGTTTGAATAAAACAAATTATTTAATTTTGTTTGCTGTTTTTTAGAAGCCTCTTATCCAAACCTCCATAAAAAGTCTTATCCTTGTATCATTATACACAATCATCAAAAAAATACCCCTTTTAAATTTTGAACCCAGCTTTATTTGAAATTTTCTAACACTATTCAAATATTATAATGAACCAACATTTGGGGCTAGAAATGAAAACAACATCTATTTAATCCTTCCAAAAGGAAGAGAGTTTCCTACCCTGCTTTAAATATTAAAACTCATAAATATCATAAATTCTAAAACGTTTCATTTTAATCGATAAAACTTTTGTGTATATTGTTAAAACACAACAAATAAATAAAAAATAATAAAAAAGAAATAAATACAAAACCATCAAAAGAAATATTTACATAAATCTCTAAAGCATTGTGTCTCTTGTGGTTTTTATCCTGATGATGATGTTGAGAATTGGATATTTTCATAACTAGTCTACAAATGTATGTACATGTAGAGTTTTGTATTTCTTGTTTTTTTTTTTATAAACAAACAAAACCAATAAAAAAGTTTTTAATATTCCAGCTAATGTTCTAAACACTCTGAACACACCTCCTTTACAATGAATTTTCCATTCATTCCCATTTCAATTTTCATTGTTTTATCCTTCGATATATTTTCTATGTTACACAACTTGTTTCACATAACGCAACGCTTTGAAATATCACATCATTTATGTTAAATAAAAAATAAAACAGCAACAAGGACCTCCCCTGAATATATCAGATGAATGGTCGGTTCGGTTGGTTAGCAAGCTATAGTTTGTCTACACCTGTCGATGGATATGGAGATATTAAAATAAAAAATAAAGGACGAGAGATATGTTCTTGATTATTATGACAGAAAATAAAATATAGAAACATTTTCCACATACATTTGCCTCTCGTTCTCGTTTATTTGCATGAAATCAGAAGTTGTAACGATTCTGGTAAATTTATGTTCTCTTCGAAAGGACATCAATCTTTGTTGTTGTTGTTTTTTTTTTACCCTGCTGAGCTCTACTCAAGCTCCCTGAATGGTTATACTTCCTACCATGGAAAAATGTAGAAACGAAAAAAGTGAAGCAATCATTTTGAGCACTTTTGACGATAAAGTCAGGAATATTGCAGGACATGACATCCCAATATACACAGCATCAGGTTATGTGGGGATATGATTGTATATATGGGGGCATGGAGGAGAGATTTATGTATGGAAAATTATCCGGAATTGTGAAATTGTTATTTTCTTAAGAGCATATTGTACATTTGAAAAAGTTGAGGAGGGGAGACGAGGAGGGGATTGAAAAAGAGAATGTGGTATGATATTATCCTTGAATTGTTTCTATTAAAAAGATTCAGTTGGAATAGTAATCATTCACTCACGTGAACGACCGTCGAGGATATAATAGATATATGTACATAGGTATAGAATAAAAACGATTCAATATTTGAACAAGCAATTAAGTGTATAATAAAAGTGCAATAATTGTGATGGCTTTTTATGAATTTTTTTTTAAAAAAAGGGGGAGATTTTATTGTTTAAGTACCACCAGAGGATAAGAAGAATGATGAAATATAATTGTTAACAAGGGAGCTTTGTTTATGAGTTTTTTGTTTTATTGAGCTGAAAAATTCTTGAAAATCTACAGGAAATGTAATGTAATGTAATTTGTAGGAAGATATATGGGTGATTATACAAAAGTTGGGTAACTTTTTAGGATATTTTGTTTACGACAGTTTTTAAATCAAACTTCTATAAATTCGGGTGTATATGATAGCTAATCTAATTAATATATTGTTCCCAATCGGGCCAGTCACTTTTTTGAGTACATTGTAAGATATTTAAAAATTTCAGAATTTGACTGCCAGAGGACTGACGAGTATACACAGTTTTGAAAGTATTATAATGAAATTTAATACAAATTATTAAAAATCTCTAAGGATTTAATAATGATCACTTAAAATCACTTAGTAACAATTAAAAATAATTATTAATATGTAATACTAGAAGAAAATACTACATCGTTTTCAAAACAGACTTTTGACATTTAACGTAACGTTATTCACTTATCTTTTACTACTTTCCCATAGTTTTACTAAATATTTCAAAGTAATCAACAAACAAAATCTAACAATATTCATCTTAAAAGTACTAATGATCAAGAAATGAAGAACAATAACAATTTACCTGACACAGAAATGACGCCACACTACTGACGAAAAAGACGAAATTTGAGATTATAATCTGGACTAATGTTTTTTTTGTAATAAATTTTAACAAATCAAAGTCTAATACGAATAAATAAAAATAAACTTTAGATTAACAAAAAAATAACGACTCACCATAAAACTGACGTGTTGACTGGCTAAGCACGTGTATAGACAACAAACATAACCCAAACTCTGGTACAGTTATGGTGGCCGTCAAATTGTGTGACCCGCAACTAACTTTATTACCAACATTAAAATTCAGAGTGGGATTTGACAATGAGTCGGCGATATTTCGCACGAATTTTAAATTTAAATAACACACAAGAAACTGACGAATAAAACTGAACACAAAATTTCTTATTTTTTTAAATAAAGTGGAGAACACTGCATTGTGAAAGTTGTAGTATATATTAAACTATATACATCGCAGATTGTATTAAATTAATAAGTTTTCTCAAATCGATGATAATGTTTAATAGACAGTCACTTGGTTTTCAGTTGGTTTTCAGGGTTGTGACATGCCAGAGGACAGACGTTTTAAGAACTAATTGTGTTTTTTTAATAACTCGTATTCAAAATGAATTGGGTGACTAAATAAAGGTCTTTCCATTGTTTTAAAATAAATTGCAATCTCAATAAAGTATAATCAGACTTTGTATATATAAATTGTGAAATTTCAACTGTACTGAAATCTGAAAAGATTATCTTTAAGAAGAGATGTGACGGATTTAAGGATGAGATTAAAATTTTCACATCTTCTTATAATTTTAACATATGTACTTTATAACCAAATAAATTAAGTTTAAATTCAATCTTTGTTCTTCATAAAAAAATAAAAACCTATAAAAAACATTACTCAAAATTGGTAAAAATTGATTTTCGACTTAAATATCTTTTCGAAAATTTAAGATTATAGCTTCCAACGAATTTTATATTATAAAAAATATTATTTTCAACATTCGGTGAAATTTTGAGAAAAATCGAAGGGACAGTTTTTTTTACAAAAAATAAAAACCTAAAAAAAATATTAATAAAAGTTGGTAAAAATTTATTTTCGAATCAAATATCTTCTCAAAAATTTGAGATATTGGCCTTAAACTAATTTTATATTTTAAAAATGTTGTTGTCAACATTTAATGAAATGGTGAGAAAAATCGAATTGACAGTTTTTTACCCAAAAATAAAAACCTAAAAAAAACATTACTAAAAGTTGGTAAAAATTGACTTTCAACTCAAATATCTTTTCAAGAATTCAAGATATATGCTTTAAACTAATTTTATCTTTTAAAAAATATCGTTTTCAACATTAAGTAAAATTTTGAGAATAATCGAATTGACAGTTTTTTTTACAAAAAATAAAAACTAAACAAAAATTAATAAAAGTTGGTAAAAATTGATTTTCGACTCAAATATCTTTTCAAGACTTTAAGATATTGGCTTTAAACTAATTTTTTGTTATAAGCAATATAACATATTGCTTATAACAAATTTTTTTTTTGACAAAAATTGAAAATTCAAACTGTTTCAAAATTGAACAGATAGATTTTTTGTTACAAAAAATAAAAACCTAAAAAAAACCAATACCAAAACTTAGTAAAAATTTATTTTGTTTCAAGTATCTTTTCAAAACTTAAAAATATTGGCTTCAAACATATTTTATCTCACAGAAAATGTTGTTTTCGACGTTCAGTACATTTTTTATAAAATCCAAGTCAGTTTTTTCATAAAAAATCTACAAAAAATAGTACGCAAAATTGGTAAAAATTGATGTTCGGTTTTCGATATCTGGTGAACAATAGAAGATATTGACTTCAAATTAATTCCATTCATCCAATTTGTATTTGTTTACATAAGAAATATTTTTTTTAAGAAATGCTACTAAAATTGGTTTTCGACTAAAAATCTCGTTAACAAAAAAATTATTGCGAAATTAAACTATTTCATTATTATGCAATATATTATTGGTAGTTTTTAAATTTTTAAGAATAATTCAACCGAGAACTTTTTTAACAAATCACGAAAAACTTTTAAGCAAGACAAATCGACAGACAGGATGGGAAGTTATTAGTGTGGGTCGCATCCCAGCCTCTTTTCATACTTTTTATTTCCTAAGGACTTTTCTTATAAAATATCAAATAAATTAAAAGAAAACTTTTTTTTGTAGTAATAAATTCTTGTAGAAAACTGAATGACCGTCCTAATTTTACTATTTTGCCTCTTCCTTATCATTAGTTCTTGAGTTTATTATTTCTCACTAATTCCACAAACTCGCCATTATCTTACGTGAATAAAATCATGTCCTTGCTTTAAAAAACGTAAGGATGAAAAATTGTTATTAATGCCATTGGTGTGGAGTGTCTCTCAAACAACAGGTCATTTTTTAATATTCTTCTTAACGTTTTTTGTTAACTTTCTTTTAAATATTTTTTCCTTAACCATAACGATTAAAAAAATTAAACCATTAGTGTGAAATTATTTTTATCAATTAAATTAAATTTTCATTGCTTCCACAACCGCGCATAACCTTGGCCTACATTTCATGTTTAAATAAATAATAATTCATATTTCTTTTTGTCTTTATTTCTAAGAGTGAACACTTGAAATGAATGACTATAGTAACTAAGACAAATAGCTCTATCTTTGTCTCTTAGCAAAAATTCCTCAAAGTCATTTTCTTGGAAACACTTTTATCTTCCGAAGAGGAAATAAGACCTTTTGTTTGTTCATCCCACATAAATTTATTGGAATTTTTATTGATGGTGAAAAAGAATAAAAAGGTTAGCTTAGGAGCTGTAGGTAATGGTATGGGTAAGGTATAGGTATGGAATGAATTGAGGCAGCAAGTGAGAAGGGAACCAAAAGCAAGACAAACAAAAAGACATACCAAAAGGACCAAATAAAAGTCCTTGATGTCACAGTATAGACAAAAAAAGAATAAACCCTGTTATTTGGCAACGAATTTAATCCAAAACCACCGACAACAAAAAAGAAATGAAATGACGATGATAAGACACGAGGATGAAGATGATGGAAGAAATGATGATGAAAAAATAAAACGATGATCCTGATGGGAAGTAATAACGGATTAGTTCACCAGCGCCAACAAAATACAAAAAAGTAGCTTAAAAGAAATTATAATGAAATATAACTATCTTTTTACCTTTTCTTTTTACCATCGCATTGTTATGAAGATAAAGATACCCAACTATGGAAACATTGTAGGAGGAGTCTTCCACTGATCCTGATCCTGGGAATTCACATTATATTTAAAAAAAAAGGGCAGGGAGTAAACATTTTAAATTATATTTTTCTATAAAGGAAAAAATAAATTCTTCGCGAGATTTATCAATTTCCTTTACTTTTTTTTTTTTTTTCTGTGTGTGTGTGTGTGTGTGAGTGTTACTTCTTCTGAATGCGCGGCTCCTTTTTCGAAATTTGAAAAACTTTTAGTGGTATAAGATTTATTCTATATGCGCTAAGAAAGAAAAAATCAATTGGATTGAATCTTTGGAAGGAATAATAATAATTTTTTGTTCCTTAAATTGATATTTTTAGTTTCGTCGTATTATATTTTGAAAAGGATAAGGAATCGGAGGGAGGGGGGTATTTAATTCGAGTATAATTCAAATATTATAGCAAGAGTAGCAAATCAATTTATTTATAATATAATCCTGTATAATAATATTTTGATATATATTTTTAGATGAAATAAGCATTTTTATCTTAATAAAATAAAAAATATGTGTTTCATCATCGAGTTTTATTTTTCTCATTTTAGATACAAATAATTTAATATCAGGAAACTGTGTTACATGCCGCATGTTTCATACAAATATTTTTTTTTTCTTTGAATTATTATATGCAAATGCAAATTTTAGATTTATTCAGGTTGAAAATATTATAGATGCTATAGGTAGAAGGTAGAGTACTCTGGTATTGCTTTGTAGGAAGCATTAAATTGGGGGAATTGTGATCCTTTATTCCAAATTACGATGAATCTATTTCATGAAAATTTAAATGACGAAAACGGAAGAACGATTATACTAGGAATTGTTATCCTTTTCTATTTTTAATGGCTGTTATGTTTGATTTGGATACCGTTTAGGAACGAAATTGAAGAGTAGGAATTATTTTTAATTGGAACTATAGAGTTTAAATCCTTCGTCTTTAGGAAAGTGATTGATTATAAGTGTGAATATTCATGCGATAACCTGTTCAGGGTACCTTATTTCTTCAACTTTACAAGATTTGAGCAAGTAACAATCAGTGGGTGTTTTTTTACTTGCGACATATAGGAACTATGTATATGGCAAGTATTGCGTTCGTAAAATTTTCAAACTTAAAAGTTTAATCAAACATGACATTACAATGGTAGAGGTCGAAAAAAGTGGAACTATTTGGTCGATTGAGTTCAAACTTGAAAATTAAGGTTCACATTTTTTAACTTCCAATAGGAAGTTATTGTAATGGGTCCGATTTGACAAATTGAAAATTTTGACATTTCTCGACGTTTCAAGGTCCCTAGAGTCGAAATAAAAGATTTTTAGAAAGATGTCTGTGCGTGCGTGTGTACGTACGTCGGTACGTTCGCGACGTTTTTTTCGTCGTCCATAGCTCAAGAACCAGAAGAGATATCGACTTCAAATAAATTTTGTTATACAGATAATAAGGCAGAAAGATGCAGAAAGGGCTCTCAAGAAAATTGCGTGGGTGGTTTTTTTACCATAGCAGTTTAAAAAAAAGGTGAACATTTTGGTTAAACCTAAATATCTCATGAACCAATGACGCTAGAGACTTGAATTAAATTTAATATTATATATTGTAACGTGATACAAAACAATTATATTTTTGGAAAAAAATCCAATTAACGGTTTTTTTTATAAATCAAAAAAACAGAAAAAAAATTTTGTCACCTCGAAAATTTTACGACTAAAATATGATTTCATCTCCAAAAGAATTTTGTGCAAAGAAGAATAATGTTTTTGATATCTGATAAAATTTTGAGAAAAATTTAATTGACAGTTTTTTTTTACAAAAAATAAAAACCTAAAAAAAAATTAATAAAAGTTGGTAAAAATTGATTTTCGACTCAAATATCTTTTCAAAACTTTGAGTTATTGGCTTTAAACTACTTTTATCTTTCAAAAATATTGTTGTCAACATTCAGTAAAATTTTGAAATAAATCGAATTGACAGGTTTTTTACAAAAAATTAAAAACCGAAAAAAAAATTAAAAAAGTTGTTAAAAATTGATTTTCGACTCAAATATCTTTTCAAAAATTTGAGATAACGGCTTCTGACTAATTTTAACTTATAAGAAATATTTATTTCAACATTCGATAAAATTTTGAGAAAAATCGAATTGACAGTTTTTTTTACAAAAAATAAAAACCTAAAAAAAACAATACTAAAACTTGGTAAAAATTTACTTTCGACTCAAACAGCTTTTCAAAAATTACAAATATTGGCTTCAAACTTATTTTATTTCACAGAAAATATTTTTTCCGATATTCAGTAATTTTTTTTATAAAAATTCAACAGTCCGTTTTTTCATAAAAAAATAAAGTCTACAAAAAATAGTACGCAAATTTGGTAAAAATTGATACATATAGAAAAACTTTTAAGCAAGACAAATCAAACAGACGGGATGGGAAGTTATCAGTGTGGGTCGCATCCCAGCCTCTTTTTTTTTTAAATCGAAAATTCAAACTGTTTCAAAAATGAACAGATAGATTTTGTTAAATTTTCTCTACATTTTATTTCATAACTTGGCTAATGGCATTATAAAAAAATACTATTTTAAATATATTTTTTTTGGATTTAAAAATATTAAAATTTTTGTTTCAAAACTCATTATCTCGAAAATTGGTTATCATTTCCAAGTTTTTTTTTGATTATTTTAAACTAAAGGATTATCTATTTTGCGGTTTAATAAGTAAACGTAAAAAAAACACATACGAAATATATTTGTTCATGATATTTCTTTTTTATTATAAAGATTAAACGTTGACATTATGTATGAAACACTACATCAATTAAATGACCACCACTCGAATTGTTGCAAGCATCAATTCTTTTAAGGTAATTTCGACCACTTTTTGACACATATTGGGCGCTATTTCAGTCATAACTTGACGATTGTTGGTTTTTAAGTGCTCAAGAGTTTAAAGTTCATCTGCATAAACACGGTCTTTCCAGTCCAGTGGTGTCAAATCGCATTATCTTGGTGGTCAGCTGAAATTACCACGACGAGAAATTACGTGGCCAGAAAATGTCTCTTGCAATAAAGCCATATTCAATCGAATTGTGTGGCATTTGGGACCGTCTTGTTGAAACAAACCACATATTTTCCAAGTCGTATTCTTCAATAGCACGCAAAAAAAGTCGGTTTTCACATGACCATAACGCTCCGAATTGACAGTGACAGTCCTTCCATCGTCGTTTTCGAAGAAGTATGGTCCAATCACACCTCCGGACCAAAGAGCGCACCAAACAGTGAATTTTTGTGGATGTAATGGCTTCTCTTCAATTACTTGAGGACTCTCAGACCCCAAATACGACAATTTTGTTTATTAACATACCCAACGAATGGGAAATGTGCTTCGTCGCTGAAGAAAATTTTGTTCGAAAAATCGCCGTTTACGCCCTGTTTTTCAAGAACCCATATGGATGTAGGATGCCATAAGACAGGCCTAATTCCTGAGAACGACGAGGAATTGACACATTCGAGCTATCGGCAACACTTTCACTTCACGAGCAAAACGATCATGCACAGACCTTACAATATCTGTAACCAATCGAGTCTCTTCAAATTTCTTCAAATTTTGCGTAGATGGACGATTATGTAAACCATCAAGCTCTCTTATCGAAAATGCGTGCTTTTGGTATCGATGAATCTCTTCTTTGTTAGGTTAGAAATTACCTTTCGGATCGTTCAATTCAAGTAGTATTGGACTGGTTCAAAGCGTCTCCGACGCTCTTCCTTATTTTTATAAATGATCTTTTGTCTGAAACTTCTAACCCACTAAATTGTTTCGCTGACGACAGGACCCTCAGCTTTTCATATTTGTTTTTAGATTCTCATCCTTATTCTTCAGATGTGAACTACCAACGGCAGCGTATGATAAGCTCATTAAATTCTGATCTTGAAAGCATTGTTCAAAGGGGAATCAAAAACCATGTAGAATTTAATGCTTCGGAAACTCAATGCTGTCTACTGTAGCAAAAGCGTAACCCTCCCCCAATGCAACTTTCCATGAGACTGAACAACTATCAGTCCTAGGTATGTGCATCACAAACCACTTGTTATGGAGTGATCACATATTTGACATCGCCAAAAATGCTGCTAAGTGTTAAGGTTTTCTCCGACGATACAAGAAGTTTTTACCCCTTCTGATCTGGCTATAATTTACAAAGCTTTTATTCGTCCAAAACTTGAGTATAACTCTCATATTTGGGTTGGTGCTCCAAAAACGTACTTGAGTCTTCTGGATAGAATTGAAAAAAGAGCTCTAAAAATGTTTGGAGATCGTTCTCTAACCGAGACATTTGCTTCTCTTGAACAACGCCGCAAGGTCTCATGCCTGTCATTGTTTTATCGTTATTTTTATAAATAATGCTACTTCAATACCCATACTGCTAGGAATGCTCATTAGTTTACCCTTGAGCCCAATTTTGAATTTACTGTTAAGTACAGAAATTCTTTCTTTAGCCGCACTACACGAATGTGGAATGCTTTATCAGGCTCAATATTTCCCACTCATTACAACGTACAGACATTCAAAACCAATGTACATACATAGGTTTATCCTTTCTAATCCTCTCTCTTTCTTTCCTAATTGCTCGCACTATATTTAATAATTATAAGGGTATTCATAACCCCTTTAGTGCGCGCACAATATAAAAAAAAAACATAATATCCTATTAAAGCACAATATGTGGCTGTGGCAGAATCACCATTTTGTAGTACTTTTTAACAATTTGTATGTGTTGTGCGATAATTAAGCGTAAATGTCAGATTGTCAACTGAAATAAAAAGTTGGTTTAAGAACTTAGTTTGACAGATGTTGAATTCCATCCTTATCCTTTTGAAAACGCAAAATGGATAACACGTTACAATTTGTAAACAGAGAGAAAGTTCGTGCAAACCAGTCGTAAATTTTACTTACTATAGCAATTTAAAATAAAATATTTTTGGTATTGACGAATCTGTTCTTCGTTGGATTAGAAATTTTCTTTTGAACCGTTCAATTCAAGTGGTTTTGGACGGATTGAAGTCTGAAACCAATAAAATATATGCTGGTGTTCCCTATCGCTCCGTTTTGTCTCCGACCCTATTCCTCATTTTTCTAAATGATCTCCTGTCTGCTACTTCTAATCCAATACATTGTTTCGCTGACGATAGCACTTTTAGCTTTTCATATTCATTTCCAGACCCACAACGCTCCTCTTCGCATGTGGAACTGCAACGGCAAAATATGATTACCTCATTAAATTCCGACCTACACAGCATTGTAGAATGGCGAATAAAAAACCGTGTGGAATTTAATGCTTCGAAAACCCAATGTTGTCTTGTATCATTGAAGCGAGATATACCTTCCTTGCCACTATCTATGAGTGGTAATTGCATCAACGAAACTGAAAATCTAGACATCCTTGGAATCTGTACCAGCAACCACCTCTTGTGGAGCGATCACATACGCGATGTCGCCAAAAATGCCGCAAGATGTCTAGGTTTTTTTTTAGACGATGCAAGACATTTTTCTCTCCGTCTGATATGGCTACAATCTACAAAACCTATATACATCCGAAACTTGAATATGACTCTCATCTCTGGGCTGGTGCTCCAGTAACTTATTTAAGCCTCTTGGACAGTATTCAAAAAAGAGCTTTTAAAATGATTGGTGACATTAACATCATCAACTCGATTACGTCACTCGAACATCGTCGTAAAGTTTCTTGTCTCACGCTTTTTTACCGTTATTTTAACGGACTATGCTCTAGTAAAATAGCCAGTTGCATTCCTTCCCTTAAACAATTTAATCGTAGTACCTATTCTTCTGGGAATGCCTATCAGTTTAACCTTGAGTCCAACTTCGGCCGTAGTATGAAGTACAGAGCTTCATTTCTTAGCCGTACTACGCGAATGTGGAATGCATTGCCACGCTCTATCTTTCCCTATAATAACAATGTTCAGGAATTCAAAATCAATGTACACCGACACCTCCTATCCAACCCTTTTCTCTTTTCCTAATGCTCAAACTGTGTCCTTGGCATATTAAAGGTATAAAAAACTCTTATAATGTTCGTTAATTATAAAAAAAAGTGAAAAATTAGGTTGACCCCAAATATGTCTCAAGCCAATAAAGCAAGCGACTTTAACTAAATTTTTAATTATACATAAATTGTGAAATGATACCAAATTTGTATACATTCAAAAAAAGTTTCCAACCCGTTTTTTTTTTAATAAATAAAAACACTAAGAAAACATGTTTACCCTTGGAATATTTTTTCAAACAAAAATAATGCAATCAAATTGAAAAAGTCCTTTCAAATCAATATTGATTCCAGGACATCCTTATACAACATTTCATAGAAAAAAAACACTAAAAACAGTTTCATAAACTCAACAACACCAGGAGCACAAATAAGTTTAACGAGTATTGAAAATGTCGCATATATCCTGACACGGTTGAACTCAGTATTTTTTAGACATATCAGCATTAGTTTTTATATTGTAAACGAAATAACATCGTCGTTGTATAGAAAAAAACCTTAAACAAATCGCTGTTTTATTTTCATTTCCTAGTTCAAAATATGCCCTATAGTATTTTTCTATTAAATAAAATAAATAAATTAGGTGGCGCAACAGCCCATGAAGGACCAGGGCCTAGTGGCTTACAACTCTCAACCATCCCTGTGTGCGAGTAATGTTGTCAGAGATGGAAGGGACCTACAGTTTATATGCCGAATCCGAACGGCTAAATTTGAGAAAGCACTTTTCATGACAAGAATTACTCTTGGAGGATTTGTCAATTCCTCGCAAGAGGCAGTACCCGTGAAAAAAGTTAGGTGACACAGGCAGGGATTGAACCCAAGACCCCTTGCATGACAGTCCAACGCACTAACCATCACGCTACGGGTACTATTATCTATTAGGAATGCAAAAAATCCTTAGTGTTTTATTTTTTAGTTTTGACATTTTTATGAGAGAAACTGTGAAAATATTTTCTAATAGTTTTTGTTTTTGTTTTTGATTTTTATTTCATTTTCTATGAAAACTTAATAAAGTCATGCTAACATAGTTTTGGTCAATAACATTGCATGCATTCAGTAGTTTTTTGAATTTCTCCTTTGGGATTTTAGCTAAAAAATTTCGGACTGAGAATAGAAGAGTTGGAGTTTATTAAATGGGAAAATAATCCTTTTTGTTGATAGAGAAGTTTTCACTCCTTTTTTCAATATCAAAAATGAATTAAAATAAATAAAAAATGTATTTTATCGAATAAGGAATTTTGAATATTTAATTTTGATGACCAAAACTTGATTTTGATGGACGAGTATAAACAATAGTGGTATTTATAAGACCAAAAGCTATTTCAAAAATCCAATTGTATTATTCATGGTTCAATGAATCAAATAATTCGTAAGTTATAATCATACACATTGTCTAAGTGTATACTGTTTTATTATTAGTATTTTTTTTTTTTAATAATAAATTAAACTTATGAAAGGAATTTTAATTAAAATTAAAGTTTTGTTTAATAAAGGAATTCATAGCATCAACCAACAATGATTTTTTGAAATTACTTCATGGGGTTATTTATTAATTTAAAAGTTATTGAGAAATGTTTGAGTATTATAAGATTTTATTTTTGTTTTTATGAAGCTAATTTTTATATCTTGGTTTTTAATCGAATTTGAAAATGTTTCAAGAAGCAAATATTCGGTTTTGGAAATTCCTATTTTGAATTAAACATGTTCCAAAGTTGTGACGTTTTAAGGTCTTGAGAATTAAAATGGATGAGTGTTGTATGTCGTAAGTTCGTACATTCCGAACACACCAGAACAAGAACAAGAACAAGAACGGATCACATCCCAGCTTCTTTTTAAATAATGTCCTAGAAATGGGAATAAATTTGTTCCTCTATTTTTTACCACTGGCCGACTACTGTCAGCTTGGGACATAAAGGAACTCCTCGTATATAAATGTAGTTGCAAACTTAAATCTTACGTTGAATCTTACTTGAATCAAAAAATAATCAATTGTTAAAATTGCCTCTCATCAGTTCTCCATTTTTGTTTGTTTTAAAGTCAACTTAAGTTATTTCTTTTGTGCTATAAATGTAAAATTCTTGGAATGAGTGAGAGCAATTAATTTACACCTTGTTTTAAAGGTGTGGCAAGAGTATTTCTTGGAATATTATAGTGGGTTGAAAAAGTTAAATTCTTGGAATACAAAATATTTATACATGAATAAGCAAAGAATAATTTTCTGTAAAATAAAACCTTTAATTAAAAACATAGAGAATACTAATGTAGGTGTTAATAAAGGGTTTTTCAATAAGGGCGGGTAGATGTTGAAGCAGAATAAAATAAGCTGTGTGTGAGGTATTAACAAAATTATTTTTTTTTGTTTGAAAGGCGCATGTATGCCATTAAGTGTGGAATATGACATCATTCAAATGCACGCCTCGGCTTCTTACGGTGGCACGGATCGGAGTGGTCCAATTTTAAATGACTCTTCCGCATAGATCCGGCTGAATTCCAGCGGGGTCAAATCGCATGAGCTTGGATGCCAATTCACATCACCCCTGCGAGAGATAACCTTACCTTCAATTTGTTCATGCAAAATGTCAATCGTGGCGTTTGCTGTGTGACACGTAGCGCCGGCCGTCCTGCTGGAACTACAGGTCGTCTAGGTCCATATGGTTCAATTTGGCTCATAAGACCGCTGTTGACGTCATTAAACATCCCGGAATACCGTCGTGTGATATCGAGAACGTATCCATTCGTGATGAAATCCATGCGGCAAAACTGGGTGCTGACCCTCCGCAACAATCCACCTCAGTAAATACCATTGCGGAAGAAGAAGTTATCAACAAATGTGGCCATTCCTGGAAGTTATCCGATTGGAATTTGAGGCTCAGCAGGCTTGAATCCGCTAACAACACATGGTTCGTGCTGAATAATTGTCCCGGATATGCTGATGCTACATGGATTCGCTCCTATTTTAAACGAGAATTCTGTGTTAATATATGCGAATGTCTTCAATTGTCTGGAAGAAGATTCAAGTTCCTGATTCCCTCCAAATATAACTGGATGTTTTGTCACCAAAGTAGATACATACGATTTGGTCGAATGCGGCTTTCCAGAACGAGTAGCAATAATAATATAATTAAGTCTAACAAAACCAAGCCTAATCCCAAACCTAGTCCCAAACCTAATCCCAAACCTAATCCCAAACCTAATCCCAAACCTAATCCCAAACCTAATCCCAAACCTAATCCCAAAAAAAAATATTGAAACCAACTGGACTTACTGGACTCTGAAAACACAAATCTTTCCACACTTTTCTCTCTCTAACCAAATTTCGTCCCTTAAACGGAAAACTTCTTCTACCTCTATAAAGCCTCCATCCAAACGAGTTTCTTTTAACCCTTCTCATCCGGTTCTTGGTTTTCGCCCTCTGATGGTTGATCCTCCTGCCAAAACACCCGAGTATCCAAATTTCATCCATTCTCACACCCTAACCCTGGTTCTTCTTCATCAGTTTCCCAAGAACAACAAGGATTCCTTAACCCAATGATCCCTCCAAATGTTAAGTTAACTAAACATTTATCTGAGGCCAATACTAATGATCGGTATGTTATGTCCCGTCTTAGAAACCACAAAATTTACAATAATGTTCGTCTTTACCTAGCTTTTCTCCACGACAAACCAGATTCTGTTTGCTTTGAGGGTAAAACAAATACAAACATAAAGGTTTTAATCTCCCAAGAAGGCCTCCCTACCAAACGTGATGCACTTATGGAAATATTTTTAAAATTTCATGATGGTCTTGAAATTTCTCCTCAAAAAGTTAGAGAAGACCTAACCTCTTTTGCGTCCTTTATCTCTTCAAAACGATTATCTCATATCCAAAAATCCCGTGCAGATATGAAGAAATACTATCGCTCCTAACCTGAAGACCACTAAACCTAAATGTCTTAGCCTTTACTATCAAAATGTAAGAGGCTTAAGGTCTAAAACGTCTGCCGTCTTTAATAGCTCCCAAAACCTTCCTTATGACATCTTTGCCCTTACCGAAACCAACCTCACACCCGATATCCTTAGTACCGAACTCTTTACTAACGACTATTCCATCTATCGAATGGATGTCGTGGAATGTGCGAGTAATACACATGGCCGTGGTGTGATTTTAGCTGTCAATAGTAATCTCAAACCTAGAGCCCTAGGCTTTCCATCTATGTTTATAAACTGGATAGGCTCCTACCTTGCCAATAGAACTTATAGAGTCCTCTTCCGTAACTCAGTTTCCAGTCCCATACATGCAACTTCTGGCGTCCCACAAGGTAGTCACCTTGGCCCCTTCTCTTCGTCTTATCTGTTAACGATGTCTGTCTTAAATTAAAAAACTCAGATATCCTAATAATTGCGGATGATAAGAAAATTTTTAAGATTATCTCAACTCCATCTGATTCCTTACTTTTACAAAATGATCTTAATATCTTTTTTGTTTGGTGCATGCATAATTTCCTGGAGTTAAATGTAGGTATGTAAATTCAACAAGTTGAAGTCTGCGAAAGACCCAGTTCTTGTGGATGGCGAGGAATAGACTTCCTCGGGTTCTACTGTACACTTTCACGGACCGCAGCGATGTTCTCTGATGGCTGATTGTTTACTGAACCGATCGTCTCAAATTTGGCTACCAAAACTTGAAAAGTTGACTATGAAGGGCCACCACGTCTACCGTGAAATGGGCGCAATGCGTGCAACGTTTGCGTTATCGAACACTCATTTTAATAATAAAGTTTTATCATCTGGCATAAACAACTGAATAATAAACATAGATTTGACAGATGTCACCAAAGCAAAATGGCCGCCACGGGGCGCCAAAATCTACCCACGCCAATTGAAAAACCTTTTATTACTAACAATGGAATTTTATTAACTTTATAGCATTAAAAGTATTAATAATTTTTTGTTACAATAGTTTTTTAAAAATATTTCAATTGGTTTACGCTTAAAAGCTGTAGTACTAATAATAAGCTGCTTTTTTCCAATTTCAAAATGTCTACAATTCTTAGAATTTTCATTATTTAGTATGAAATTATTTCTATACAATCTACTCGAAGCTATACAAATTCGTTTATGTGATGTTTTTGACCAAAACCACTCCAATTTCATAAATTTATGTGATGAAAATTCAAAACATTCAAATAATTTTATTTCAAAAATATGCATCACTTTATCAAAATCAGCTTCAAAAACCTCGTATAAGTTATTTGTCACGTATCTATGTATGTGTATAGCTGTTAGGAGAACATTGAATAGGTATACAACAAAACTTCTGGCATTCCAAAATATAAAACAATGCAAAGAACCCCCAAGTTCGTCGTGATACAAAAAGAGAAATACATATATGAATACTCCAACAGGGAAACATAACATAATAATCATCCAATGTACGATGTGCTCTGGAGCTTCATTGCCATGGCCTGGCCATGTCCCATTTTCAGTCCCTGAGTTTCCATTCATATTTGTAGTTTATTTTGAATGTGCCCTTGTGTTGTATAAGAATTATATGTACGTGTCGTATATTTGTATATCAATTTATATGATAATTTGATTTTGGCAAACTTAACTTGATTTGGCTACACATATTTGCTTGCACTCCTCGAAAGCTGCCGCTGAACACTTTCTTTCAGATTCCCACCTACCAACCTTTATTTTCCTCCAACAAAGATAATATCATTTTGACTTCATGTCTGGTCATTAGTTTTGTTTTTCTTTTTTTTTTTGCAAAAGGAAAGGAAAAAAGGACACTTTTGCAATTGGATTTTCGAATCTGAGAAATGTCAAAAGAATAATTTTCCCGCCAAAAAACACACACACACCAACAACTCAAAAAGAAAAGTGTGTCTGCCAATTTTATTTTCACTTAAAGAATAAAAAAACATAAAATTCTTTTATAATATATTTGTCAAATAATAATCCTTGAAACTTAAACACATCATACAAAAATCTGACGAAGAACGCCATTTAAAGTGACATTGATGGATTGTTCTGGTCCGTTCTCTATTTTGGCACACAATCTAATTGATAAGTATAACTTGTCAATTGAACGCAATCTGTCAAAATTGATGCAATTTTATCCTCATTTGATGTCAAAATATATAAATGTTTTTTGTTTTTAAAAATGAGAATCTTGTAGACATTGGAAACGAAACATATGAACATAAATATACTTTATTTTATTTTTTTCTGGTATTAATAAAGTCTGGCCAAAGTTTCAATGCTTCCATATACCTATACCATATAATTTATTGCGATATGTCACAACGTAATTGACTTCTAGCTACTAGATGGCAGTCAGGTAGGTAGATGGGTAGGTAAGGATAAGGAAAAGGAAAAGGAATATCAATTCCGTGTTTGGAATATTAAATTGTCATGGTTGTATACGTTTGAAGCGGACACATGGTTGGTACACAAAACGTCGCTCGTTTTGGCATCACGAAGCATATATTTAGCCAACAACTCCTGGGGAATGTTTTCTTTTTGTTGTTTTTGTACTTTATTGTCATCCCTCTCTCCTGTCAGGATAAACGTACATACCAATATAAAGGTACGATATATTCATATAAATATTGAGTGACATGAAAATATTTGTATATCAATATTTTATGACGAGTAGAGTCGATTAATTTAAGGACTTGTCTAGATTAAATTATTGGATTTTGATGTTGATGTTGATGTCTGGATGGGTTAGCAACATGGAAAATTAAATTTATAAGGATTCGATATTTGAATGGAATCATATTTACGAATATTGAATAACTTATATGTATGTATGTATATAGGAGTACATTCTTGTGCATATTTTGTATTATATTTCAGATGCACATATAGTATGATATGATATGGTTGTTAATATTCAAAATTTTAAAACCATAATAAATAATATTAAGAAATTAATTTAAATTTATGTCTTTAACATATTCATCCAACCTGTATTCGTATACATACTCGTATGCTAAAATTTCGAAATCTTGATAAAATTCTGAGTGAGGTGGCATCAGTATTATAATTGATTGAAAGAGTGACACGAAATTAATTTAACTTCATATCATTTTCAAAACTTAATCGTATAATCAGTGTTGCCATTGGCTTTCAGAAATGTGTTTGAAATTTAATCTAAGAACTATCAAAAATAACAAGTTAATGACAAATTTGTGAAATACATCATATAAAAAATACAGACAAAATGATAAGTAAAGACGATTGACGGGTCTTACAATTTTGTCAAAACTGTCAGTGATAAGCAAATAATTGTATTCTGCTGACAGGAGTTGTTAATATGTTAAGCAATGACATTTAATAATTAATACTATTCAAATACTTTTTTGAATTTTGAATTTTTGGTGTTCAAAATTATGGTAAAGTAAGGCTGAAGTCAGTGCACGACCACAAAATTATAATCATTTTTTGGTTCTCAAGATTGTAGCTTTTTAAATGCAAGTTTGTTGTGGTACCAGGGCATGATATTTAGTGCGTTGGACTAAATTACAATATCGTAAGAAGAGACCGGCCCGACTCCACTCAAGGGGGCGGTGTCGCTCTCTTTATACGAAAAGGCATTAATTATAAGGTCATATACAACAATGAATTGCGAAAGCTCAAGACGCTAGAAGTTTGCGTTGTAGGTATGCATCTCTCTCACTCAAGGGAAGCGGATGTATATGATTGCGGCTTATGCGGCTGGAGCTCCGCAGGTTACTTACTTTGCTTCACAACTCGAGATTCTTTTTAGGGAACTGAAACTGAGCTTGGAAGAAAACTATTTCATCTTGGCCGTTGATTTGAACGCAAAACATGAAGATTGGGGAAATCAACATAGTAATCCCAGAGGTAACCATCTTTTTAATTTGATGAATCTTTACAGCGTTGAATATGGCGTCGACCTGCTGGCTACTGAAAAGCCATCGTATCCAGGAAGCGACTCCTTTCTGGATCTTTTGCTGTACGACACAAGACTGACAGTTACAGACAAAGTGGGTAATCAATCTCGAAACTGCTTACAAACAGTCGAGTACGACAGTGATCACTGCGGACTGGCTGCTGTAATGCAGATTCCGAACGAACGCGTGGAGTTGGAGGAATACGTTGCAACGCATTCTTACAATTACAGTAAGATGCGCTGGCCTCGTTTCACCAACGCCCTAGCGAGAGAACTTCGTTCGAGTGACATAGCCCCACCAAACAACAGAAACCTGAAAAATACAGAAATTGACCAATATTTTCAACAGATGGACGAAACAATAAAACGAACGATGAAACGGACAATACCAAAGTACAAAGAACGGGACCAAATGGACGCTTACAGGAACGCGACTATTGACGCACTACGTAAGCACAAGAGTGGCTTACTGACAAGACTCAAAAACTTGTACAGACGACTTACAGACCCACACGACTTGGAGGTTAGGACACTGAAGTCGTCAATAAAAAATGTCAATCTGTTGATTAAGGAGAACTACAGGTTATCAATTAACAAGTACTGGGACCGTACGTAAGATCCGGTCAGTTAATTCCAGTGACCCTAGTATGTTCCCTAAAATCAACAAGATATTCAGGAAAAAGAACGACAATGACCTTCCGTGTCTGAAACTCCAAAGAACTGAAGAGAACAGAGACGTACTCATGACAGCGCAAATAGATCCAGAAGAAGCCATCTTTGACGATGACTTTTACATAATTGAAGATCCGAAGGAAAAAGTGGAGGCGGTGGGAGCTGCTTTCCAGCAAGTGTACAAGGTGAATGTTAGCATTCGCCCCAACCACGACCTGGAAAACAGAGCCCTACTTAATCACTTTTACCTTCGAAATGATATAACACATTGGCGATCTGAGAACCGCGGTTTTATGCGGTTCGATGACGATTCCTTGGCAAATGCCATAATCGCCGAGCAAACGGGACCAAGTCCCTTGTTAGTGATGAAGATTGAGCTTCAGCTCATCTTCAACTCAATAAAAAATAAAAAGTCAGCAGGTGTCGATGGTATATCCAACGTTGTACTAAGACATTTACCGATGGAGGCAATTGACATTTACACCACACTCTTCAATAATGCACTGAATAATGCATATTATCCAGTGCAGTGGAAGACCGCTGTGGTTCATCCTCTACCGAAAAAGGGAAAGGATAACTCCAACCCGTCAAATCTTCGGTCGATAAGTCTTCTTCCGAGTATCAGCAAAGTTTTCGAAAAGATCATCAATAGGGCTCTGACTAATTGGGCTGCGGACAACAAAATAATTCCGGATAAACAGTTCGGGTTCAAGGCGGGTCATGACACAAATCATGCTGCGTCTAAACTCGTTTCTGATATCCAATGGAATAAAACAAAACAACAATGCACAGGTGCTGTTCTGGTTGATTTGGAAAAGGCCTTTGACACCGTATGGTTAGAGGGTCTTTACCTAAAACTGAGCAGGCTTGGCATAAGCAAGCCATTGTTGTATATACTTTATGATATGCTTAACGGTAGAAAGTTTGTTGTCAAAAGTGGCAACGTAACTTCTACCACAACATTCTTAATTAAAAATGGTCTTCAACAGGGAGCGGTGAATTCGCCGATTCTCTTCACCATTTACACCAGCGATCTGATAGGTAGTCTTACAAAGGCAATTGCGTATGCCGACGGTTTAATTGCGCACAGAACGGCCCGAAAGGTTGAGGTTATTAGAATTCTCTTGCAGCGTGATTTCGACAAGATTCAGCGATATTGCGACGACTGGAAACTGAAAATAAATGTCCATAAGTCGGAGACAATTCTGTTCCGGACTCCGTTGGCTAGGGCCACGAGGGATACGTGCAAGAATTGGCGCAAGATGGTCATCGTTGATCTTCACGGGCAGCCATTAGCGAGCAAAAGTGTAGTGAAGTACCTCGGTATCTGGTTAGATCAGTATTTATATTTCGACAGACATATAAATGCTGCTCTGACCAGGGCCAGTGGAGCCTTCGCTCTGACGAAACGGCTGTTTTTTAGCAGTCGGCTTGACCCGAGAGTGAAGGTAATTTGCTACATGGCCCTCATACGGCAGATTATCGTTTATGGTTGTCCTGTGTGGTTCAACGTTGCCCCTTCCCAGATGGAAAAGTTTCGGGTGTTCGAGCGGCAGTGTTTACGACGCTGTACCGGCTTATATCGAACAGCCGAATCTTCTTACGTGCATTACTATTCCAACGAGGTCCTATACAACGGGGCTCGAATCAACAGAATTGACAATTTCGTGATAAAACTTGTTCGAGGTCACATTGCAAGAGCTATGTCTTCGACCAACAATTTAATTTTCGGGGCGTTCTATCCGAACGACGAGTATTTTGAAAGTGTACGGTTGAGCGGCTTCATTCCACCAGAAGCATTTCTCTTCTTAGATAGATGCGGTCTGATACAGGATAGATTGGCCGTTCCGCTAATCTACCACTTCAGACGACGAACCGTGGATAGGCGACTCCTGTAAAATCGGGACGTCATGGCACAAGACGGAGCAGAGCTCTTCGGTTCAGTAGGGGTGTGTCCCAACGGGACCGAACTGATAGGATGAAGCAGAAGAACCAGTTTTGGTGACTTCAATCGGCACTTGATAGTGGGTAGTCGGGATGGGGTTTAAAGCTTTGGCCGGCTTACTTACTTGTTTTATAGTTTTAGGGTTTAGTTTTAAGTAGAATAGGCATGATGGCACAAAAAAAATACAAAATACAAAAAATTACAAAAAAAAAAAAAATAAAAAAAAAAAAAAAATTAAAAAAAAAATGTACATGGAATAAGAAAAAAAATGACCAAAATATGAAAAACAAAAAAATGTTAGATAGTTAGATCTGCTGCTGTGGTTGTTCTAGTTTTAAGTAGTTTATAGGTAGAATAGGTAGTTTAAGTTAGTTTTAAGTTTTATTTAAGGACCTAATTTTAAGTAGTTTTTAAGTAAAAATAAAAAAGGATATTGATATTAGTTTTTTTTTTTTAATTTTCTAATGAATATAAAAATAAATAAAATTGAATTGAAGTTAAAAAAGGTCTTAGGGCCGAAAGGCGTTAGTAGTAAGTGTTATAGTTTAACTTAGAGGGTCCGTAGGGGACCAGTAAGTTAGTTGTAAGTTATGGTTAATTAGGCTAGTTTTATGAATTTTTGTCTGGCTTTAAGATAGATTTAAGAGTGAATTAATAAAAATGAATTTGAAAGAAAAAAAAAAAAAAGAGTGCGTTGGACTGTCATGCGAGAGGTCTTGGGTTCGATCCCTGCCTGTGCCACCTAAAGTTTTTTTCACGGGTACTGCCTCTTGCGAGGAATTTTCAAATTCTCCGAGAGTAATTCTTGTCATGAAAAGTGCTTTCTCAAATTAGCCGTTCGGATTCGGCATATAAACAGTAGGTCCCCTCCATCCCTGCAATTACTCGCACTCAGGAATGGTTGAGAATTGTAAGTCACTAGCCCCTGGTTCCCTACGGACTGTTGTGCCACCTATGTAATTTATTTATTTATTTATTTGTTGCGCAACAATAAATTTACAACCTTCTATGGGTTAGTTTTTATTTTAATTAAGTTCCGAAAGTGTACTCCCGGTTCGCTAAAAGCAAAGTTTTGAAAAATTAGCGTTTTTGAAAATTTTCTTTAGCAAAAAATTATAACTTTTGAAAATAAATTTTAATTGTGCAAACACAATACCCAACGGTTTTGGATATATTGAAGTTTTTTGGTCAAGTCTGATTGCAAAATCCAAAATGATGTGAAATTCATAAAAAATGATTTGCAGGAATTCGATATCACCTTGAACTAGATGAAGCCTTAAACTCTGATTTTGTAACTTTAATAATTTTTGTGTGTTATTCAATATTCTGCTAAAATAGAACAAAAGCCTTGATGCGATCGACAATCCATTGTTTTTTTTTAAGTTTTAAAAGTGCGCCAGTTCCAGTACGCCGAAACCATTGGTCAATATTTTTTAAATGCTGCTAAATAATTTTGTTTATTATTTAACATTTTCTATGCTAACCTTAGACATATTCTATCAGAAAATTTAAGAACTCAAAAACAATGCCCAAATACAAAAAGTTTGGGTTGCTTTAAAATTAGCGATTAATTAGCTACAATTCCTGATTTTAAAATTAATTTAGCTTATTTAGTGGCACTTTATTTTAAGCCTTTTGACATGTTTTTTTTTGTGGAGTTGAACTCTTATTTAAATGGTGCGGATTAAAACTTTATTCACACTAAATTTTTAACCAAACTCAATTACATGGCTGTTGCACTGCTACAACTTTGAACAAGTTTATAACTGAAAGTACTTGGTTTTTCAAAAAAGTAAAGTAATTCGAAATTGTATTTTTTTTAAATCGCAAAAACTACTAAGGGCATAGCTCGCTTCAAAAAAGTGGTAGTTAAAAGTTAAAAGTATAAGACTTTGGCTTTTACGTGATGTATTCCAAGGATTTTTTTTCTTTGTTCTTAACTTTGACATTTTACATAATGGCCTCATTTTACATAATGG
Source organism: Eupeodes latifasciatus (assembly GCA_920104205.1). Classification (NCBI taxonomy): domain Eukaryota; kingdom Metazoa; phylum Arthropoda; class Insecta; order Diptera; family Syrphidae; genus Eupeodes; species Eupeodes latifasciatus. The sequence continues at coordinate 117,094,153 of OV049925.1, read as the reverse complement.
TCAAATTACCTTTAGCATTCAGGCAATGATGGATCTGCTAAAAATACTCGTATCGCCAGCTTCCTTAAGAGGGTGAAGAGTACTTGACGCAGTTGATTTGGGGTCGATCTTTAGAACAAAATTTGGTGACGTGGTTTTTGCTTGCATTCGTGCTTAAAATTAACGACAATTGAAAACGTTTTATCTAGAGCAGTTGCAATCTGAAACAATTTTCAATACAAAATTATCAATTGGCCATGAGGCCAATTTTTTGGTTGGGCACGTCTGAAAAAAATCCAATTTAAGGTATTACCAATCCTCAAGAGATCTTAGAGCTACCAATAAATTCCGAAAAAGTCAAGTTTTGTGTGGTCCTTAAGAGTGATTTGATCCTGCCAGCGGGATCATGCAATTTGACCCTGTTACAGTTTTCTCAAAGAACTTTCTGGAGCCACAGATCAATGCGAATAAACTACAATCCTCAGGCCTTCAAAGCCAACAAAGCAATAATGGAGATTTGGACATTACGGATTCACGCTACCCAGAGTAAAAATTAATTAAAATGTCAACGAAAGTCGAACAGTGCTAATTTCTCTCTATCGTTGAAATTCCCCTCATACTAAGTTATTAAAGTATAAGTTTGTTCGTTATAATATGTTTGCAATGATTTTTCAATAAGGGATTGAAATGTTCAAATGTCAAATGAAGAAACGTTCAAAAATGACAGATGCCTAACTAGCAAACTATTCACAAAAAAACTCTTATTGGAAAACCCAAAATTAAGAGGTCAAAAGATTACCCTTAATTAATTTCGAATTAGATGTTCCGATTAAAGGTTTGTCGTGTAGCGCCTTTGATGTTTTTTAACCTATATGATGATGTTTTTCTATCAATTTGGTTTACCAAAATCTGGGCTTTTTTAACTGTTTATTTCGTGATGATTAACTGTTGACTAGCCCTTTTGTGTGTTAAGAACTTTGGATAACCGAAACTTTCACAACTAAATAAAGTTTCAAATTTATCAGTTCTCGGATTTTTTAGTGTTGTTCCAACAAATTTTCACTCCATGTCATGCTTACAATTCAAGATAAGATATGGTTTCAAGCATAACACCTATTTTTTCAATAAAAACTTTTCTTAACACCCAAAATAAATCGAAAAAAAAAATTGTTTTATTTTGTTTCTATATCAAAGAGAAAAAATGAAAAATTTAATTTGTTCTTAAATTCTTCAGAATTCGAAGAACTTCAAACAAAGTCCAATAACCAACACGTTAAATTGTTTTTTCAAAATCATCTTCAACACTTTATCCGGCACGTGAGTTCACATATTAAAATTCCAAATAAATTTTCAAAGGTATTTTATAACTTTTGTTTATTTAAAATACCTGTTGTGCCTTATACAAATATGTATAACAACAAGTATCAATATCCTTTTCATGATTAATCCTTCCTAAAATTTTGAAGAATGAAAAAATAAACAAAACAATATTTACTCAACACCAATGACTACATACATACATACATACGTCGTGCGTCGTAGAACTGTGGGAATTGTTCATATGGTTTTTTTGACCAAATTGAACTCTCCCTAACCCACCCACGTAGTAAAATACACATACCTATTCACATTCTTGGCAAAACAAACAAACATTTTGAGTGGTTGAATAAATTTACCTTTATTTAAATTAGAATAGCCATAAGAAAATAGTTATGGAGAACTTTTGTTCATTTTCTCAATATGACCACAAGAATGAGAAAAGTTAAGAAGGGGGGTATTTTATGTTTTAAATTTTCATCAACTGGATTTATGGTTTAAATGTTCAAAAAAGTATACTTAAAGCAGAGTTTTGTAACCTAACTTTTGAAAGCGTATAAGAAAGTTTGAAAAATTCAACTAAGATAAGTTCAAAAATTCTGAAAGATTAAATTGTTGATAAACTTTAATCCTTAATATCAATAGATGTCTCTTTTTTGTACATAATTTTAATCCCTCTTCAGCAAGACTGATGCACTTAGTTGAACTGCATCCGATTACCATAGAAATTGCATTGCTCACATACCTTACCCGATCGACAAGCTAGCGAGCGGGCGATGGGAATGGCAGCGAAAGCGAGGACGAAACCAACAACGACACGTCACAGGATAATGTGTATCGCTAATGCTATTACAGCTATTACTTCCTTTACACATGTGATGCGATGCAAGAAATTTGCAATGCAAAAATGAAACAACCTTCAGCCAGGATCTGTAATATATTTTATATACTCGTATACGAAGTAGATTTTTCATCCTTGAGGTGCTATGAAAATAACAGCACGACTCAACACCATCAACCAGAATGTAATCCTTGCAGCTAACTACACTTTATATAACTCAAATATAAGTAAAAGTAGCTTTAGGTTTTTTGTTGTTGTTTCTTCTTTTTTTTATAATGCTGATGGTAGCTTATTCGTCCTTGTGGCTCATGACAGTGCAATCAATCAAACTATAAGTGTGACGTAGTAGGTATGCGAAATAAAATGTCCTTGTTTATCGATTCGAAGAAAATGATTGAACAGTTTTATGTTTTCTCTTCTTCTTCATACGAATACGAAATAATCGTTTAATCCGCAAAAATGATATCTTCAAGATGGTAGAATTTCCTTCCAGCACAAGAAAAAAGACATGGCTACACACCCACACAATAAAGGTTAGTAGGTAAGGTATACATAAAAGAGAGACACAACGAGAGAGAGGAAAATCTCATGGAAAACATTGTGAAATTTAATGACATCGACAGGATGTGAAATGAATATTTTTTTAAAAAGATTTTTCTTTTTATTTCCTCGACTTTGGTGTTGATTTTTTCTTCGTAGTAGTAGATGCGTAGAGAAGATTATTCGATACAGCAAAATCTTCCAATCGATTAAAGTGGCCAATACACCCTCCCCTCATTTCCACTTATATAATATTAGGTAATCTCTATTTATTTTTTAATCATTTTCCTCAAGGGATTTTTCTTTTTTTTCATTAGGGATTTAAGGTACTCGAACATAAGGTGAAGATTTTAAATTAAATTTTCAATTAAACTTTATTCGTTTCGAGATGATTTATTCTTAAACTGTTAGCATTCGGAAGTGGTGAAAAATATAATTTGATGATTAGACGTTTATGTTTAAGGGTGACTTGGAAATGGTGAAATCATCGAATTGTTCCTAGAAACTTAAATGGAAGGAAAAACATAAAACATAACCGAATTTATTGACGTCTAGCATTGCCATGAGTTAAAAAGTCAAGGGAAAATCTGAAATTTGTTTTGTAAATGAAAAATGTTTTTATAAAGTTGCCTAAGGTTGGGCTTTACACCTCAGTTTATTTGTCAACTAATGATAACTAAATGTGAACAAAATATTTAACAAGAATACAAAAATCTTTTAAAGAACAAACAAAATTAACTAAACATTTTTTACAGACCTCCAACAAAGTCGAATTTTAGCGGAGTGTTCATTAAAATATTCCTAACACTTCCCAAACAGTAATTTTATTTTAACAGGAACGCAAAATTCTGAAGTGAATTTTATTGCAAAGTACTCGAACTTAATTTTTGAAAAACTTTGTTAGTGCATATTGTAGCTCTTTTTGAACACAACAATGATTATACAACTTTTTTACTAATAGATTTGGAGAAAACTGCCAAAAATATTAAGTTGTAGTCAATAATTTAATAAAACCACAATTTTGGGTGTGGAATATCAGTTTCAAAGTGGGAAACGAAGCCATCTGGAAATACACATTTTTAACTTCCCATAGGAAGTTATTGCAATGGGTCCGATTTGTCAAATTGAAAATTTTGACATTTCTCGGCGTTTCAAGGTCCCTAGAGTCGAAATAAAAGATTTTTAGAAAGATGTCTGTGCGTGCGTGTGTACGTACGTCCGTACGTCAGTACGTTCGCAACGTTCTTTTCGTCGTCCATAGCTCAAGAACCAGAAGAGATATCGACTTCAAATAAATTTTGTTATACAGATAAAAATGCAGAACGGGTTCTCAAGAATATTGCATGGGTGGTTTTTTTACCATGGCAGTTTAAAAAAAGTTGAAAATTTTGGTTAACCCTAAATATCTTACGAACCAAAAACGCTAGAGACTTGAATTAAATTTTATATAGTATATTTTTGGAAAAAATCCAATTAACGTTTTTTTTTTATAAATCAAAAAAAGTGAACAAATATTTGTCACCTCGAAAATTTTACGAATACAAAATGATTTTATCACCAAAACAATTTTGTCCAAAGAAAAATAACGTTTTCAACGTCTGGTAAAATTTTGAAAAAAATCGAATTGACAGTTTTTTTACAAAAAATAAAAACTTAAAAGAAAATGTAACAAAAGTTGGTATACATTGATTTTCGACTCAAATATCTTTTCAAAAATTTGAGATTATGGTTCCAACTTATTTTAACTTATAAAAAATATTGTTTTCAACATTCGGACAAAATTTGAGAACAATCGAATTAACAGTTTTCTTTCAAAAAATAAAAACCTAAACAAAAAAATTAACAAAACTTGGCAAAAATTTACTTACGACTCAAATAGGTTTTCAAAAATTAAAAATATTGTCTTCGAACTCTTTTTATTTCACAAAAAATATTGTTTTCGATATTCAGTAGTTTTTTATAAAAATCCAACAGTCCGTTTTTTCATAAAAAAATAAAATGTACAAAAAATAGTACGCAAATTTGGTAAAAATTGATGTTCGGTTCTTGATATCTTTCAAATTAATTTCATTCATCCAATTTGTAAAAATTTAAGAAATGGTACTTAAATTTGTAAAAATTTGTTTTCGACTAAAAATCTATTAAATAAAACTAGATTTTCAAACTAAACTATTTCTTTATATAAAAAATATTGTTGGTAATTTTAAAATTTTTAAGAATAATTCAACTAACAACTTTTTTAACCCAACACGAAAACCTACAAACTTTTAAGCAAGACAAATCGACAGACGGGATGGGAAGTATCAGTGTGGGTCGCATCCCAGCCTCTTTTTAATTTTTGGTTTACTCTCAAAAAAATCATTTTTTACAAAAGTTTTGAATAGTAATTCATACTTTTCGATGATTTGGGAAATAACCTAATAATTTTTTGAGCTTTTGGTAACTCTTTATTCTAGTTGTCATATATTTCAAAGGTGACATATGTAATACTCATAGTAAAAAACAGCTCCTGCTGGGGAATAATAAATCGAAGCAATGTAGTATTTTCGAAAACCATAATCTAGAATGCAAAAATCTCGAGGTCATCTAGGTTTTTGCATTCATGCTTATTAAATTGCTACTTTCATTATCAAAATAATGTTTCGAAAAAATATAATTATTCGAGGTTTCTTATGCCAAGCAAACCAATTTCGTAGCTTTTTCAATCCATTGAACTATCAATTTTTGTTCGTAAACAGTAAAAAAAAAGTAACATAGTAATAGAAAAAAAAATATTCGTTTGGTCATAAAATAAAGTAGATTTGTAGCTTAAAAGGCTTAACGTTATAGAAGGAATTCCTTCCCATATCAATTGAAATTTTAAGTGCATGTTTTTTGAAAAAAAATCAGAAGGTCGAAGAAACTAGGGTCAAAGCGGTAAAAAGCAAAACGGATTTTACTGGAAACTTAAAACGCCTTGATTTCACATCTAGCTTGCAGTTTTGTTTACTTTATTTAGAATATAAAGGGTGATTTTTCAAAAGCTACAGGAAAGTTTAAAAAAAAAAAAAACACATACAATTCAGAAAAATGCATGAAATCTTTATTTGAATCGATAGTACGGTCCATATAATTTAATGTTTGAAGATTATTTCATGCAAATGTTGACCTTGACTGACTCAATTGGTCCATCCGCAATCCAATTTTGGCATACTTTTTCCAACATTTCGGCCTGTATCTCACGCAAAATTCCTTCAATGTTGTCTTCCAATGCGTCAATTGAAGCGAGCTTGTCTGTATAGACATGAGCTTTAACATAGCCCCACAAAAAAAAATCTAAAGGCGTTAAATCGCATGATCTAGGCGGCCAATTGACCGGCCCCGAACGTGAAATAAAATGTTCACCGAACTCGCCTCTCAATAAGTCCATTGTTGCGCGTGCTGTGTGGCATGTGGCACCGTCTTGTTGAAACCACATGTCAGGCAAGTCAAGCTCTTGCATTTTGGGCAAGAAACTGTTGGATATCATCTCACTGTAGCGCTCACCATTCACAGTTACGTTACGATATTCACATCTTATACGGTCCAATGATGCCACAAGCCCATAAACCGCACCAAACTGTGACTTTTTCTGAATGCATTGGTAGCTCTTGCAATGCTTCTGGCTTATACTCACTCCAAAGTCGATAATTCTGCTTATTAACGTACCCATTGAGACAAAAATGAGCTTCGTCGCTGAACACAATTTTTCGGTAAAAAAGTGGATCTTCGGCCAACTTTCCAAGTAGTTGCAGTAGGTCGGTCGGCTTCAATTCTTGCACCAGCTATATTTGGAAAAGCACCACACCTAAATACTTGCGCAAAATTTTCCACGTTGTTGAGTAACAGAGGCCCGCAATTGCTGCGAAGGGAAACGAATCGATAATTGAAGGTCATCCATCATTAACACTGGCCGAGACAGCTTCGACAGTTTGTTCAGTTCGCACTCTACGTAAGCGTGTTGGTGGTTTAATGTCCAACAATGTAAATTTGTTGCGAAATTTTGTCAACAACTCTCAACCATTCCTGTGTGCGAGTACTGTTGTCAGGGATGGAGGGGTCCTACAGTTTTAAGCCGAATCCGAACGGCAAATTTCAGAAAGCACTTTTCATGACAAGAATTACTCTTGGAGAATTTGTCAATTCCTCGCAAGAGGCAGTATCCGTGAAAAAAATAGGAAAATGTGTAAAAATTGATAATAAAAATGCACTGAACTTAGAGTACACATTACCCAACTTAAATTTTAATATTACATGAAATCTCAATAGGATATACATACATTGTTCAACATTTAAAATGTTAAGATTTTTTCTAAAAATTGTTTTAACTGTTTTAAAATTCTATTTTTTGTTCTATTTGAAGACATTTGTGAGGGTTTTTTAAGCTTACTTCAAATATCAATTGAACAATACAGATGATATAAAGATATGCTGATTCTATTGTGATTCTGGAATAACATTACAAAATACTTAAGTTATCAAACAAGTTGTCTGATGGTATATCATCAAAACTTGCAAATGAAATGAATGATGTTTCAGAATTAAGCTTCTTTATTCTTTTGAAATATAAAATATATTTCCACACTTATGCGTTTTAAATATGAACAATTTTCAACAGAAAATCAAAAAAGGCTCTTCGAACGACATCTTTAATGTTCTGTAAGGTTCTGTAAGGAAATGCATCGTCTTCGTCATTCAAACTACAACCAAGTATTTGAAAAGTATCTTTCCTGCTGCACACATCGTTGAGCACAAATATTGGAATGAATATGAAACATTTAACGTACTTAACTATTTTTTGTGTATCAAGGCAAAAGTACATTACGGCTTATTTATGTACTCGTATATCTTCTGAAGTGTATTTAAAGTGCACCTTTCAACATTTGTACTTTTAAAGTGTACGCGAGATGGAGTTTAGAAAATTTGTAGGTATTGAGTATCTTAGCTTTTGCAAAAGTAACTTAATATGTTGGATGTATTCTTAAGTTCTTAAATGAGATTTTTATAGATTACTAGCAAACCCGGCGAATCCCGTCTCGCCACCTTTTTTTTAACATTTCGTTTGGGGATTAAAAGAAGAAGACAAATTAATTTTTTTTTGTTTTATATTTGAAAAGAAATATCGAATACAAAAATGAAGTGTAAGTAAGTTGAACTTCTCTAAGTAAAAAAATGAAAGTGAATCCAAAAAAATCCTGAATCGAAGCGTAATACTTGTCCCACACTAAGCGATTGGCCTTGCGACTTGTTAATTGTCATTGCAAACGCAAGGCGAACCGGAAATTGCAATCGTTTGAAGTCAAACGGAAGATCAGTCGGAATCATTGGTATTCGAGGAATACATATGTACATTTTCACCTGCGTACTTTCCGTTAATAATGGTTGCCTCAATCAAATTCGGCATAAGTCTTTTCACCGCAAGTCGAGTACCATTGCAAAGTCGCGGTGGATTCAAATTACGCAATATCATAATAACTGCACCAACTTTGGGTTGCAAGTTATGTGGTGGAAATCCTAGTAACCTCAGAGAGTTCAAAAACTCCGTATAATAATTTACTACATCATCGGAATTTGTTATGGAATCAACGGATTTGTATGTCACCAAATCGCCAGCGATTTTTGATTGAATGGTGAAATTCAGTGCGTGTACATTATAATTCTTTGTGGCGAGAATTGCTCGTTGACTTAACCAAGTATAATTCTGATAATTCTCACTAATGTTTGGGAAAATATTTTCAATAAGAGACAATTGAGAGTCTACAAATCGGCAAAAGTCGTTTGTAAGAGTAATTAATCCAGTTGTCGCATCAACTGGCACTTTTTCATTTCCAACAGCTAACAATTGTTTGGAAAATTGTGCAGCACTTTGATCATTTTGAAGTTGAACTCTCATATCAGTGGTTAGCGATAATGTTTTTACGTTATTCCACAAAAGTGATGCCTTCAGGCAAGCATTCAATTCATCTGCAGGCTATCCATGGGGAATTACTGGCAACGTCTGCCTGAAATCGCCTGCCAACAATATCATCAAGCCGCCAAAGATGTTGTTACTTTGTCGAAGATCCTTCAGTGTGAAGTTAAGTGCTTCAAGTGATTTCTTATGAGCCATTGTCTACTCATCCCAAACAATGAGCTCGCATTGCATCAACAATTTTCCCATTGCACTGGATCGGAAAATATTGCATGTTGGAGTATCAAATGTGTTTAAATTGAGTGAAAACTGAAGCGCACAATGTGCAGTACGACCGCCATCTAGAAGAGTTGCTGCAATTCCAGATGATGCTAACGCCAGGTGCTTCCAGGAAGAATAGACCACCAGTATTATTGTCCACCGCTTGCATTAATGTTTCGTATACTTGTTTATGCTGTTCATTCAGCAGCAGCACATTATTTTGAACGAATTACTGTAATGTATCAACATTGTATTGCAGCTCTCGATTTAATTCTTGGTTTGGCGCAATCATTCCTACTTCAATCAGTAGCTTGTTTGCAATAGTCAAGCATTGATCCTCAATTAGAATCATTCCTTCGTTGTAGATTTCATATCTCTGACATTTTTAGAGATATGGTTCCCAACAAAAGTAAGCTTTGGTTTAGAATATAGGGCCCTTGAAACGTCAAAAAATTTAAAAAATTTCTATTCCACAAATCGGAACTTCTACAATAGTATGGGAAGCTTTTCTGTTGAAATTTTTCCTGAATTTTGTCTGCTATAAACCTCACGGAGCCCGAGACCTTTCCAACGAATGAAAAACCATGGAAATCGGTTCGTGCGTTCTGGAGTTATAGCGTCAGGAAGAAAAACCCGACTTATTTTTATATTATAAAATGATATACATACATAGTATAAAAATAATTGAAATTCACTTAAAATTTTAAAGTACTGGTAAAAAGGAATTCACACAAACTTCAAGGACCAACGAATTTTACTAGTACTTCTACTTAACCATTTAGTTAACAAGTTTGGTTAAACATATGTACTTACAATTAAAAGAAAATTTGACTGCATGAAAAGTAAAATGTACCTAACCAAGTGAACTGTATTGTAAGATTTTAGAAATCAGAAATCATCTTTTTTTTTTGTATGTGCCCTCTGTGTGACACTTTGTATCTTTATTATGAAGCAACGTCATATTTTTATTATTTTATAAATTGTATTTTGAATTGAAGAAAACAATTCTCTTATTTATTTCACTATGTCGATCATTTATGAATATTTTTTTGAGCTCAAATATTTTAACTTATGTACTTTTGAGGAAAAAGGCAGTTCTTTAAAAATGTATGTCCCATTGTATGTCTCAATTTCTCGATGCTAGTTACATTAAGATTTGGTTGGTTTGAAGTCATAGTTTTCTAGTTTCTTGAGAAGCTTTTTTAACACTAACGATAGGAGTTCTTCTAGAAAAAATCTCTTAACATTTGATTTAAGTACCAAATAATCAGATAATTACAACATTGATTGAATGTCAAAAGGCCATTCAAAAGGCACTGATACAATAAATGTTTTGTTAATATTACTTTATTTTGTATTTAAAAACAAAGTTTATTTCGTAGTTCAAATTCAAAGTTACAGTTACAGACAAAATAAGCTCGGTCCCTTTTTTTCGATTAAAAATGAAATAAACTATCCAGGCCCAACTATAATGTGGCCACATAAGGGCCTCTTTTTCTGTTCATAATAAAAGAAGATTTGAAAAAACCACTTCATAACAACGTGTTTTAATTTTAAGCTTTGTACATGCACCACAAAGTAAAGACACACTTTGATCCTTTACACAAGATTAATAGTAGGATATTTCTTCATTTAACTAAATTGTATCCCTAAACAAATCCTATGGTCTACCTTATCTTACCTTTAGCTTCTTTTGTAAAATCTAAATGAACTGAACATGAACACTCATTAATTTTTACCACACACCATCATCTTCAGTCTCTTGTGGCTTTTTCCTTAAGTTCTTTAAAGTGATGAGCTCAATTTAGGACGAGTTTATGAAACACCTAATACGAGTACCTAACCTACCTTTCTTTCACTGTTCGTGTTCACTTAAATGATGATGTTGAATGTTGATGTTGTTGATGTTGATGATGTTGGATGATGATGATGATGATGATGCTAATGATGATGACTGCAATAAGAGGTCAAATGTTGTGCGAAATGTTATTTAACCATACATTATTTTACCTATATGTATATGCTTGTACATCTTTTTTGTACCTATGTATGTTATATAGGACTTAATGTACCTATGCCATCATCATCACCATAGAATCAGAGTGCTCGACTTGAATAGGTTAGAATTTATGTCTTAATTAAGGTATGGTCAGCAAAAAGGTTATTTATATGTACATTTATATACGCAAAATACAAGTATACATAACTACATATGTATGTATGTACATTTATGTATATTCTAAGTTGTGTCAAAGAAACTGTCTAGGATATAATTTATAATATGGACAGGACATTGGACATTGAACATGTCGTCCATTTCTATTTATCAAAAAGAAGACTAAGAAAATTGTTGTTGTTGTTCTTGGGGTTCTTAAGGTCAAATGTGATTGGAAGGAGATGTGGAGGGTAGGAGAAAGAAAACCATTTTCTTGTTTTTCAGATGGCGTTTGTTTTGTTGTGACTTGAGTGTACAGTGTGTTTCAAGTTTAAAAACTAAATCCTTATTGGCCTTTTAGGTTTATTGTTGCTTTGCTTTGAATTTCGTATGATCCAATGTATGGATACGAATTATTAAAAGAATACAATCTTCAGGACTCATTCATTGAATTCAAACAAACGAATACATTCATCCAACTTATGAAATATAAATATGAATTTAAAAAGAATGCACTCATTTACATTTTCGTTTACATTTTCCAACAATCAATTGAATCTCTAATGCAATTTCTTAAAAAAGTTTTGAGATATCGAGTTTTGAAAAAAATTAAATATTTTTTTAAAAATCCAAAACAAAATTTTTGAAAGCCATGTCTGCATCTCTTGATGTTAGAAATGTCAACATTTTCAATGCGAAAAACCAGGCCATTTACAAAAACTTCCTATGTGAATGTCAATACATGAAAAATGACTGAATGTTGATTAAAAGGATGCGTTCAATTGATTTGCTTAAAATGAAATTCAAAGAACGAAATCTTGATTTAAATCATTATTAGTAATATTTGAGAGATGGTTTGGTGTTCTAATAGACTTTCTTGCAATTTCTCTAATGTCGACAAATTTGAAGACACCCTGTTTATATAATGGCATCTAAGTTTAACATCATTTGTGGACAAATAAACGAATATAATTAGTACGATTTAGTTTTCCGTTTATACTTATATGTATATTAGATAGTGTAAGGGCAAAAAAATTCATCTTATATTATATTCTCCTAAGACAAATTTAATTTGATGCGTGTGCCATTATGCTTAGTTGATTATTATCATATCTTAGACTTGGAAGATCTATAGTTAGACTTAGTAGAAAACATTCATTATCTAATAGTGTTTAATATGTGCACATCAGTGTACAGGGTTGAAAATGAAAGAACCATATCTACAAAATGACACATTTGTGGTAAAAGTTCTTCTTATGCCCAAGCCAGCAGTCACACCATTTCTAAGATAATGATAAAGGTCTTTATAGTTAAATAATGATAATGGACTTCTTTCTTCTTACTTAATTTATAAAAGACTTAGCATAAATACTATAGTTTTGTTTTGTTTGTTTTTTTTTTTTTTTTTTTTTTTTTTTGGAAAATTCTTTAGTGCTTAAGATGGAAGTTGTTTCTTATAACGAAGAAACTAATAGTACTTATAGTTTATGTTTAAATATCTCGGGCATTTAGATGGTTTTTTGACGTTCAAGAATTTTGTCAATTTAAGAGATCTGATTCTTTTGTACTAAGGTCAAACGTTGAGAGATTATTTAGAAAAAAAAATATACATATGTATATATAGAGGGTAAATTTTGGAAAAGAACTCATCAGAATTGTTTAAGTAGCTCAAATAAGTGATAAATTTTTATTTGATTTATTTGTTAATTAAGAACCAACTTAATGTTGGAAATGCCTGAAAATTGAGACATACAAAACGAAAAAAAAAAATGTTAAAGAACGTTTTTCCTCAAAGTGAATGAATACTTGAGATAGACAAAACCTTCATTTACATATTTTTCTCTTATAATATGTACTCAATAAATATTTCAATTGAGCTAACAATTTCGAATAAATATGACAAAGTTTCTATAAATAAAAAGATTTAATACAGTACACAAAAAGAACATGCATAATAATAAGATGATTTCTGATTTGAGCATCTACTTGATACAATATTACAATACAGTTCACTTGGTTAGGTTCACTTATTTCTATATTTCTCTTACTCTTTTTTCGTACAGTAGTTTTGCTTTATGTATGTTCACACCCTTCTCGAGTTTTTGCAATTTTTGTTGTAGGTACTTTGATTTTTTTTTCCAGCTGACTTTGTACTTAAAAATGAAGTAAGTACGCAACGACTTTTGAATATTTTTGTACTCTAATTAATTTAAAGTTAATTAAAAATAAAATAATATATAAGTTTAGTACATTGATAAGTATCAACAAATTTAAGAACAAGTTTTCTAAATACTTTGGTGGATTTCAGAGTTTTAAGTTTTTGGAGAACAAGAACAAAGAAATTTACCTACTTGTGTATGAACTTAACCATTGAGTACACAAGTCTGTTTTTTAATATGCAGCTGATGTTTTAAAATATACAACTTAAAAGCCATACAATTAATAGTTATCACATATTCAGCAAAAATTAAAATACAGTCAACAATGAGTACATATTTAAAAAAAATAAGTACTCATAAAAATTAAAAATTTTGCATCTCTCTAAAAAAGCCGTACTGTATTCTTTCCTACATATTTGTAAATGGTTTAGTAAGACGAATGCAATGTAAATTCTGTGAAAATAAAAACATATCCAGGTACTTTATGTTCGGTTCATATCAATATGAGTGTTCAACGAAGTGTACAGTACATGTACTTTTCAAATACTTATAGTATAGTTATGTATTTCGAATGAAGTCGATGAAAAGTATCTTTATAGAACATAAAAGTTGTCATTAGAAAAACCATTTTTGATTTTCTGTTCGAAAATCATTCAGTCTTACAACAAACTTACAATAAGCTCATGCAGCTTGGAAATATTTGTTCTTTTTAAAAAAATAAGGAAGCTTTTGTATATTCCATTTATGCTTTTAGAATGCAACTTGTTTGATAGTTTAAGTAGTTTCAAATGTAATTTTTAGAATCACAATAGGAATATTGTAGTTCTATTTTTAAAGTGTAAGGATCTGTATACATTTTTTTTTAAATAAAGGATAAAGTTTTGATAAAATTTAACAGAATAACTGTAAATTGAAATTTTATATACTAAGGTAGGTATGTGTAATTTAATTTTAAAGCATTTATCTTTTGAGTATCTCCATAGTTTTCTAAGAAATCGGGTTGTTGAATGTTACAATATTTTCCTTGCAGCTATATTTACCTAGAAAACCATACATTTTCAGATATCGAGTATTAAGAAAATTTCCTCTAAGAAATATCAATGTTGTCATTTTCATGTTCAGTTGGGTTGAAAAGTGAAGTTTTAACCAGAATATTATTTAAATAAATGTATACAAAATTAAATGTGAAATAATTGGATTTTAGAGAAAAAGTTTAAATACATTTCTAAAAGTTCATACAAATTAACAATAATTCAATTGTTATCATACTCTTTTTTTTTTTCAAAGTTATATTTTTGAAGATGCTGGCCATTCATATTTATTCATATTTAGTAAAAGAAAATTCTGCTAAATTATTTAAATTAGAAATGAAAAGTTTGTTTTGTTATAAAATAAGTAACCGATTACAATTTTATCAAATTTTTAACATAAATCAGCAATAAAATGAGAAAAATGTTTTCTACAAAAAGTCTTAAATGCTAAAAGATTCGTATTTTTTTTAAATCAAAACATCTAGGAAAATAATTTAAGCTTTATAATATTGTGTAAAAATAAACAGAAAATTAATCTTATCAAGCCTTTCAATGATCGTTTCCAATGACAGTCCTTTTGTAAGTTCGATTGATAAAGTCAATTTACTTGCAGCACAGTTTGCTGGTGATTCGATGCTACTAATGAGTGACATGACTCCTCCTGTACTTGGAATCGTTAGCGATTCTATGGGACGAAACTTCTTTCGCATTCATACAGTTGCTAGAATACTTAAAGATCTTCACATTCACAAATCCATTGGTCTGGATAGTATCCACGCTATTTTTCTGAAGTGGTGTTCTTCAACGCTGGTAAAACCAGGTCTCTTTCTTAGTGAATGAAAAACAGCAATCGTTCACCCTGTCCCAAAAAAAGGCGAATCCTTCTTTCACCCTCTTACTATCGTCCAATTGCACTTACGTTCCTTCTCTCCAAGTCCATGGAAACGCTGATCAATTTTCACCTTAAGAAATATCTTGAAGAACAAAATGTTCTTAATAACCAGCATCATGGCTTTCGTAGCAATAAGTCCACTGGTGATCTAATGGTTTATTTCACCGAAGGGTACAACAAATCTGTACATTGTTTTGGAGAAAGTAGGATTTTTGCACTTGATATTTTAAACGCATTTGACAGAGATTAGCATCAAACCCTCTTATCAAAAATGCATGCATTTGGTATTAATGCATCTCGTCGTTGGTTGGAAATTAACTTTCGGACCGTTCAATTCAAATAATGTTGGACACATACAAATCGAATATAAACACAATAAACGGTGGCGTTCCCCAGGGCTCCGTTCTGTCTCCGACACTCTTCCTTATTTTTATAAATGATCTTTTCTCTAAAACTTCTAACCCACTAAACTATTTCGCTGATGAGAGTACCCTCAACTTTTCATATTCGGCATACGCTGCAGTTGGTAGTCCACATCCTCATTAAATTGAATCATCTTGATAGCATTGTCCAAAAGGGAATCAAAAACCTTGTAGAATTTAATACTTCAAAAACTCAATACTGTCTTCTCCTCAAATGCTACATTAATGGGTGGTCTTTTGGATAAAAAAAAATATTAAAATGATAGGCGTTCTATTACTGAGTCATTTTCTTCTCTTGAATACCGCCGCAAGGTTTCATGCCTATTATTGTTTTATCGATATTTTCACAAACAATGGTCTAGTGAAATAGACAGTTGTATTCCTCCTTCAAACAATTCAACCGTAATACACGTCTTCACCAGTTTACTTTTAAGCCCAATTTGGGACGTACTGTTAAGTATAAGTATTTTTTTTTAGCCGCACTTCACGAATGTGGAACGCTTTATTATGTTCAATATTTCCCACTCATTACGATGAGCCGACATTTAAAACTAAAGTACATCGGTATCTTTTATCTAATCCTGTTTTCTCTTCTTAATTGTTTTAAAAGCCTGATAGTCATCAGCTTAGACAAAAATTACACTGGTCGAAAAAGTTATGTTTTTTTCACGCAAACAAAACAATATTTTTTAAAGAATTAATTAATTCATTGAATTCGAATCTCACCTTAAATTTTATTTTCAAATATCAACCAAAAACGGTATTGTATGATGATTTTGCAAAGAACAGATCTTTTTCTTCTAGAAACAGTTTAAATCATTTTAGTATCATACTTAGTTTCTTGAAATTTTTATATCAGTTCTGAGTCTTGAGAAATCATAAATTTAAAGCTTTTGTGATTTTTAAAAATATTTTTCGGAGTTCATTTTGATTTTTGAAATATAATTTCACTTTTATTTATTTGCTCAAAAGTTTAAAAATACCAATTTTTAACATTATTTTTATATTTTATTTGTAGTGTATTGCAATAAATTGATGCTGTTACCATGTTAAGAGGAAAGATCAGTTACAAAAACAAAAACAGCTTTCAAATAATTTTTTCCTTTGTCTGCTTAGAACCCTTTAAGTATATTAATGTTTCGGCTTTTCCTTATGATTTTCGAATTTCAAAAATTAATATCTCAAAAATTTCACGTGATTAAATAGTTCTGGAGTCGCATTTTAAATAAGACTAAAATCCCGATTTTACAGATTTTTTTTATGGATTTCGTTGAAAGCTTTCGAAGTTTCAGGTCTTATACATTTTGGATTTTCGAGGTTTCCTGGATTTTGAGTTTTCTGGATTTTGTTATTCGTTAATTTGGTTTTTGATTATTAGTTGTCTTGAACCCGATTTTCTTATTAACAATAATATATGAACTGTGCTGTCGATTATATTTCTCTTTTCTTATTTTCATATTTAAACCAATTATTATATAACAACATTTTCATTTGAATTTTTCAACATATTCTAAAGTAGCTAAAAGTTTCCCTTTTTTGAGTGTAGATAAGATAACTGGTTTTCAAATCCATATTTCACCAACATTTTCAAAGTTGGGTTTCTTTCCCCTTCATTTTAAATCAACGTTATTTTCTAGAATAAGTTAGTGCTGAAATAATTTAATTCCCATTCCATGTCAGCTTCCATCATTTAAATTTAAAAACCACTAAGAGGAAAGGGGTAAACAAAAACCCTAACAACCACTCTTGTTTTATAAGATTACATACAAGTATTTCATAGGTATGTTATACCTACAAAAAGAAGTACCCCCATACCTATCCAGAAAATAAAATTCTACTGTCAAACATACCTACATAAACTTGCAGTAATATAGCAGCGGTGCCAGCAGCACTAGCACCAGCACCAGCACCATCACCATCACCAGCTCCAGCAAAAGAACCAAAAATACCCCTAAGGGTTGTAAATTTTACGCCAGAGAGCTTCCTCTTGAGATGTTTTTGCCACATGCATGACATGCGTTCCATGTACGCGTAAAGTGTTCAACGTAATTAGCGTTAAAAGAGTTAATGTTTTTGCCTTGAGGGTAAACCCTCGAGCTCTTCGTCATCATCATATCGTCGTCGTCATCGTCCTCCTCGTTTGGTCGGAACGGTTATTGGAGCTTAAGAAACTCAAGCAAAAGGCATCAGTGCTCCAGTTACTTCTTAAGCGGTTGAACAAAATAACAAATGTATTTTTTTTATTTTATTTCTAACGTTTTTTGAGAACGTATGAGGCACATGCCAACCCCCTCTATATGTCATGAATCGCATAAGAAAAATAAAAATAAATATCATGAATTTGTGTCGACTTTTTAGACGACGAAGAAGGAAAATAAGAATTTCTATAAAAACTGAAAATAAACCTCAAAATTGTCAGGAAAAACATAACAAACAAACGCACCCTCAAAACATGCCTCGGTGTTTTTGGTATACAATTAAATGAGCTATATGAGCACTTTCGAAAAAAGTCCTTGTATATCATTTAATTTAATATTTTTGTTTTTATATTTCAAAAGCAGGTACGGTATGCTGTGAGTTGATGTATGGATGAAAATTAAATCAAGTTACGACCATGAGAAAAAATAAACCTCAAAGAATCAGAATCAGGAATGTTTACACTTTCATACCTGCATACAAATACCACGTTGCCTTGAAGATATAAAGAACGAAAAAAGTAACCAAGTAACCGGGTAACCAAACCATTTTCGAGGTCATGAAGTTAATTAAATATTTTTGTTATCTTCAATTTCAAAGAACATTTTAAATGTAATTAACTCTTCTTCAGATGTTTTTTTTTTATTCCCCCCGAGAGTAATATTTACTCCCGGAAATTGCAAATGTTCTAGAACTTGCCTAAATGTTTACAAGTACATTGAAATAATAAAAAATTATGTTTTTCGTGGAATTTTAAAACTTACTGTGTTTTATAGGTTCCTAGAAAATTGTTTGAATAAAATTAATTTTGTTTATATTAAAAAAAAACTTAATTTTAATGCACAGGAAACGCAAATAATGTTGTTATTGGTGTGGAAGTAGATACTTTTTTGTATAAATAAAAGAAGGAATCTTTATCAGAAGTAAAGTCAATAATCGATGAAAATTAAAATTCCTTAGAAGAGAATTTCTATCGATAAACGTACCAACACCATAGATGAAAAGTGAGCTTCAGGCAAACAATTTATAATTTTTTCATAAAAAAAACTAAATTATAATTATGAAAATGAGTTTCGAAGTTAAAACTAAATTTTCACTTATAGGTATTTGCTCTTAACTCAGTCGTTGCTCCAAGTTTTTGGTAGACAAAAAAGTTGCTTCCTATAGAAGCAAAGTCAAGTCGTTGAGATTTATCAATACATCGTAAAAGGTAAAGCTAAAGAAAGGAAGAACAATTCACAATAAGCTATAGACTCAATTAGTAGTTAAGTATAGTCTATTATAACATTAAGGGAGAAACTTTTTAAATAAAATTTCGCCCGGTTTAGATCAAGCCCTGAACTAAAAAGCTTATCCATCATTTATTATAAAGTTTTATAAACCAAATGCTCTTCGACAAATATACACACTAAATACAACATATTTCCGAAATAAACTTGGAAGAATGATTGAACAGTAACTTTTATTAAGTAAGATCAATTAGTTCGCATTACTTATATTTTATGTCCAGCTCTAAAGGACTCCTTTTAAAGTGAACTAACCCCAAAAATTGTAATATCTCAAGAAACGAGATTTTAAGAATTTTTTGAAGTCTTTATGAGAATCATAATAATAATTTATTGGGAATTGATTTCAATCTTTTTAAAATTAATTGAAATCTTTACGGAATTATATGTATTATATATATTTTAAAATTTGTATTGAAACCTCTTAATAATCGTGATTGTAATCTTTTGAGAATTTATTCAATTATTTTGAAAATTGATTGAAATCTTTTAAAAATGATAATTTATTAAGAGATTATCTTAAAAAAAAACAAGAATGTAAGCTTTTAAAAATTCCTTGCTATGTATCTTTTTGAGAATCGTTATTGTTATATGTATATTGAGAATTGATTGAAATCTTTTAAGAATTGATTAAAATCATTTGTGAATCCAATACAATCTCTTAAGAAATTATTAAAATCTCTTAAGAATTTATTTAATTCGTTTGAGAAACGTGCTTTTTCAATCTTTAAGAAAACGTGGTTAAAACCTTTGAGAATTGATTGCAATAGTTTGTAAAATAATTAAAATCTTTAAAAAACTAATTAAAATCTTTTGGAAGTTGATTAAAATCTCTTAGGAATTGTGATTGCAATCTTTTGTGAAATTATTAAAATATTTTGAAATTTATTGAAATCTTTTAAGAATAAAAATTGTAATCTTTTCAGGATTGATTGTAATCTCTTAAAAAGTGTGGATTTTTTTTTAAATCGTAATTGAAATCTTTATAGAACTGATAAAAAAATATGTTCAGATCTTCTGAAAATTCACTGAAATCTCTGAGAATCGTTATTACAATCTTTTGAGAAATTATTGAAATCTTTTAAAAATAATGAAAATCGATTATAATTTCTTAAGAAACATGATTACATTCTTTTTGAGAATTGTATTTGTTATCTTTTAAGATTTGATTTTAATCTATTGAAAATTAATTTAATTGAATTATTAAGAATAATTTTTGCAATATTTTGATTTTAAATTTTTTTTTTTTAATTCATTGCATTGAATGAATTCGCTTAAGAAATTATTTAATATCTAAAGCAATGTAACTTCTACCACAACATTCTTAATTAAAAATGGTCTTCAACAGGGAGCGGTGAATTCGCCGATTCTCTTCAGCATTTACACCAGCGATCTGATAGGTAGTCTTACAAAGGCAATTGCGTACGCCGACGATCTAATTGCGTACAGAACGGCCCGAAAGGTTGAGGTTATTAGAATTCTCTTGCAGCGTGATTTCGACAAGATTCAGCGATATTGCGACGACTGGAAACTGAAAATAAATGTCCAGAAGTCAGAGAAAATTCTGTTCCGGACTCCGTTGGCTAGGACCACGAGTGATACTTGCAAGAATTGGCGCAAGATGGTCATCGTTGATTTTCACGGGCATCCATTAACGAGCAAAAGTGTAGTTAAGTACCTCGGTATCTGGTTAGATCAGTATTTATATTTCGACAGACATATAAATGCTGCTCTGACCAGGGCCAGCGGAGCCTTCGCTCTGACGAAACGGCTGTTTTACAGCAGTCGGCTTGACCCCAGAGTGAAGGTAATTTGCTACATGGCTCTCATACGGCCGATGATCGTTTATGGTTGTCCTGTGTGGTTCAACGTTGCCCCTTCCCAGATGGAGAAGTTTCGGGTGTTCGAGCGGCAGTGTTTACGACGCTGTACTGGCTTATATCGAACAGCCGAATCTTCTTACGTGCATTACTATTCCAACGAGGTCCTATACAACGGGGCTCGAATAAACAGAATTGACAATTTCGTGATAAAACTCGTTCGACGTCACATTGCAAGAGCTATGTCTTCGACCAACAATTTAATTTTCGGGGCGTTCTATCCGAACGACGAGTATTTGAAAGTGCACGTTTGAGCGGCTTCATTCCACCAGAAGCATTCCTCTTCTTAGATACAGGATAGATTGGCCGTTCCGCTAATCTACCACGTCAGACGACGAACCGTGGATAGGCGACTCCTGTAAAATCGGGACGTCATGGCACAAGATGGAACAGAGCTCCTTAAGTTCAGTAGGGCTGTGTCCAAACGGGACCGAACTGATAGGGTGAAGCAGGAGAACCAGTTTTGGTGGCTTCAATCGGCACTTGACAGTGAGAAGAGATGGGGTCTTAAGCCTTGGCCGGCTTACATACTTGTTTTATAGTTTTAAGGTCTAGTTTTAAGTAGAATACGCATGGTGGCAAAAAAAAATACAAACAAAAAATGCACAAAAAAAAATAAATAAAAAAAAATATGGAATAAGAAAAAAAAAAGAGAACAAAATATGAAAAACAAAAAATGTAAGATAGTAAGATTTGCTGCTGTGGTTGTTCTAGTTTTAAGTAGTTTATAGGTAGAATAGGTAGTTTAAGTTAGCTTTAATTTTTATATTGAGGACCTTATTTTAAGTAGTTTTAAGTAAAAATAAAAAAGGATATTAATATTAGTTTTTTTTTTTCAAATTTTCTAATAAATACAAAAATATATAAAATTTAATTGAAGTAAAATAGATCTTAGGGCCGAAAGGCATTAGTATTAAGTGTTATAGTTTAACTTAGAGTGTCTGTATGGGACCAGTAAGTTAGTTGTAAGTTATGGTTAATTAGGCTAGTTTTATGATTTTTGTCTAGCTTTAAGATAAGTTTAAGTTTGAAGTAATAAAAATGAATTTAAAAAAAAAAAAAAAGTGTGTTGGACTGTCATGCCAGAGGTCTTGGGTTCGATCCCTGCCTATGTCATCTTAAGTTTTTTACACGGGTACTGCCTCTTGCGAGGAATTGACAAATTCTCCAAGAGTAATTCTTGTTATGAAAAGTGCTTTCTTAAATCAGTCGTTCGGATTCGGTTTAAAACTGTAGGTCACGTCCATCCCTGGCAACATTACCTAAGAAAAAGTATTGCAATCTATTTAAAGTCCAATGAATGAAAATTACAAAACTTTAAGTTCTAGTCTAAACTAAGTTATTTCAAAGAATGTCATATTTTGATTAAATTAATTGACAAAAGATTGCATTCTTTTACATCAAACGAGTAGTTCTTTTACTAATTTAAAATGGTTTACCTACTTTGCTCAGCTAGATTTTGGAAGGAACTTAATTGGAATTATGTCAAAGACCTACTTATAGACCCTCAATTTCAACTTAATTGAAATTATGTCAAAGACAAACCTACTTATAGACCCTCAATTTCTGGAAAAAAAGCTTGCTAAATTTTATTGGACCGTTTCTGTTCTTTTTACATTTTAATAAATTTAGCTTTCCTAGTAAATTTGTATAACTTTATAAACACACAAGAGACATTTTATAAAATATACCACCCATTCATGCACCATGTAATGTTGGTATAATACTACTTGACGAGCTAAGAAATTAATAGTCCATTTTGACCTGTAAGTCCCCTAAAGCTCCTATAATAAAAGTACTGTTTCCTGCATATTAAAACAAACAAAGCAAAAAAAAAAGGAAGAAAAGAACCAGACAGTAAAAAAAATACCTTGAAGGACATAGGACACCAAATTTAATATCTTCAATTTTTTTCTTCTTCTCATCACCCACCTTCGACCTACCCCCCCCCCCATCTAAGGAAAAAAAATAAAACCACATGTGGTGCTTTTACCATTGGTAATTTTTCTTTTCGGTTTTATTTTTTTTTTCTATGTTGGTTGTGTTTTGTTCGAAACATTATTGTGAGCCTTTTGTTTGTGAGTTCTGAGTCCTGAGTCCTTTTCCTTTAACACATTTGGGTTTTACAAGAGACTTCAAGAGAAAATAATGTATGACACAAGCTTTTGTATACTAACTTTAATAGAAAACTTAACAACAAAAAAATAATAAAACTTCATGTAGTGTTATTGTCATGTACCGTGTTCTTCGTCGACGTCGACGTCGTCGTCATCGTTGCCTTCGTCGTCATCGTCCTAGGTACCAGTGTTGACCTCCTTAACAACACATACCTTTTATATTCTAAGAAGTAAGTAAATTTTATTTTGTGCTTTGTTTGTTGGTTTCGTGTAATGGTTCTTCTTTTTGTTATTTTATTTTTGTATCCTTAATGCAAAACTTAATGTTGTCAGTTTAAAAAGTTACAATATATAAGAATAACCCCCCCTCCCCATTATGCTACCGGGTTCTTTCAATTAAACAAGAGAAAAAGGATAACATTGGAAAACTTTTTATAAAAATATTGAAGTTTAATCAAAGAAAACTAAACTTGTATAACTATACATAAATATATTTATAATGAAGAATAGAAAGTCGATGATGTAAAAGAGATATTTGAAAACTTTTAAAAGCAGGAACAATACAAAAAAAAGTACAAAAATAACATTTTAAAAAACGATGTTCTGAAATATGGTCAAGTTCAAAAAAGTTTGACTTCACTCGACTGTGGGAGTTCAAAATCCAATTTTCCATGAAAATTATTGAATATTCCTTAAAAATAAATATGTATCTTATTCAAAAAAAAAACATTGCAGCATTTTCTTAACAATGAATATTAATTCTGCTTCAAAAGTTATCCTACGCAATATTTGAATTTGCATAACATGATGAGGGGCATTTTAAAAAAAAAGAGGCTGGGATGCGACCCACACTTCCCATCCCGTCTGTCGATTTGTCTTGCTTAAAAGTTTGTAGGTTTTCGTGTTGTGTTAAAAAAGTTGTCACTTGAATTATTTTTAAAAATTTAAAAACTACCAACAATATTTTTCATATCAAGAAATAGTTTAGTTTGAAAATCTGTTTTTTTTTAAATAGATTTTCAGTCGAAAACAAATTTTTACCAATTTTAGTAGCATTTCTTAAATTTTTACAAATTGGATGAATGAAATTAAATTTGCGTACTATTTTTTGTAGATTTTATTTTTTTTTATAAAAAACGGACTGTTGGA
The DNA here is from genome assembly GCA_920104205.1 of Eupeodes latifasciatus. Taxonomy (NCBI): domain Eukaryota; kingdom Metazoa; phylum Arthropoda; class Insecta; order Diptera; family Syrphidae; genus Eupeodes; species Eupeodes latifasciatus. Next base: position 117,069,999 of record OV049925.1, on the reverse strand, counting down.
TTATAAAAAAAAATTACTGAATATCGAAAACAATATTTTCTGTGAAATAAAAAGAGTTTGAAGACAATATTTTTAATTTTTGAAAAGCTATTTGAGTCGTTAGTAAATTTTTAACAAGTTTTAGTATTGTTTTTTTGTTAGCTTTTTATTTTTTGTAAAAAACCTGTCAATTAGATTTTTCTCAAAACTTTACTGAATGTTGACAACAATATTTTTTGAAAGACAAAAGTAGTTTGAAGACAATATTTCAAAGTTTTGAAAAGATATTTGAGTCGAAATTCAATTTTTACCAACCTTGAGTAATGTTTTTTTTAGGTTTTTATTTTTATAAAAAAACTGTCAATTCGATTTTTCTCAAAATTTTACCAGATGTTGAAAACGTTATTTATCTTTGCACAAAATTATTTTGGTGATAAAATCATTTTGTATTCGTAAAATTTTTGAGATGACACATTTTTTTTCAGTTTTTTTTTTGATTTATAAAAAAACCGTTAATTGGATTTTTTCCAAAAATATACTTGTTTGGTATCACATTACAATATATTATATAAAATTTAATTCAAGTCTCTAGCGTTTTTAGTTCGTAAGATATTTAGGGTTAACCAAAATTTTCAACTTTTTTTTTTAAACTGGTAAAAAAACCACCCACGCAATTTTCTTGAGAGCCTTTTCTGCATCTTTCTGCCTTATTATCTGTATAACAAAATTTATTTGAAGTCGATATCTTTTCTGGTTCTTGAGCTATGGACCACAAAAAATACGTCACGAAAGTACGGACGTACGGACGTACATCTTTCTAAAACATCTTTTATTTTGACTCTAGGGACCTTGAAACGTCGAGAAATGTCAAAATTTTCAATTTTTGACAAATTGAACCCATTACAATTTTAGCTAAACTATGTATATTCTTTCCATATTTGTTCAAGAACTTTTAAGGTATAAAATTATGAATTAATATAATAATTCATGATAATTAAAAACAGATAATCAATTTGATAGCTGACAGGCAGTTTGATATAAGTTAAAAAGGAGCATTAAATGGCAGACTAAGACTTTTATAATATTGAACCATTTTGGTTCAAACAGTTTGACAGCTTTTGACTGGCTTGTTCTTGGACATCTAATATTTGTTTGATCCACTTTGGTGAATGGTTCCATTGCATTTTTCACAATGGACTTAATTACACCAATATTCTGACTATAGACTTCAAAATTTTGAACTCTGTTATAATTTTTGAATTATTGCTCAAATCTAAAAACACATCAATTTCTTTAAACTATCAGCTGTAAAATGTTGCCTTTTTTCTAACTCCTTATTTCAAAATTGGTGACAAATTTAGGTCACTAATACTTTGGGGCATCTTTAATCAACTAACGAATCCCGTAAAAAGCTTTTTTTGAATTTTCGAAAAATCAAAAAATTTAATTAACATTAAATAAGTTCTTCCCAACTTTTAATAAAGGGTTTTTCAATAAGGGCGGGTATATGTTGAAATGGAATAAAACAAGCTGTGTGTGAGGTATTAACAAAATTATTTTTTATTTGAAAGGCGCATGTATGCCATTAAGTGTGGAATATGTCATCATTGAAATCAATGTCTCGGCTTCTTACGGTTGAACGGATCCGAGTGGTGCAATTGACTATTCCGCATAGATCCAGCTGAATTTGAGCGATGGCCTGTATTATGTTCACCTTTAGGGAATCGATGGATTGGGGTTTATTTGCATAGACCTGCGACTTCAAGAAACCCCACAGGAAAAAGTCTAGAGGGGTCAAATCGCATGACCTTGGAGGCCAATTCGCATCACCCCTGCGAGAGATAATTTTACCTTCAATTTGTTCATGCAAAATGTCAATCATGGCGTTTGCTGTGTGACACGTAGCACCATCCTGCTGGAACCACATGTCGTCTAGGGCCTTAGTTATCATCGCTCGATTTTGACGGTGGCCGCCTCACTAACGTCGTTTTCAATTACACCACAACGCCAGCCAAAAATCCACACCAAACGGTAACTTTGAGGATGCATTATCACCTGGTGAACCTTGCGTGGGTTGGTGTCATCCCATATATGGCAATTTTGCTTGTTAACACAGATATTCATCCAAAAATGCGCCTCGTCACTAAAGATGATTTTCGGCCAAAACTAGGGCCCTTCCAAACGATTCGAAGCCCAGTCAGCGAACAAGCGGCTCTGTCTATGGTCATGAACTTTGAGCTCCTGGGTCAGTTCAATCTTCTACGGGTGTAGGCCTAAGTCCCGACACAAAATTCGCCAACTTGAAGTTTGCGAAAGACCGAGTTCTTGTGCACGGCGAGGAATACACATCCTCGGGTTCTGCTGTACACTTTCACGGACTGTGGCGAGGCGATGTTCTCGGCCGATCTTGCGTTCCTAGAACGTACGGGTGTTGGCTGATTGTTTACTGAACCGGTCGTCTCGAATTTTGCCACCAAACTCTGTAGAGTCGACTGTGAAGGGCCACCACGTCTACCTCTACAGTAAAATGGGCGCAATGCTCTTAACGTTTGCGTTAACGAAAACTCATTTTGATAAAAAAAAGGTTTTATCATTTGAACACGCTGTTCAATCGTGTAACTTGCCATGATGATTTGGCATAAACAACTGAATAATAAACTAAAGATTATTAATAAAAAGATTTGACAGATGTCACCAAAACAAAATGGCCGCCACGGGCCGCCAAAATCTACCCGCGCCAATTAAAAAACATTTTATTATAACAAATTTTTAGGATACAATTTTAGAATACAAAAGTTGAATTTCTCAAATCGTTTTGTTTGATTTTAATTTTGAAATACAAAATTAGAGATGAAGTTTTTAAACATATTTTTCTGTATTTCTAATGTTAAAAACCAACAAAAAAGGACTTACATTTTTAATCACCGACAGTTTTTGAAAAATTTCAGTGATCAAAAAATCTCTATTTGCATCCAAATCAGCAAAAACATTTTAAAATTATTTGAAAAATGTTAACTTTTATATGAGAAAGAGAAGAAATAAGTTGTTACAAACTAGCAAGGTGTTTAAATTATGAAATTTTGATCTTAGAGTGATTAATGAGAAAATAGGTTTCAGACAAAAACTTCAGGTTAAAGATCAAACAAAATTCTAAGTTCTAATTTATTTTTGTTAAAAAATTGTCAATTGGTTGTTTCAAATAAAATATTTACATAAATATTTTTGATAAAATTTTGAACTCAATATCTTTGTTGTCCTCAAGATATTTGTGTGCAAAAGCAATATTTATCAATTTTTAGTAATTTTTTATTTGTTGATTTTTGTTTTGAAAGTCAATTGGATTTTTCTAAAATATTTTACTTAAGGTTTTAGTTGAGTTTTTCAAAAGCTGTTGAATGTCTTTTCTTATTTCATACTTGTCCCGTTTGGTGTGTATAAAATACAATTTAGTTTCAGTCGATAGCACTGTAAGTTTGTAAGATATTGAGGGATAATTAAATGTTATAATTTTTTTATTAAATTTACAGTGAAAGGATTTATTTGAAAATCTAAAAAAACTTAATTTATTTGAAGTCGCTATCTCCACTGGATATTTAAATACAGATGTGAAAAAGGCATTCTAAAAGTACGGAACGGACGTACGAACGTCTGAGAATAAACTTTTCTAAAAACGATTGGACTGGAAAGTTAAAAACATTTGAAGTGTTGTCTTGCTTGACCTCACACCAGTTTTAAACAACGTCGTTCTAGTTGTTGATGGAAGTGACCTTTTCAAAGTGATGAAAACGTCGTTCTATATAAATACTAAATTTTCTTTTGTAGTACCCGTGGAGTGATGTTTAGTGCGTTGGATTGTCATGCCAGAGGTCTTGGGTTCAAACCCTACTGTGCCATCTAAAGTTTTTTTCCCGGGTACTGCTTTTTGCGAGGAATTGACAAATCTTCCAAGAGTAATTCTTGTCATGAAGTGCTTTCTTAAATTAGCCGTTCGGATTCGGCTTAAAACTGTATGTCCCCTGAGTTTTTTTTTTAGACATTTGGTGCTAAATAATGTTTTTATTTTTTAAGTGTGTGTATTAAAAATTGTTTATCAAATTTGTTGAAGGTCTTTCAAAAACTTTTTTTATTAATATCTGTAGAACAAAATTTATTTGAAATTGTTTTTTTTTTTTAATAGCTCCTGATATAAAATCGAATAAGGAAAGGATACACACAAACACTCTTAGAACGACACGATATTGGAAAGTCAAATTTTGTCAAAACGATTCCCAAATTTTGTTCACAAAATAAATCGTTTATGAAGTTAAATTTACTTAAATTTAAAAAAATTAGGTATCACTCATTTTTAACATCTAAAATGCATTGTTTCTTATATTCCCAAGCCTTCCCCTAAAATGTTAATCAGGTCAAATTTTTTATTGAAAATAATACAAATTATTATTTAAGAGTATAAAATTACTCCCAAATAAAGTTGATATTATTTTTTCCTATTTATATTCCGAATTATATAAATTTTTTATACGCAGCTAAACATACATTCATTATTTTTCATATTCAAAACAAATTAATGAAGAACATTTAAAAAAAATAGCAATTCATTATACCATATAAGTCTTTTATAAAAAAATATTTAATTTGAATTCAAAACATTATTTTTTCATAAAAACAAGAATTCTCATTAGTGGCTAAAATAAATTTTTAATTCAAGCTTCAAGTTGCACACAATAATAATGCCAAGTATGAATAATGCAAACAAAAATAACCAAAAAACCTTTCAATGTTGGTATTCGTTAAATTTTTCCCCCATAATTTAGTTTTTATATTTTTAAGCAACAAAAAGAAATCCTACTCTCTATTCACAAAATATTGCTTTCAATTTTTTTGTTTTAATAACACATTAACTTGACACCATCAGCACGGGGGACGCGATGAAAATAAAATAAATTAAATGCTATAAAAATACTTACACTTAGTTAACACATGTGACACATAATATTTACTGCCTCTAACATGAGCTGAAAACAATTAAATGACCTATTAGATAAGTTCTTTGAATTAAAATTATTGTTTTAAAATGTTTAAAGCTGAAAGTAAATAGGAAAGAAATAGTGAATAAACGATGCAATTTATTATAAGTGAAATAATATTCTATTCATGAAATATAATATCCACACATTTGCAAGGGCGGATCTAGACTTTTAATGAGGGGGGAGGGGTCACACATTTATAGGCAAGTTCTTACTCACCGCTTGAAATTGTTCTGTAAAGAAGACTGACAAAATTTAAATAACATAATATGTATCTTAACCTTACATCTACAAATTTCAAGGGATGAAGTGACAACTTTAGTTATTAAATTATTTAAGAACACTGTTCTCCAGCGAGGTATGGTTTAACTTTTTTTATTTGGAAAACTCCCTATATATGAAAGCTTTTCAAGACTCCAACAATTTTCTAAATATGTCATATTTAAGATCTAAAACACAATAGTTTAGAGGGTTTTTGGTGCATTTCACGCAGAAATGTAAGAAATTGTTTTGAAACGTAGCTTTTTTATAAAATGATATATTCTTTTCTTGTTTCCATCTCTAATAATGCGAAGAACGGTACAAAAATTCAAAAACTCAGAAAATGAAAAAAGAATCTGGTATGAAGTATTTTCTGGATTTTTCATTTTAAAAGGAGTCAACAAAACTTAAACATTGTAGAGAAAAAAATGTTTGGTTCTTGTATTTAAGGAAATAAAGGGTGATTTTTTATAGGATAGTTTAAGAAAAAAACACATAAAATTCAGAAAAATGCATGAAATCTTTATTTGAATCGATAGTACGGTTCATATAATTTAATGTTTGAAGTTTAACTTTCCAACATTTCGACCGGTATCTCACGAATAAATGCTTCAATGTTGTCTTCCAATGCGTCAATTGATCCATTGTTGTCAATAAGTCCATTGTTGGGCGTGCTGTGTGGCATTTGGCACCGTCTTGTTAAAACCACATGTCATGCATGTCAAGCTCTTGCATTTTGCGCAAAAAAAAGTTGGATATCATCTCACGATAGCGCTCACCATTCACAGTTACGTTACGATTCGCATCATCTTTGAAGAAGTACGGTCCAATGATACCACCAGCCCATAAACCGCACCAAATTGTTACTTTTTCTGGATGCATTGGTAGCTCCTGCCATGCTTCTGACTGGTATTCAATCCTTAATCGACAATTCTGCTTATTTACGTACCCATTGAGCCAACAATGAGCTTCGTCGCTCGCTGGAAGAAGCGCGCGATTAACTTTCTTAAAAGAGCAAGCATTTTGATAATGAAATTCAATAATTTGCCAGCGTTGTTCGTTTGTAGGACGATTCACGGTTAAATTATAGACCACACTGAAGATGTTTGACAGTGAAACAAAATACGAAATGTGCATCAGCTGTTTAAACCAGTGTTGCCAAAATGATAAAAGCTAAAAAATCACACTTTACATAATTTTTAAATAAAAACAAATCAAGGTAAACAAATAAGTTTTGGAACCTACAAATTACACGTTTCAGAATCTCTTTCAACTTCCGTTCTCAAGAGATTCAAAGCTTTTATATTACATCTATTACGGTAATATAAAAGCTTTGAATGAAACGTTTATTATGTTTTTCATTAAGCCATTAGTTTAACAAATGTTGCTGTTTTCTTGGGGACATTTATATTCTTGACATTCGTTTTAAAAATTTTAGTTCTAGAGCATCCAAAGCAAATTCACTCCAAAAAGAAGTTTTCTATATTTTTTTAAGGTCTTTTAAATTGTTTGTATTCTACAGAAAATTAATTTTGAAAGAAATAAAATGCACGACTGAATCGCTAGAACTTTCTTATGTCTCCCAAAAATTCTATTTAAAAATATATCCTATATTTTAAGATTTAGAAATGTACCTGAAAAATTCGTTTTTCTCAAAAATCTTAATCTCATTTTATTTCTCAAGAAAAAAAAAATGTTTTTGGTATGTAGTTAGTTAGCGCTTATAAATATACATTTTACATGGTGACCCCTTTCTGAGATATCGAGTTTTGTAAACAAAAACTAATATTTTTTCAAAAATCAAAAACAAAAAAAATAATGACATTTTTAATTATCAAAAATCATCATCATCATCAATTTGATTATTTGATCATCGACAAGAGCTTGCACAGAAAGAGAAGATTATTGAAATCGGTTCATTAGATCTTGAGAAAACTTAAGAACAATATAACGGTTTTAAGAGAGGTACCCTTCTGGAGCAATTCAAAAATATGTTTTTCTTGTAGGAAGAAGCCAAATAAAGAAAAAAATGTGTAAAAGTTTTTAAAAAAATTATCGGGTCATTTTTGAAAAAATTCGAATTTTCGATTTTTAACCCAAAAAAAATGTATTGGAACTGCTGGTTTTTTTTCGTATTAAAAAATAATTAAAAAAACGCCTTACGCTAAACGGCTTAAAACCTTAATTTCCCAGTGTGAACTCAATCGACACAATGGTTTGGGCTGTAGGGGCCAGGTTTATTCTTACGAACCTGAATATTTGCTCTTTTTCTTAGAAACAAATTTTATGAATATAGTTTACCCAAAGTTTTTTTCCAAATTCTAAATTGCGTGAAAACAATAATTTTAGTTGTTTTTGACAGGAAACCACTTTTTGATGAATGTCGTTAAATTACTAACAAATCCCCCCATGGATCCGCCATGGCACATTTGAATGGAAATTATAACTTTTTTTATTAAATAATGAAATGAATGATTAATTTCATGGAGATCATTTAAAAACATTTTTTGTGGGGAATACACTTTGGACATTTAAGCCATTTTGAACTTAACTTGACGAAATTATATGGAATGGGTCAAAATACTCTTTTTAAGAATTCTGTTTGATCAAAACTTTGTGTGACAGTGTTTGGCGATAATGCTGTATGTCATAAATTATATAGTCCAAAACTCAGCATATTGTATACCAAAATGCTATATAAATATAACACTGCATCAACAAATATTGTATCTCGTAATTCCTTATTAAAAATACCTTATGCTTAAAAAGTATGTTGATAGTTCTATTTTTCTTTTTTTTTTTTTAAATAAAAACAAATGTTTTATCAGAATTTAACTTAAAGACATATTTAATATACATTTTATACAAGATTAAATGCATGTAACTAATTTAATACAACTTTCTAAAAACACTTTGGAAAAGAAAAAGAAATAGTCAAAATATTGATATAAATGTTATTGTATTAAAATATTTTGCTAAGTTAGGGTGAGTACAAACTTTGTATTATACCTTATTTTTAAAAACATCCTGTTCTTCAAAATGCTGTCAGTAAGCTAAAAACGAAAAAAAAATTGTTTTGATAACGTTAAAGAGTGTGCACTTTTTGACCAACCAGAATTTTGAAATTAAGCATTTCGTCAAATGGAATTTCGACCACAAAGAGTTTTTGTTCCTACAGAATTTTGACATTCAGTATTTTGTCATTTATTCATCTCTAATTGATGATCCAAAATATCATTGTTGATTTAAAAAAGAAAAATTTCTGAGAAAAGGTATAAAATACTTTGTTTGAGTAGTTACTTAATACAAATTTAATTGGTACAAATCCAAATAAATTTCCTTGCATAAGTATAATTTTCTTTTAATGTAAATACAAGTTGTTGAATTCCTTCTCTACTAAGTAAGCCTTGTGGTTTTTAAAATACTGAAATTATACTGGCCTATAAGTTTTTATAACTGTTAATTAAATTTAAATTTTAAGAAGGATTTTGGATGACCTTATTTTGAATCAAAATTCAGAAAATCGAAAAAGCCTTTATAAATTTTCCAATGATAGGTTTTAGAAAGACCAGTTTTTTTTAAGATAAATCAATATATCCTTCTTTTTTCTAAACAAGAAGAAGAAAATATTTCAGCCAAATCTCTCCCAACGTCCTTAAAGCCTTTACGAATTCCATTTCCAATGCCTTGAATTGATTGTAAAGTATTGACTTACATATAAAACTTATCGTTTACGTTGGCCTTAAAAAAAACTTGTAAAGATATTAAATCAGTAGATCTTAGTGATCAGTTGTGATCACTTCTTTGAGAAATATTGCAATCGGTAAACTGTTCTTTGTTTTGAGATCTGTGACTTCAAATTTGACACCATTTTTGTAGTGCATTTTAACAATTTGAATGATTTGTAAAAGCATGTGTCGTTCTGTAAGTAATTTTGCAGTTCTTACTTGTCAATTGTTAAGAGGTGATCGCATAAAAAAGGACTTCCGCCTAAACAGTAGACTAGTTAAAAATGAAATCTTTTATTGGAAAACCCTAGGTAAGGTTTTTTTAGGTTATAAAATATGAATATCTTGAATACTTGTCTTCCATGTTCAGATAAAATATATTTAGTATTTAATAAAATTTCCAAAAAAATCACATAAGTTGTAAATATTAACTTTTCCTAAATAAACCCTTAAAAATATCTAAATCATTTAATTTGATATTTTGATATTTATTGATTAAAAAAAAACAGCTGTACATTAAGATAGACTTATAATTAGTACAGGATATAATACAATATTTATTAAGGACAATGCAAGTATGCAAACACTATGTTTAAAACAATTGTAGCAAACTATTAATAATTTATTAAATAACAATCAATTAAAAAAACAAAATTAAAAACTAAAGTCGCAAGAAGAAGAAATTACAATAATTCCAAAAAAGTTACCTAATTACAAAAAAGTTACCTCAGTTCAAATTTGTGAAATATTCAAAACAAAGTTGATGAAACTTTCTATGTTCCATTCCAGACCTCATGTGACTGGGAAGACTGGGAAGTTAATTTAAGTTAAAACTTTTGAAAAAAGGTAAAATACTTTTTGAAAATATGTTTTTTTAAAACTCGATCAGATGTCTTAAATTGAATATCGGATGTAAAGTTTTTGCAAACATTTATTTTCAGGATTTTGGGATGAATCAAATGAAAACTTACATACATATGTACAAGTCATTTCATAGTTTAAATCACTTAAATACATTATATGTAGAAAAGATACAGTTTTGTTCTTTGCAAATTCATTATACGAGTATATTTTGTGTTAAAAAATTATGAGGTTTTTTACCTTAGCTTTTTAAGCACGGTTGATGCTATGGAAAATAATAAGTCGAAAATCGAATTAACAGCAACTATTTTTCTGTATTCTTTTTTGTGTTAAAAAAATAAACTTAATTTAGCATTGAAGTGTTATCGAACTCATTCTCTCTTTTTTATCTAATTTATTGTCCTAGAGCTTAATATTGAATTTTAACTTCTCAAAATACCAAACTGATGCTTACTGCAAACCATTTTGCCTGAAGTATCATTTAATTAAATACAACCTATTAAATTTTAATTGGAAATTGACAAATTTCTATCTCTGTACTCGAAGAAAATAGATTTCATCTATTAATGAGGAGGAACAAGTTGTTGTGGTGAATTAGGATAAAATGTTAACGATTATTCGTCCTTTTTCAACATTTGTATCAATTTCAATTTATAATTACTTCTGTTAAGTACCTAATCTTATTTTAGATCAAAGATAGTATTGAATAAATACGAGAGGTTTATTCGAGTTTTTGGTGAATTAATAAAAGACAATAATCAAAGTTACCAATTAAATTAATTTAAGAAGAAAGAGTTTCTTCACAACTAGTCTTAAGGCAAAACTAGATTTAAAGGGGTTTCGAGTTTTAAATTTTTCCAAAAAATTGATTTAGTAAATGTCAAACACACCAAAATAGGGTTTGAGTAATTTTATTGACATTGAAAACATAAGACTCGACTAGTTTTAAGGAAACTTATATTTTACATTACCTAATGTTTATTTATTTATAATTCGTTAAATACTAGCGTTAACAATTCTTAATATATACTTAAAATCTTAAAACTTAAACTAGACTGTTGAAAAATATGAATTTGCAATTTATACTTTTTATATTATCATTTGGTGAATTAATACAAGAGTAAAATTTATTATAGATGTCAATTAATTGATTTAAGGGGCTATGTACACCATAGTTTGATCTGCTAAAATTAGTATTTAATGGTTTCTGGAGTCTTATACTTGAACGACTGAAACTAAAGTTTAAACTACCAAGAACTGATGGTGATGAAATTTGTCCGTTTATTATTGCAACAATAAAACAAAATTGCAAGTACTTCCTATGATTTGTCAAAGAAGGAAGATTTATGAGAGAAAGTCTTTGTGAATAAGGTGGTAATGAATGAATATCATGACACCACGGAAGGGATTGTAGACAAAAACGCAAAAATCTTTTCTGAATGGCTTCGAGTCTTGTGACGTGTACGGCGTAGTAAGGTGACCATACTTTACAAGCATGTTCCAGGACTGGTCTCACAAATGAAACAAAAAGTAATTTTAAAACATATGGATCACGGAAATCACGGCCAAATCTCTTAATAAAACCCAGAACTCTATTTGCTTTTTTAACTATGAAGTTAATATGTTCATTGAATGTTAGTTTATGATCTAAAACAACACTCAAGTCAGAATATACATATACTTTACTTAAAGGACAAGAATCAAACCTGTAACTAAAAACGATTGGAACTTTTTTGCGTGTAAAACTCATGGTTTTACACTTGTCAACGTTTAAAACAAGACGATTATTATTGCACCATTCCCTGAATAATATTAAGTCTTCTTGCAAGAGAAGACAGTCAGACATAGAGTTATTTTTTTTTTTTAAATTTTAATGTCATCGGCATATATTAGGACAGACGAATTTTGCATGATCGAAAGCAAGTCATTTATAAATAAAACAAATAGAATAGAACCAAGGTGACTACCCTGGGGGACACCAGAATTCACAACAAATGAACTTGAACACTCATTACTAAATTTAACACTACTATATAACGTCTATCTTGCAAATATCAGGAAATCCAGTTTATGAAACAGTCGTTAAAACCTTCTGTGATAGTTTTAAAAGTAATGTTTTATGACACAATTTATCAAAGGCCTTGCTGAAATCAGTAAAGATACAATCTACTTGTTCACGCTTTTCAAAAACATCTTAACAAAAGGACGTAAAGTTAAACAGATTAGCAACAGTTGAACGCTTTTTAACAAAACCATGCTGGTTATCACAGATAATTGAACTACAGTGAAATGAAAGGATGCTACATACGATTGACTCAAATAGTTTAGGTATCACAGATAGTTTAGCAATAGGTCGGTAGTTCATTATTTTGTTTTTAGGACCTTTTTTGTGTACAGGTATTAGGAAGGAGCTCTTCCAGATAAAAGGAAACAGCGAGTTACTTAAAGACGTGTTGAAAAGAACACATAACGGGTGTGCTAAATACGCAGTACATTTCTTTAAAATGGATGATGGTACACCGTCGGGACCAGGAATAAAACATTCGTCAAGTTGTAGGATACTATTAAGGACAGTATCTTCACTTATAACGAAATTGATAGAATTTAAGTGGGGGAAATTTATAACAGTGGTAGATGTGTTAGGAGAACTAATAGTATTATAATATACAAAAGCATCTTTGAAGTAGTTTGCAAACATGTTCGCAATTATTCTCGGCTCATTAGTATTTGATGCCGTATCAGTCATTAACTTAGGGTACCCACATGTTTTCTTCTTACGATTAAAAAATTTCCAAAACCTATCAGGATTATTTTTAAGGTTAAGGAAACTTAATAATATGGACGTAAGTACTGAACATGATTAGAGTTATGTGCATATCTTTGAAATTATTGCGGTAGAAATACAAATAAATAAGGAATTTGGATATTTATTTCCTAATTTTCTTAAACCGAAAACATTTCATATTAGAAAAAGCTAAAAGCTCCACATTGATTCGGGTCATTATTATATCAATCTTTAGTTTCAATCTTATAATGAGCACCTTCATCAAAAATGATAAAATAGCTGAGATGAAGATTTTAAAAAAGTAACATACATTTATTTAAACTCTTGTGTAAAACTTACAAAAAAGTGTATTTTAAAATTACCGCACAATTTATTGGCAACCATTAAAATTAAATGTGAACAATTTTTAAAAAGATAAGTGTGTTTTTTTTTTGTTGAATCTTTTCAAACATCACTTCTTGAGACATCTTTACGAAAAAAATACACCTTCTTCAAGATCTCTAAGAATAAACAAAATTTTTCTCATTTTTGAAAAATAAGATATTCAGGACGATGATAATAATAATAATAATAATAATAATAATAATAAAATAATACTCCAATTTACATGCATCTTTTTTTAGAAAAACAGTGACATCTTTCAAAAACATAAACGCTCTCTGCCCTCACCATCAACGCAACACAATTATTGTATGGTTTATTTTCCTACATGCATGAGCTTAGCTTAAGTAGACAAAAAAAGAAACCAAACCAAACCAGAAATAAAAATATCTCAAGACTTTTGAGTGGCATATTTATAGATGTCACAAACTCATGTATGTATGTACCTACATTATTTAAAAATCACTGCAGGACGTCGTTGACACAATCCTTTCGTTTGTGTCTATTTTTCTTTTTTTTTCTGAGCGGTGTGGTGGTGTGTGATGATGTTGTGCCTGTTTTTTTTATCATATTGTATATTTTTCAAAAACAAGATGAAAAAACAGCTCTTTCACACTCGTGAACAGCATATTTTTGTGACTTTTGAGAACGTGCTAAAAATATGAATTCTACAAAACCGATACAAATAACAACACAAGAAGCTCGCCCATTTCAATTCATATATCCATAAGAGTAGAACTGGAGTCATCTCCAGCTTTGCAGCCTCATCCAAATCCAAATCCAACCAAATAGAAAACAGAGAAAACATCTCTCTGACAGAAGATACAAAAAAAATCAAGAATAGTAAAATCCAGGACCAGAACCAGAACCAGAAGAATCTAAAGCAACAAAACACAACCTCATCAAAACAACCCCTCACGTAACATGCATTCATTCATATGTGAATGAAAGGGATTATTTAGATGGGAGCTGACAGGATAGAAGGGAAGTTCTAGAGAGAGTTGGTTCGTTTATACTGTACTGGCACCATTGCTGAATAATGGCAAAGTATGACAGTCATTAGAGCCACATTTCCATTTAAACACGTTCCCATTAAATCGTAACCATATAATGCTCCTACACACTCCACACCTCGTCGTCATCGTCGTCGTCGTCTGCATCGTTATATCTATAAAGAGCATATCAAGAGGATGACGATGACGCGTGTGACGTGTCGTGTGTATTCTAAAACATCATGTGTTAGGCTTTTTTTCCTTAGCTTGAGTTGCGAGAGAAGACAATAAGAATCAAGGAATATGAATAAAATGCCTTTTTCAAAGGATTAAAATTAAAGATAAAGCGCCGCACACAGCTTAGCTTATGGTGCCAATAATGCCAAATCGTCGGAGAAAATATTTAAGCAAACACCATATTGATGTAAATACAAACAAAAAAAGAGGCTGGGATGCGGCCCACACTGATAACTTCCCATCCCGTCTGTCGATTTGTCTTGCTTAAAAGTTTGTCTATATGTATCAATTTTTACCAAATTTGCGTAATATTTTTGAAGCCAATATTTGTAATTTTTGAAAAGCTACTTGAGTCGAAAGTAAGTTTTTACGAAGTTTTAGTATTGTTTTTTTTAGATTTTTATTTTTTGTAAAAAAAACTGTCAATTCGATTTTTCTCAAAATTTTATCGAATGTTGAAAACAATATTTCTTATAATTTAAAATTAGTTAGAAGCCATAATCTCAAATCTTTGAAAAGATATTTGAGTCGAAAATTATTTTTTACCAACTTTTGTTAAATTTTTTTAGGTTATATTAATTTTTTGTACAAAAGCTGTCAATTCGATTTTTCTCAAAATTTTACCGAATGTTGAAAACAATATTTCTTATAAGATATAATTAGTTGGAAAGATATTTGAGTCGAAAATCAATTTTTACCAACTTTTATTAGAAAATAGATTCTTTCGAGTTAAGCAAGGAACGGAGTATTCGGAGTTTAAAGAAATAAACGCTGGGGTTCCCCAGGGTAGCGTCCTTGGACCGATTTTGTTTGTTTTTTATACCCGAGATATACCCCAAATAGAAGGCACAACTTTAGGCACTTTTGCCGATGATACAGCTGTACTCGCAATATCGGATTCAATAGAAACGGCAACCTCTAAGCTTCAAAAGGCATTAAATAGCATTTCAGATTGGACAAAGAAATGGCGAATTGCTCTTAATGAAACGAAATCGACGCACACAAATTTTACGTATAAAAAAGTATATAACTTACCTATTTATATAAATTCTGTGCAAATTCCATACGCTAATGAAGCGAAGTATCTAGGCATGACTCTAGACGCGAAACTTAAATGGAAAGTTCATGTAAAAAAGAAACGCGATGAACTCGAAAATAAACTCCGCGAATTGACATGGCTTATTGGAAGATATTCCAATCTAAGCGTTTATAACAAGCTTCTTATTTATAAGCAAGTACTGAAACCAGTTTGGACGTACGGTATACAACTTTGGGGTTGTACCAACGAAAGAAATATACAAATTTTGCAAACATACCAAAACAAAGTACTTAAAATAATAGTAAATGCTCCATGGTATGTAAGAAATAGCGACTTACATAGAGATTTAAATATAAAAAATGTAGAAAACGAAATTAAAAAATTTGCTACAGAGCTAAGATCACGACTTAGAAATCATAGTAATAACTTAATCCAACAATCTGTTAGCGAGGCGTTCGTTTTTCGGCGTCTGCACCGAACAAGACCTTCTGATCTAGCGCAAACAAATTAATCTCTCCACTCGAATTTTGTGGAATCTTCAGGTCCTCTCGTTGGGGAGCTTCCTGACAAAACGCGAACAAAATGACGCTAAAACTACTTGTTAAGCTGGACTTAGTTGTAGTAATAATATAGAAGATAAGGGAGGTGAGTTTTAGTCAGTAAAAATCTGACACTACTATAAGCATCGGGCTTATAGTGTCTCTGAAGATTTCTCACCTTCCTGCGGAAAAAAAAGAAAAAAAAAAAAAAAAAAAAAAAAACTTTTATTAATTTTTTTGTTTTTTTTTATTTTGTAAAAAAAACCTTAAATTCGACTTTTCTCAACATTTTTCAGAATGTTGAAAATGATATTTATTATAAGATAAAATAAGTTTGAAGCCTTAATTAATTCAATTTTTACCAACTTTGAGTAATGTTTTTTCTAGGTTTTTATTTTTTATGAAAAATATCAAAATTTTACTGAATGTTGACAACAATATTTTTTGAAAGTTGAAAGCAGTTTTAAGCCAATATATCAAAGTTTTGAAAAGATATTTGAGTCGAAATTCAATTTTTACCAACTTTGAGTAATGTTTTTTTTAGGTTTTTATTTTTTATAAAAAAAAAACTGTCAATTCGATTTTTCTCAAAATTTTATCAGATGTCAAAAACATTATTCTTCGTTGCACAAAATTGTTTTGGAGATGAAATCATATTTTAGTCGTAAAATTTTCGAAGTGACAAATTTTTTTTTTTCAGTTTTTTTGATTTATAAAAAAAAACCGTTAATTGGATTTTTTTCCAAAAATATAATTGTTTTGTATCACGTTACAATATATAATATAAAATTTAATTCAAGTCTCTAGGGTCATTGGTTCATGAGATATTTAGGTTAAACCAAAATTTTTACCTTTTTTTAAACTGCTGTGGTAAAAAAACCACCCACGCAATTTTCTTGAGAGCCCTTTCTGCATCTTTCTGCCTTATTATCTGTATAACAAAATTTATTTGAAGTCGATATCTCTACTGGTTCTTGAGCTATGGACGACGAAAAAAACGTCGCGATCGTACAGACGTACGGACGTAAGAACGTACGTACAAACGCACGCACAGACATCTTTCTAAAAATCTTTTATTTTGATTTTAGGGACCTCGAAACGTCGAGAAATGTCAAAATTTTCAATTTGACAAATCGGACCCATTACAATAACTTCCTATGGGAAGTTAAAAAACACTACGAGTATGTTCAGTTCAACTCACAAACGGTAAGGAAATATTTTGTCTTACAAATCGATTGGTGAAAGGAGCAATTAGATGCGTCAAATGGTTATAAGCACTTAAACGAGGGGTGTACTGTGTATAAGGGTGGTAACACATTTATTTAACACAAAAATAAAAAAAAGAATGGTTTTTTTTGCAAGGACATTTCCATGTATTTTTTACCTGCTTTCTCCTTGTTTTTTCCAATATTTCAAATATCGTTCTAAAATTTCAAAAATAAATCAATCCCATAAATAATTTCATTATGTTTTATAATTTTGTTGCATAAATTCGTTACCACAAACAAAAAACTTGTTAAATTGAAAACAAACAAAGAAATCATTCATTTAAAATAGAATGGGTTTTGTTTTACCTTAAAAAAGAAACACAAAAGTGGGTATAATTAATCTTTCAATTAGAAAAAAATGTTTGTATGAAACAAATAAAAATGTTGGCTTTCCTCTTGAAATATTGAAAACAAAACTTTAGTCATTAATTCGTTTGGTTATATAAATCTCGTGTTATTTGTTATGTTTTGAATTCAAAATATTATTTTAATTGGATACTCGGGACTCACAGTTGTATTTTGTTTTTAATATGGATTAAGCAGAGGGGGAGGAGTTTTACTAGCTGTTCGCTCTTGTTTAAAAAGCAAACAAATTCAATTAAATTTTTCTTCTGGTTTGATAGAACAATTATGTGTTTGTGTTGAATTTTCTAAAACTGATTGTTTAAATAATAATAATAACAAAATTAATGTATATTTTTTTGTCTCATATATTCCACCAAATTCAGATGCTCAAATGTATGAAAATCATGTCAATAATGTACAATTTCTTGCTAATAACTTAGATACAAATTCTTTTATTGTAGTCTTAGGTGACTTTAATTTAACAAATATCAAATGGATGTATTCTGAAGAAGATAAATGTATTTTTCCCTTCAATGTTAGTAAGGATTTCGAATATAACGTAACTGATTCTATGTATGCTATGAATCTTCAGCAAACAAATTGTATTTATAATTCCATTGGAAGAATGTTAGATCTAGTTTTTGTCCATCAAGATATTGAATGTTCCGTTGCTGAAGCTGAATTTTCACTCTTGAATAATAGTGTTCATCACAAAGCATTACATATATCTCTTAATTTTGCCATTTTAAATCAAATTTCTGTTTCAAATTGTAATAAGTATGTATATGACTTTTCTAAAGCCGATTACGTGTCGTTAAATAACTATATTTACTCAGTTCCATGGGAAAATATTCTTTCAGCTCCTAGTCTTGAACTTACCTATAATGTTTTCTGTGAGGTGATAGAAACCGCTTTTTCTAAGTTTGTACCGGCCAAATTAATAAAAAAGCAAAATCGACCTATTTGGTTTAATAAACATCTTTTAAATTTAAAACGTGCAATGACAAACATGTACAAAAAGAGCAGAAAAGATGGCTCACTTCGAAGTAAATTTTGTCAATTAAGAAAAGAATATGAGTATTTGAAGAAATTTCTTCACAATCAATATCTTTGGTCGCTTGAGTCAAAAATCAAGCACAATTCTAAAGCATTCTGGACTTTTATTAATACAAAGAGAAAATCACTTGGCATTCCATCTGAAATGGAGCTAAATGGTGTTTTAAGTGATAACTTGAATGTTATAAGCAACATGTTTGCTTCTTTTTTCCAGTCAAATTTTGTAAATCTTGATATTGAATGTACAAGTGTACCGTTATGTGATGCTATAACTGATATTGGTCATCTTACTATAACGGAAGAGGATATTCTAAAGGAATTATCTTCTCTTGAATCGAGTTATTCTCTTGCACCTGATAATATTCCACCAATTTTCTTAAAAATTTGTAAGCTTGGACTTCTCAAGCCACTTCGTATTCTATTTAATAAATCTTTATGTTATGGTGAGTTCCTTGAAACTTGGAAGTGGTCTTTTATTACTCCTATTCATAAATCCGGCTCGAAAAAAGTAATTACAAATTATAGGCCCATTGCAAAGCTTCAGATAGTTCCGAAAATCTTTGAAGCTATTGTCAAAAATAAGTTGTATGCTGCGGTTTGTAATAATATATCTGATTTTCAGCATGGTTTTGTGAGCGGTAAATCCACAACTACGAACTTGGTAATTTTTTCTAATGCCTGCCTGTCTGCCTTAGAGAATAGATATCAAGTTGACTCAATTTTTACTGATTTTTCCAAAGCTTTTGACAGCGTCCAACACAACATTCTGATTAAGAAACTAGAATTTCTGGGTTTTCACTCGAAATTATTATTGTGGTTGAGAAGCTACTTGATTGGAAGAAAACAATTTGTAAAACTTGGATCTGAAATTTCTTCAGAGATCACAAATTCTTCAGGTGTTCCACAAGGCAGCCATCTTGGTCCACTTTTATTTTTATTGTTCATAAATGATTTGCCAACACATGTTATTCACTCAAATTGCTTGTTATATGCTGATGACCTTAAAATATTCAAGGAAGTTAGGACCGAATCCGATGTTTTTGAACTACAGTATGACTTAAATAATATTTCTGTTTGGTGTGATCGCAATGGACTATTTTTTAATATTAGTAAGTGTTCTGTCTTAACTATATTCAAAATTTTTAACCCCATCTTATTTGACTATAAAATTGCCAATATAAGCCTAAAGAGAGTATCCAAACAAAAAGATCTAGGCGTGATTTTTGACGAACAATTTAAATTCTCCTGGCATTACGACTATATGATATCTAAGGCAAACTCAATGTTAGGTTTCTTATTTCGTAATGCTAAAGATTTTCAAGATCCTTATACTCTCAAGTCAATTTACATTGCATTGATACGTTCATCTCTAGAGTACTGTTCTGTTGTGTGGAATCCGTATTATGCTAATACCCGGCTACGCATTGAGAAAATTCAAAGAAGATTCACTAAATTTGCTATAAGAAAATTAAATTGGTCCTATAGTCCATCATATGATGCCAGATGTGCTTTGATTAATCTTAAATCACTTAGTATAAGACGTGAATATTTTTCTGTTCTTTTTGCACGAGATGTTTTATGTGGGCATATTCAATGTTCACAATTGCTCTCTAAGTTTAGTTTGTATGTCCCGGATCGACGTATTAGACCTAGAGGAGGTGATTTACTTTTTATACCCTCACATAGGACTAACTACGGTTTTAATGACCCAATAACTATGGCTTCTATTAATTATAATAAATATGACCACGTAATCGATTTTAATATGAGTCGGAATATTTGTAAAAGTATCATATTAAATAACATGTAAAATTATTATTATATACACTTTTTTTATTAACTAACTTAATTTACCTTCTTGTCTTAATTTATTGTAAGTATCTTGTATGTATGTATATCTATATCAAACCCATCATTCTATACTCACATATGCTAAATCTAAGAAAGTTAATGTACTTGATAGATAAACTGAATAAATAAATATGGGCTACTGTGGCGTATACGTACTTTTTTTCCTTACAAAAAGATTTAATTAAACAAAAAACAAAACATTATTTGGTTGGATATATTTTTTTTTTCTAAATTAGCCTTGCAACTGATTAAGGATTCTTTGATGGAAATCAATAGAAATCCTCTTGTTTAAGCTTCAAAATCCTTTTTATAGTTATTTAAACAAAAAAATAAAGTTAAGATTTTTCTTTTTAATTAAATTTGATCTCTATATTTTTATGTTCTATGGTAATTTTAATTCCTATGAGAGCTCTTATTGTTATTCCTTTTTTATTATCCTTAAACAGAATTCCACAACCAAACCATTAGCTATGAATAAATTAGATATTCTCAGCTAACTGACCGCCGCCGCGCTGCGCCGCCACCGAGATGCATGTACAAGTACATAATCTCCATGACATGGCATTATCCTTTCTATCTCAAATACGTGTGCAATGCATGCTGTGCGAGGTTTTCATATTGATATCATTAATTATTGCTGCAAACTTAATTGTGATATTATCCTTCTAACGGACCATAACCACCGAATGAACAAACACACACAACATACATCTATATGTACAGACGAGTATTAGAGAGAAGTGTTGATATCTTATTTAAGACTGATTGCTCTTATGATGTTATATAATACTAAAACCGTTAGATTGTTTTAAAGTATCCCGCTGTGATATAAGCCAATTATCCTATAACTATGTGTCTCGCCTTATGGCAACATGTGACATATACATTTACCGATATATGTACATGAATTGTTTATTTATTGTGGAGTTGCATAACATGTGTTTCACGAAATGACTAATTATATTTCAAATCACATATTGGACACTGAGATGTCAAGAAATTATACGTATTTACACCCTAAATTGAATATAGTTCGTGTCAATATTTCGATCGAGTTGTTAGCAAAGATGAGAAGAATGTGAGGTTTATATGCTTTTAAAGTTTGTCTTACAGGGATTTCCTTTTTTAAGGAATTAAATTGTCAATCAATAATTTGCTGTTTTTTGTTTTATGAATTATTTTGATGTATTTACTTTGAATTGTATAAATATGAATGTATTAATGTAAGAGACTTCATCTCTTACGATCATTTTTTTAATTAAGATTATTTGACAGAATATATATTTCAAACACATGGCAACCCATTTACGATATCATGTACTTGCATAAATTTAAAGAGAAAAGCTTTTCGAAAAATTCTTATGTTTTATAAATCATATGTTATTATGTATTTTAAGAGTGATCTCTCATCTTATGATAACAGAACTATCGAATGATATTCTTATGTTCTTACTATGTAATTTATTTGGTTTTAACTGTTTTTGCTTCTTCTAAGCTTTCAAACAATGATATGCATGGTTTTTTCTGTTTTTGCTTCTTCTAAGCTTTAAAACAATGATACATATGTAAATTGAGTCTGAATAAAGCCTTTGAACAAATACCATGTTTTTTTTTTATGTAAAGTCTGCATGTTAGTTTTAATTTTGCTTGTTTTTTATATACGCTTTTGCATGCTTGCTTTTATAAAATAATAATTTTAATAAGAACGCTTACATTAATTAATTATTTTTGTGATTGCTTTTGTTATTTGCTTTCATTTTAATAACTTTGGCAAAGTTTTAGATTAAAAAAAAATAAATGAGGTGGCTCAGCAGTACATTGAGAACTAGGATCTAATGACTTACAACTCTCAACCATACCTGTGTGCGAGTACTGTTGGTAGGAATGGAGGGGACCTACAGTTTTAAGCCAAATCCGAACGGCTATTTTGAGAAAGCACTTTTAATGACAAGAATTACTCTTGGAGGATTTGTCCATTTCTCTTACAAGACTTCTGACATGACAGCCCCACGCACTAACCCTCATGCTAATCTTTTGTTAATAGACCTCAAAAAGTTGATGAAGTATATTTTCACAATCTTCACTCCTTTACGTAGACTAGCTGTAGTCACATCCCTGTGCTACAGAGTACGGTCCTTGATCTTTTATCCGTGTTGAATGATGACTGCTCAGCCGGTCCCGATAGTATTCCCCCGATAGTATTAAAAAAGTGTAGTAATGCTTTAGTTGAACCCCTTACGTTCTTATTCAAACTTTCTCTAAAAACAGGCAAATTTCCCAGTTTATGGAAGAAGTCATTTCTTACACCAATTTTCAAGAAAGGTAACAAGGCGGATATAACAAACTACAGGCCCATTGCAAAGCTTTCTTGCATACCTAAATTGTTTGAACAAGTTGTTTGTGAAAGTGTAGCATTTCTTAGTAAAATTCTCATTTGCGAACAGCAACATGGTTTTGTGAAAAAAAGATCAACCGTTACTAATCTCCTCACATTCTCAAACATATGTTCAAACGCTTTAGAACAAGGTTATGAAGCTGACTGTATATACACTGACTTTTCCAAAGCTTTTGACCAACTTAGCCACGGAATTATTTTATTTAAACTTAAATCTCTTGGTTTTCCACCATTTTTCCTAGCTTGGATCAAATCATACCTTGAAAACAGATCCTATGAGGTAAAATTTAGAAATTGTCATTCTGAACCTTTTGTTGCTCAATCTGGTGTTCCCCAGGGAAGCCATCTTGGCCCTTTTCTATTCATCCTGTCTATAAACGACGTATCGTCATGTCTACGCTCAAGTGAAGTACTCATTTTTGCTGACGACATGAAGATTTTTAAAATAATAAAGTCCACCCATGATCGTATTCTTTTACAAGCCGACATTGATAGTTTCACATTTTGGTGTGGGAAAAATAGCCTTTCACTCAACCCTTTAAAATGCCAGACGATAACTTTTACTAAAAAACGAATCGGTAGTGTATTTGATTATTGTATATCACAGCAAAAACTCTTTCGCGTCTCCACATTTAAAGATTTAGGTGTTCATTTCTGTTCCAACTTAGAATTTACACATCACATTAATTTTATTATTAATAAAGCAAGTTCTATGCTTGGTTTTATAAAACGCTGGTCAAAATAGTTCAATGATCCCTATGTTACTCTTTCTTTGTACAATTGTCATGTTCGTCCTCATCTTGAATATGCATCGCAAGTATGGACTCCTTATTACGAAATTTATAGAAAACGTATTGAATCAATTCAACATAATTTCATTCGCTTCGCCTTAAAGGGTCTTCCGTGGGAAGATCCTTATAATCTGCCTCCCTATGAACATCGTATTCAGCTTCTTCAATTGCAAACTCTCCATCAAAGGCGTGTTAATAATGATTTAATATTTTTTCATCAACTTATTAATGGTGAAATTGATGCACCTTATTTGCTGTCTTGTATACATTTAAATTACCGAGGCGGAACTCATCACCTGCGTACTTTTGACTTTATACATATTGACTTCCATAGAACTAACTATGGAAAGAATGAAGCTTTAAGTCGAATGAGCATTTTATATAATTTAAACTGTTCATCGATTGATTTAAA
This sequence comes from Eupeodes latifasciatus, assembly GCA_920104205.1. Classification (NCBI taxonomy): domain Eukaryota; kingdom Metazoa; phylum Arthropoda; class Insecta; order Diptera; family Syrphidae; genus Eupeodes; species Eupeodes latifasciatus. Next base: position 117,046,052 of record OV049925.1, on the reverse strand, counting down.
TTTAAATAAGGTGGGATTAAAATCATTGTTTAGAACCAGTGCTCCACTATCGTAAACGTCTTTATTTTATTGTTTTGATGTTATGTAATAATTCATGTTAAATGTTAATAATTATTATGTTTTGTATTTTGTGCGTGTGTTGGGCTATAATTGTATTATTTTCTTACTAACAACTAACACATGCACTTATGATGAGCCTCTGATCGTAGTGTGACGCTTGCTGTAAGCTAACTACTTTCTGAAAATTCTGAAGTGTAAAAAAAAAAAAAAAAAAAAACTACAAAAAGTTTTAGACTAGGCATACGAAAATAAAGAGGGCGAAAAAGTTGTTCGCTAGATAAAGTCCTTATGGACATTATTTCTAGGCGTTGCAAGGTTCCGAGAATCTTAATCGATAATTTTGAGAGACTTTTTTCGGCGTGCTTTTGGATAGATTTTTTTCGTCAGCCTTGTATCAAGAACAAGCAAAGATATAGGCTTAGGTTAGGTTAGGTTGAGGGGCTGACAGTTGATATCTTTACCGTCACACTTAGATCAATACAGATTCATTGTGATACCCGTGAGTATTGATTCTCAAGCTAATAAGAAAAACCTATGTGTTCAGTTAGTCAAGCCATTTAGAGGCTTTGACGAAGTTCAGAATGTTAGTTCTTCTAAGTCCCCGAAGAAATAGTTGACAAGCACTTTCTTCCTTTGATAGGATAGTGCGGGACAGTGACACAGAAAGTGCGAAGTGTCTTCATGCACCTCCTCGTCACCGTATCCTCTGCATAGATCAGCTGAACTGATTCTCATCTTTTTCATATGATAACCTAATAGATTATGTCCGGTGATTATGCTTACAAGAGATCGAAGTGATCCCTTGTGTGGCTGCATCATTCTTTCCGTTATTTGTTTGTTAAAAAAGAGCCAGATCTTTCTTGTAGTGCCGCAGGTGTCAAGAAGGTTCCACCTTTCATCGGCCTTGATAGTTAATCTTTTTGAGATTTCCTTTTTTTAAATAACAGGTAGGGGTGCTAGCTAGCTGAGCTTGGCTTACGTCAAGCATTGACCCTAATCTTGCTAATTCATCGGCTTTCTCGTTGCCTAGTATATCGCTGTGGCCTGGGACCCAGCAGAGTCTAATGTTGTGCTGTGCGCCAAGAACCTTAAGCTCTTCGCGGCAGCATGAAACAAGCTTTGGTTTTACCTCAGTTGCAATAATCGCTTGGCTATCAATGTAAAAGGTGATATCAGCTCGTGGTATCGCCATCATTGATACCTTTTTAGCAGCTGTTGTCACTGTCAGGACCTCCGCTTGGAAGACGCTACTGTAGTTTGGAACCCTAAGCGAGGCGGTTAACTTGAGAGATTCAGAATAGAAGTCTGCCCCTACACCAGTGTCCATTTTAGAGTCATCAGTATAGATAGCTATTGACGACTCACTGGAGTATGGTATATTATCAATCCATTCCTCTCTGCTTGGGATGGCAGCCTGGAATGGTTTATGAAAATCAAGTTCGGGTATTTTATAGTTTGTTGTAGTACTATGACCCATAACTTTATGAAGGATCTGGGCATGTCCTATGGAACTGTTTATCCAGACTGACTGACATAAAAACTTCCCTTGTGTCAATTTTTCTAAAAGTGTAAACAAATATTTACAACAACATTTTGTGTAAGATAAAAAATTTGAAATCAATATATTCTTTTTTTTTTCAATATACTTGAGTGGAAAACCTTTTTTTTAACAGTTTTTAGTTGTTTTTGTAGGTTTTCGTGTTTTGTTAAAAAAATTTGTCAATTGGATTTTACTAAAAAATTAACTAAAAGTTAATTTCATATGCCAAAATATTTTATATTTTGCATATTATGATATAATAAGTTTGATTTCAATATTTGTTTTGTGCCCGTGATTTTTAGTCGAAAACTAATTTTTATTGAGTATGTTGATAGTTTTTAATTCGTCAATCTTCTTATATGTATGAAGAACAATATTTTGCATATTTGCATATTTTGCATAATCACTTGTTATTTTTTTTTTGCGTAATGTTTTTTTAGGTTCGTATTGGGTAAAAATAAAACTGAAATTTTGAATGGTCTAACAATTTTATCGAAACAACATTATTTATAGTATAAAATAAAACTAGTTTGAAGGCAACATCTTTAATTTTTGCGAAGATATTCCAGTCGAAAACAAATGTTTACTTATTTAAGTAGTATTTTTAAAATTGTTTGTTTCTTATAAGAAATACTATCCATGGGATTTTTTGTTTAAGCATTATAATTATTTCCACAACAAAATTTTGCACATAATGAAATAATTTTAAAGTTAATGCCTTCATTTATTATCGAGATATTCGAGCCGAAAATTAATTTTTAACAACTCTTAGTATAGTGTTATTTTTTGTACAAACTGTTTTAGAGATATGGCTGACTTTTGGAGGTACGAACGCAAGTATACACGAATCTGACTAAAACTTCTTATTTAGGTTCTAGAAACGTTGAAATGCCAAGAAATGTCAAATTTTTGAATTCGTCAAATCGAACCTATTACAATATTTTAAAAACAAAAACTTATGTTTACTTACTAATAATTGCTTGATTGGTAAAATTTCCAAAAAAATCAGATTTTACTATTTTCAAAGAAAGAAAAAAAAATCCATATTTGAAAAGATAGGTTCTTTTGACTTGAATATATTAAAAACAAACGAAGATTTTGACTTCGAATTTATGTATTACATAACTTAAAATATTATTTAACTTCATTCAAATTTTTGTTGTTAATATTCCAAAAAATAATAAAAAATATAAGCCTTTTTCGCAAAAATAAAAATCTAAAACAAAATACGAAGAGAACATACAAATACAAAATACGGTGGGACATAAAACCGAAATCTAATTTGGGCCCTAAGTCCCACCCAAGTAAGACCGAAGCCCCAAATAAAAATTTTGGGGATAATGTCCCACTTAATAAGAATCACCAAATGACAAAACTTGGAGCACTTCAATACCACAAGACTCTGTTTTGTGGAGTTTAAATCCTGAGATCCCGCGAAGCGGCCCACCCACAGGTGCTTTTATTCAAAAAATCTGTTGATATTGGCGCCTGCCTGGGGACTTAACATACCCCAAACGGAGCAACGGAGTTGCGTGAGCGGGTGTGACCCCGAAAAAGGGAGTTAAAATCCTGAGAACCCGTGAAGCGGGCCACCCACAGGTGCTTTTATTGAAAGAAGTTGTTGATATAGGCGCCCGCCTGGCGACTTTACATACCCTAAGCGGAGCCACGGAGTTGCGTGAGCGGGTGTAAACCCGAAAAAGGGAGTTAAAATCCTGAGAACCCGCGAAGCGGGCCACCCACAGGTGCTTTTACTGAAAGAAGTTGTTGACATTTTTGCATTATCACCGTATCAAAAAATTATTGTTTATTGTATTGAAATACAAAAACTTTTTATTCTTTTTTGGCTCTACAAAAATTTGGGGACAATGTCCCATTTTTCACAAACAAATTTGGGACTTAGGTCATATTTGAGTAGGACTTAAGGCCCAAATTCAATTTCGGTTTTATGTCCCACTGAAGTGAGACATAAGCCCCCAAAAGAAAAGTTGGGCGCTATGTCCCTGGGCTCTATGTCTCCACGTCGCAAAATTTTTTGTTTGTCAAGTATAATAATGTGTTTTTTAGGGCAGTTCCAAATTGTTCATGAATTAAAATAGTTTTAAAAACTTTGGAGAGTTTTTTTTATTAATAAACAAAACTCATCAACCACTATGAGTTTTCACTGAAAAGTCACATCTAATTTCAATAAATTTTGTATTTTTTGAAAGGTTTTGAAATAACATTTTATTTTCATAGAAAAACACTTAGTTTTTTTTTTGACACCAAAATTTAGCGTCAATTTCATCTTTAAAAGAAAACTTTAAGAAAATCATATTTTTTAATAACTTTTTAAATATGTTATTACAAAATATTACGTGCTGTTTTCTTAATAACCAACAAAGTTGATGAAACCGGATTTGGAATCATAAAATAACTATATTTATGTGCAGTACATAAATAGTAGGTATACATACACCAATATATTATAACTATTTAATTATTGGATAGAAAACTCGACATTTTTAAAGTTATTGGCTCCCTGCAAGTTTGTGTATAAAATTCCAAAACTTGATTTTTGTTTGGAACTTCATTTAATAATTTCCAAATTCTTTTGAACGATGGGTTTTTGTGAAAATTTTAAATTAAAATTATATAATAAAATTCATATTATCAGGGAATAATGGTTTTGAACAAGTTATATGAATTACCAACGAAAATAAATTCATGTTTAAAATACTAACCCAAAAATAATCAATTTTACTGATTAAATTCCAAACTTTTCTGAACTTAAGATTTTTTTTCAATTAGCCAAAGTTGAGAATATTTTCTTAGTGTAAATCTAAAAGTTAAATTTACATCGCTTATTTTTATTCTTATTATTTGGAAAAACCTTAAGAACACAACTTTACTGGCAACTTATTTTGAAAAGAAAAAAAAAAATCGATTATTTTCTCATCAATTTGGAGATTGGTGTCTGATGACTTGGCACATGCCTTTAACTTGAATGAAAGATTTTTCTCTTTTTTTTTTAATAAATAGAAAAGCTTGTGTTTACCTATACTATGTACCTATGAATATATTTATTCAAAAGTCTCAGATTGAAAACTTTAAAGAATCGTTGTTTGATGTTCACCTTGAAAAGCCTTTTTTTTTGTTTATCATCACCATTATTTTGAAATTTTTTTGTCTCTATTGCTACTTAAAAAAAAATGCATAGTATTTTTAAAAATAACAACAAAAACACACCACCCCTAATTGAAATATGTTTAGCAAGAAAAAATCCTTTCATCTAAGTCACACCTCCTCTTTCAATCCAGAAGACCCTGCAGTCAGGTAAATATTTTTTTTCCTGTCTACTAAAAAATCAAAGCGATTGTCAACACATAAATATGTATATGTAAAAATAACATAATACACCATTCTTGTCACGTTGCTTTGGGGATACATATTTCCTATGCATATATGTACTCATTTTTGGTTAGGTATCATCCCTCCCCTACCCTCAAAAAAAAAAAAAAAAAAAACAGACCTTCTAGTATTTTTTGTTTATGGTGTCTATTATGATAGAGGCATTTTAAGGCTAAGTTAGGCATTCGTTAAAAAAGTAGAACACATTATTTTAATAGCGACGATGATTTTATTGAAGAAATGCTTTCTACCCTTTCTCATTCTTTTTGGAATTTAATAATGAACCAGTTAGGTTAGGTTAGATTAAAGTAGCTGTCCATGATGGAAACGGACACACTTAGGCCAGTTTAATGGCCCATTGTGATACCACATGAATCTTGAGGCTTCCTACTAAGCTCAATGGAACCAGTTTGAGTCCCTTACTAAAAGTGAGAGGCTAATTATGCTGATATGATTTAGATTATTAAAGAAGAATTCTCTTAGATAATTCTTTCGTTTTTGAGCCAGAGCAGGGCATGTACGGAGAAGGTGAAGAACTGTTTCCTCCTCTTCCTCGTCCATACAGCTTCTGCAAAAGTCATTTGAGAATACTCCTAGTCTCGTGGCGTGCTTTCCTATTAGACAGTGTCCGGTTATGACACCTATTATCGAGCTTATATGCGATCTGCTTAGAGAGAGCAAGCACCTTGAACGTTTTAAATCTAGTGTTGACCAGATGTTTTTTTGTGATGTGATACACGCGGTGATGTTGTTCCACCTGGTGTTTGCCTTCTTGCATTAGCAACAGTTTACAAGTAGCGATTGGTATGCCAGTACGTGCCAAACGTGGTCGGATGATCTGCACTGTACCGTTCCTGGCGAGTTCATCTGCCTTACAGTTTACCTGGAATGTCTCTATGGGCCGGCACCCAGCAAAGGTGAATATTAAACTGTTGTGCCATCTGCATTAGAGATGATCCACAGTTATGGACTGTTATAGAGTTTGTAGAGACAGAGTCCAGAGATTTTATAGCGGCCTGACTATCTGAGAAAATACGGATATCAGATGTTGATATCACGTTTTCTTTAAGCCAGGACAAGACTTCTTTTATCGCCAAAAGTTCCGCCTGGAACACGCTACAATGATTGGGAAGGCGGAAAGAGAGACTTAATTTCAGTCGTTCGGAGTACACGACTCCACCAACCCCTTCTTTTGTTTTTGTATAGAAATGGATTGACTTTTCTTCCAGGAATGTCCTATCCTCCCAAAAAGATCTAAGAGGTATAGAAATCTGGAAATTTCTGTCAAATTGCAGTTGGAAGATGGTGTAGTCTGTGTGCTTTGGAATTGATTCTAAATAACTAAGAATTACGGAGTAGCCAATGTTGTTGTTAGTCCACTGCGACGAAGCTTTGAGGCGAATAGCAGAGCTTGCAGCTTTTTGTTTGCTAAAAATATCAAGAGGTGTTAGGTAGAGTAAGGTGTCCAGTGCCACAGATGGGGTCGTGCGAAGCAATCCGCTTATACATAAACAAGCTGAACGTTGGAATTTATTTAATTTAACTCGGTTTATAGTTTTCTCTAAAGCAGTCCGCCATACTGCCACACCGTAAAATAAAATCGGTCTGATTACGGATTTGTATAGCCAATGCGTGATTTTGGGTTGTAAGCCCCTTTTATTACCAATAGCTTTATTGCAAGAAAAGTTAAAGCTACAGTAGCTTTTTTGACTCTTTCCTGTAATTCGAATGTAGTTTTTTATCTAAGACAAGACCCAGGTATTTAGCTTCGTCTGAGAATTTTAATTGGATTCCTTTAATATAGGGAGGGTTGACAAATGGAATTTTGTATCTTCTCGAAAATAAGACTAAATCCCCTCCGCATCCAGACTAGTTAGGATTTCATTCACCACTAGGTTCCAGAGGAAAGGGGGTAGAACACCGCCTTGCGGTGTACCTCTACTAACGAATCGTCTGCCAGATGAGTTGCCCAGTTTTGAGTTAATTATTCTGCTAGTAAGCATTAAATGAATTAACTCCCGAAGCGAACTCTCTACATTTAGAGATGTTAGTGCAGATGTGATTGCAAATGTGTCCACGTTGTTAAAAGCACCTTCGATGTCAAGGAAAGCAACCATAGTGAACTCTTTATGATGGAGGGAATATTCGACGGTGCGTACTAAGGTGTGTAACGCTGTTTCCACCGATTTATCTTTACAATAGGCATGTTGAGACGAATACAGAAGTCTTGTATCAATACTTGCCCTTAAATGGATATCAATCAATCTTTCCTAGGTGTATAGAGTTCCACAAGGCTTAGTTCTGGGACCTCTTTTCTTTTCTATTCTCTTAACAACCTTTCACTTTATTAGTTTAAATTAATGCAGATACTTACTTACTTAAGGTGGCGCTACAGTCCTGTGTGAACTAGGGCCTCACCCAACAAACTTCACCATCTAGCTCGGTCTTAATGCAAATAATATCTAAAAATTAAGTTAGTAAATTACAAAACAGTTTTTTTGAAATTCTTCCAACACCTTTAGTTCTTAGGGAACATTTTTTCATGCAGACATTAATGATGATGGAAGCAAGTCCATCCAACTAAGTTTGAAGAGTTTAAATTTTGTTTTGTTCTTTTACAAGTGTTTTTAAGGGTACGATACCGAGGTAAACTAACTTGTCTGGTTATTTTCCAAGATAGAAAAACTCCACAAAAAAAGTATCTAATATACATACATTATTCTATACATTCTCTGACTTTGCACCACATCAAGCTTATTCGAGGTGGGTCATTGCTATAGGACTTAGTTTATCTCCATACAAATAAAATGAGAGTTCTACAATGTGTATATTGTAGTACAGATACCGTACAGTACAGTGTTCTGGATATATATATAACAGAGTGTTGGATTTATGTTTTTATTGTTTTTTTGTTTTGCTTTTTAAATGATTCTATAACTCTCTTTTAGATAGTACACTCCATTTCACATGGGATCACCACTATAAAGGCTGGAAGGACGACCTTACCCTAGAGCTGCGATGCGATGCCTTTGAATCGATAGAATCACTTCTCTTTTTTTTTCTTCTCGTCTGATACTTTGCTTGAACTTTGTACTCGTATTTTTCAAATGGTCTTACCTTCTTTTTTTGGAAATTTTTATTTTATACCCCCTCCACTCTCTGCCTCTTCCTTGGAGTCAGAAAATTTCAACTAAAAAACACACAATTTGAATATTTCTGCATTCATTTTTGTATTTTTTATTTTTTATATTTTTATTTTTGTTTGTTGCTATTGTGCCACAATTTAGAGGTTTTGAGCTGAGCTGGAGGGAGCTTTCTGTTATGAGTTGCGTCCATTGGCACACTGATGCTGCAATGCAGTAGTATATACTTTTATTTTTATTTTTGTTTTTTTTTTTTGAATGCTTGTGTTTGAATATAAAAGGTATGCCAAGGGCAGAGGGTTGGTAAGTAGGTGGCGTGGCGGCTGATGGTAGCTGCAGGAATTGCCCAAAAAATATTTGAAGAAATTTCGAAGGATTCAAATAAAATAAACAGAAACAGAAAGAGAAAAAAAAGTTGGACTCGTCCTCAAAATAATATATAGACAGTTGTTGTGAAGCAGGAACATCATCAGAAGCAGAAGGCATTAAGAAGGATGAAAATAAATAAAACAAACATTGCGTTTTTTTGTTTTTATGTTGAATAAAATGCAAAATGAGGAGCCTAGTGCTTTTGTTTAGCACCCGAAAACATTCAATTTTGTTTTGTTTTTGTTTTCATATTTTATTTTTATAATTCAGGAAACAGTGTTGTATTTTTAATCATTCTTAAAAAAAAAAAAACATAAAATAAGAACCATAATTGGTGGCTTGATTGGTGTAAACGAACGAGGGAGATACATCTGCAGGCATAACTATCTTAGAACAAGGTTGGGAAGGGAATTGGTTAAAAATCCATTCTAAAGTTAAAAAGCTTCCTAGGCGAGAAATATTTTATCTTACCCGAGTATTTTTCGAAAAATTTAATTTAAAATACATTTAGTGAAACTCAGTTCAGAAAAAAACACGATTAAGACAAATTTTTCACCCACCATTGTTTATTTGACGAGTAAAACTCATTTAACTGAAAACACTGACTGAAGCTTATTTTCAGTCAATTTTGTATGTTTTCATTGAATAAACTCACTTTTGAAAAAAAAACACTCAGTGTTTTCACTTAAGATTTTTTAATCGTGAAATGGAATGTTATATTCGCTAAGGAAAATTTAATTCCACTTATTCAAATCGTGTTAAAGTAAATTATTTGTTCACTTAAATAAAAACTACTCGCTAAATTACAAGACAAGCCTTAAAACATAACGGTCTTTCCTTCACTCTAGAACAAATTCTCTTCATGGCTTGTCAAAGCGAGCTGGGTAAAATGTGTCATCATTAGAATTAAATTAAATTAAATTAAATTAAATTAAATTAAATTAAATTAAATTAAATTAAATTAAATTAAATTAAATTAAATTAAATTAAATTAAATTAAATAAAATCTGCCACACTAACCAGGTAAAGCTCTGCTGGGTTCCTGGACATAGCAATATAGAAGCGAATGATATAGTAGATGAACTAGCCAGGAAAGGGTCAGAAGCAGACACAAGTAGTAGCGACCATCCCGATTGGGATACTCAAGAGGAAGATAGACCTTAAACTAAAAGAGACAATCAATAACTCCTGGAAATCCAGGGACGATTGCGCAATCTCTAGAAGTTTATGGCCTAACACAAATGAAAAGGAAACTCGGTATATTCTATCGCTGAGTAAAAAGAACATTAAAATCTTGATAGGTGTACTAACAGGTCATTGCGCCATTGGCATAATGGCTAACAGGATAGGGGCATTTGCACCCGATTTTTGTAGGAGCTGTCAGGATGAAGAGGAAATAGAAACCATTAAACACCTGCTCTGTGACTGTCCGAACCTCCAAACCAGCCGACTCCGCCATTTCGGAAACAGGTTTGTTGGAGAACTGGATGATCTAGCACAGGTCTCAATGGCAAACATGGGGAAATTTATAGATAGCACAGGCTGGTTCGTTAACAAGCCAGTCTACGCTAATAGACAAAATTGAGGAGCATCGATGCTAACTTTTACTTTTTTACAGGGGATCACAATGGACCAGTAGGCCCCCGTGTACGCAACAGCTTCATGCTGTGCACACCCCTTATAACCTAACCTAACCTTCCTTCACTCTAGAGGGGTTTTGACTTAAGTAACTTTACATTTACACATTGACTGGATTCCACCTGCCTTGAAGCCTCTCTTTCTTCTTCACAATTGGAACTATCTTTTCTCAATAAAAAATCAGCAAACAAGCTGTTTTAAAAACTGAAAAATTCGAATTCTCGATTTAGTATTTTCTTCTGACGCTATTAGTACTCTTGTTCTAGAATCTAGACCAGGAATTACTAATATTGATTAATATCACTCCCCTTTGGATATGTTGACTTAAGTAATCACCTTACTGAACACAGTAATTCCTTATATAATTTTGATTTCAGAACAGCTAATTTCCACTTGTTGTCGTAAGATTTATTCATTTATAGAATTGCTGATACATTTGTATTTTCTAATATTGCCGAAGCAGTTTAAAATTTTTATAAGATCCTTAACTATTGTTTGGAAAAAAAATGAACCTTTAAAGAAATCAGGAAATACAAACTTTAATCCACCTTAAAACTTGTAAACTTAAAGAAAAAATCAAATGGCTTTCCAGTTAAATTCACTTACAAGAACCTTTCATTAGATAAAACTGTTGATATGTATCTGTAACGCATTCGCAACAAATTTCCGTGAGTCATTTCTTAATAGCTCTGAAGAAGTTGGTGAAGTATATTTTCATAATCTTCACACCTTTTCAAAAACTAGCTGTAGTCACATCCCTGTGGTACAGAGTACGGTTCTTGATCTTTTATCCGCGTTGAATGATGATTGATCAACCGGTCTTGATGGTATTCCCCCGATAGTATTAAAAAGTATAGAAATGCTTTAGTTGAACCCCTTACGTTCTTATTCAAACTTTCTCTTAAATCAGGTAAATTTCCCAGTATATAGAAGTAGTCAGTTATACTCGTAATACCAATTTTCAAGAAAGGTAACTAGGCGGATATAACAAACTACAGGCCCATTGCAAAGCTTTCTTGCATTCCTAAGGTATTTGAACAAGCTGTTTGTGAAAGTGTAGCGTTTTTTAGTAAGAATCTTATTTGCGAACAGCAACATGGTTTTGTGGAAAAAGATCAACCGTTTTAAATCTTTTCACATTCTCAAACATATGTTCAAACCCTTTAGAAGAAGATTATGAAGTTATACACAGGCATACACTGACTTTTTTAAAGCTTTTGACCAACTTAGCCACGGAATTATTTTATTTAAACTTAAAAGTTTTCCACCATTTTTCTTAGCTTGGATCAAATCAAACCTTGAAAACAGATTCTATGAGGATGAGAAATTGTCATTCTGAACCTTTCGTTGCTCAATCTGGTGTTCCCCAGGGAAGCCATCTTTGCCCTTTTCTTTTCATCCTCTCTATTAACGACGTATCGTCATGTCTATGCTCAAGTTAAGTTCTCATTTTTGCTGATGATAAAGTCCACCCATGATCGTATCCTTTTATAAGCCGACATTGATAGTTTCACATTTTGGTGTGGGAAAAATAGCCTTGCACTCAACCCTTTAAAATGCAAGACGATAACTTTTACTAAAAAACGAATCGGTAGTATATAAGCTAAGTTCTATGCTTGGTTTTATAAAATGCTGGGCAAAGAAAGGAGTTAAATGATCCCTATGTTACTCTTTCTTTGTACAATTGCCATGTTCGTCCCCATCTTGAATATGCTTGTCAAAGTATGGACTCCCTATTACGAAATTCATGGAAACCGTATTTAATTAATTCAACATAATTTCATTCGCTTTGCCCTAAAGGGTCTTCCTTATAATCTGCCTCCCTATGAACATCGTATTCAGCTTTTTCAAATTTTGTTGATTTAATCACTTTCCAATTCATTTAATTGATTTTGTTTGCTTAAGTTAAAAACGCACATTCGTTTAGCTTAAAAACTAGCTTAATAAATTTATATTTCTTTTTCGTGACAAAAACGTTTTGAAAGTGAAAACTACGAACAAAAATTGTAACAATTTAACGAAAAATATGTTTCAAGTATTCCGTTTTTCACTTAAAAAATACGCCTAAGTGGAGTTTTTTTAATTTTAATTTTTTCGTGAAACGTTTTAAAAAAGAATTGGGTAGATTGCCAAGGAAATTTTCACTGATGTTGATAATGTTGGGGCCAGAATCCTTAAAAACCCAAATTCCAGAAACCCAGATTCAAGAAACCCAAAACACCTTACAACCATTTAATTGAAAATTTTAGATTTTTTTTTTAATTTGTTGTTTATTAAGATCTCAAAAAATTGTGCTGTCTATAAGCTTTTTTTTTAAATGTAGGGCTTTAAAGATGAGATATTTTTCACTTATAGAATTTTGAGTTTACAAAAATTTGAACTTTTCGAGTTTCGGTATTTGAGTCTTGGAGGCCGCACCATGCCACAGACCCACGAGCGAGATAATGCGCTTAATAAAAGTTTCTTTCAATAAACTGACTGTTTCGTTGGCTAAACCTTACCGAATACATATTTTGGTAATAAATTTACCCATTTTGCAAAGGTCGTTCAGGAATAGTAATCCAAACTCAGCATGAATCAAGTGACAGCTGTCAAAAAGACAATTTTGAAAAAAGTATTGTTGCAATTTTATTCCCGGTAATTATTTTAATTATTAAACAAAATCAAAACGAAAATTAATAAAAGAAATTAAGAAAAAAAACAAACGAAAAGAAAACACTTCAACAAATTTAATCGCGATATCGGAAATGCAATGTGCCGATCTGTCAAATGACAGCGGCAAAGAAGCGAGAGGCAAATTGCAACAGCCAGCAAATAAAGTGCTGCCACCACGACGAGCTCAGAATGGGGTGGGTTCAGCGATTAGAAATTTAATCAACGATTCGATTAATTTAAGTTGCGTGAGGATTGGTTTGATATCACTTGATATCAAAAGTATTGTTTTAATTGAAAATTGCCACAGGGGCGTTCTTACGTTCAGTAAGCAAAAAAGGGGCGCCAGCAATTTTTTTTCTAAAATGTACAACAAAAGAAAATTGCAAACCTTTTTAACAAGAACCACGAAAAGAAACACCAACACAACAAGAAAACCACTATAGAAATAAAAAGAACAAAATGGATACCTTTTTGATTAAAGTTATTTATTTAAGAATGCCTGAGAAACCTTACAAGAGTAGGACTAAAACTCAGGATCTTTTCAACATTAAATAAAACTGTATGGACAATGGACCGTTAAGGTCTTAATCCCCAGAAATAAAATTTCGGGATTGAAACAAAGAATTAAACCAATTAACACCAAAAATAAATTTTCTACATATCTTTTCTTTTCCAGTTTTTCCTCTATGATCTCCAACTTGATCCTTTTTTCCTTTCCTTTCCTTTTTTTTTCCTAATTTAGTTTCTCTTCCTTATTTTTTTTTCCACGACACTATTCACCTTTTTTTTTCTAATTTTTCTCAATCTTTTTTTATTTCTTTCACAATCTTTGTTTTATATCACCCAAAAATTTCTTGTCTCTAAACACTATGAATGCTAGTAAAGAATTGACGGCCAGATTCCACGATCTGTCCTGTCTCTTCTTTTCATCTCCCGCCATTTTAGCTTTCAGCCAATATGGAGTGGCGGATTTCAATCACATCATCAACAGCCAATCGGAGATCGGCTTGTTGATCTCAACTTGTGATGAAATACTCGCGATCCTGCTTACTCGCCATTTCCTCTCACAGCTAAATGCAAGTCATCCTGGAATTCGCCGCCCGCTGGATTCTCTTCCAGGTCACGACGATTCCAGGAGCTGCATTCAGCCACCCCCACTGACTACTTGATATCGAACAAAGACTAAGAAATTTAAGATTGAGAAAAATCTTTAACTTAACTTTTACTTTAACTTTAAAACAATCGCGCGAAAGGAAAGAAAAAGAAAATAGTTACAATTTGGGATCTGTTAACCAAACCCGACTAAGTTTCCCGAAACTTAACCGTCCATCAGTCCATACAATTTGTTTAGAGTTTTACAAATAATTAATAATATCAACGTTAAACAAACAAAATTATCAATGTAAATAAAAGAAATTAAATATATACAAAATGAATTTAACTAAATAATATAAGTTTACAATTTTCATAAAATTTTAAGTTGGGCCGTAGGCCATTCTCCATTTGGAGTAACTTCTCGCGCAACTTTTCCGTATGCATCTACCAGACCGTCCATCTGGTTTGGTTACACTTGAATGGAAACCAACCTTCTTTTTAAACCTGAAACGAGACTTGGTATTTTTTTCCTCACGAAAATGACAGAGAGAACCATGGTCAGAAGGACTATGGCCGTCCCTCTCTCTCTCATCCTCGTGTCGAAGGAATGTGACATTTGTCAAATCAAATAAATAAATAGCACCAAAGTGTAAAAGTGGATGCAAGATGCATCGTATTAATTAAAATTTAACTTAATATAAAAAGAACTTGTTGCGTTCATTTATAACGCAACAGTATTGCCAGATTGAAAACCACACGTCTAAAAAATATCCGTATATATTTTATATTCATTGGTTTCTGAGTTTTCTTGATTTTAAATTTGTATGATTCTTAAACTTCACAGGTTGAGTCTTTGGGATAGTGAGTTTTCAGGATTATCTGTTTTAGGGTTTTTGATTTATCCATATTTTTTTATTTTCTAGACCTGGATCTTTTTTAATTTTTTGTCGTTGAGATTTTGGGTTTCTTTATCTTAGATTCTTTGTATTTTGGGTTTAGGAAATTTCGTATTTTTTCGAATACAAAAATGCAGGTTCTCATGTTCCTTTTCTTGACAATTATAAGTCCCTGTCATTCTCATAGTGTAAGGACTAGTGTATATTAAACTTCCCTCTATATATTATTGCAACTTTCCCTCCCAAACTATAACAAAAGCAAACCGTTTGCTGCCTTATTTCCATCAGGAAACAGATGGTACAAACATCTGTTATATAGAGGTTCATTGGAATTAATTTTAATTTACTATGGCACACAATTGTTTTCCTCTGAAAAATGTGGTCCTTTTCAAAAAAGACTACATTAAACACATATGTACATTGTATGTATTTCAGAGGGAAGTTCAAGGCATTCGAACCATATGAAGTGGAATATTTTATAATAGTGTATATATATGCATTTTTAAAATATATATGATGTATATATTTTTTTATGTTTCCTTTGGATTAAGTGAACAACGTGATGAATTTCATTCAACATCATAAATTTGAAGAGTGAAATTACACCAAGAGAAACAATTTTTGAAACAAATAAATAAATGAAACAAAATACAATAAAAAAAGAATTTATAAATTGAGGTAGATTTATTGTTGATGTGAATACGGCACATATGTACCTTCGTATAGCAGTAAATTGATAATAATTATATCTTCTTGTTTACGTCAAAATCACGTCTCATTCACTTGAGTAGTGTATGAAAAGTGAACGATGACGTTAATGTAATGTTATTTTAATGGCAGAATAATTTTTCCATTTTTTCCGTATTTCGAAAATAAGGGAGATCATCTTCATATTATTATTTTTTTTTTTTTTTTAATAAGTATTAAATGGAGAATCCATCAAGTATAATTTTGTATTTTTATTATTGTTATTTTTCTTTTCAACTTGTAGTAATGGAAGACGTAAGAATATAATCATTTCCATATATTTTCAGTAATGTATGAAATTAAAATTATATTACTGTTGCCTGACTACCAACAAAAGCTATAAATATAAATAATATCCGGAAAAAAGAGGAAAACATGGCATTTCGACAAACTACTTAAGGTTGTATGCAAAAGTTGATCGAATCACTAGGAAATGGCTTTGTAAATGTTCCTCTTAATTAAGATTTAATATAAAACATTTTTTCGTTAAGTTAATCACTTTCAAGGGTTTCAAAAAAATCTCAACAATATTTTAATTTCTCTACTTTTATGTTCTTAACGAATTTTCTTTCATTGGAAATGAAAAATGTAATTTTGTTTAAAATGTAAAATTTAAAAAAAAAAAAAAATAAATGATTAAAAATTACATTCGTGTCAATACACTTTTATTTTAAAAAAAATACCTAACACTTCATTTCAAATCAAAGGATTTATTAATTTTGTGCTTGGCCTAGTACTGAGCTCAAAATCTAATCAAATAATTGATTTATATTTTGAGTATTGTGTTTTTAATTATTACATCACAAGGATCAAAAGCTTGTGTTTTTGAATACACATACCATTCGATTTTATACCTATTATATATATTTTTGTGTCAGTGTTTCCTGATGATAATATTGAATTTCTAATTCTTAGAATATTCAATCAAGAGTATTGAATTACTTGAAAGAAATATATACTGGATATACAAAAGTAAGCACGTTTTCTTGTTTTCATTAAAATTTGATTGAATCAAATGGACTATAAACAAACTTTTAGTCATTTTAGATTAAGATATACACAAAGATCTACAAAACACAAAACAGCAACAACAAAAACACAAACATAAGAATTGCTAATTGAGGATTTGTATATATCTAAATAACTGAATATATTTACTATGGGTATGAGTTCAGTCTGAAAAGAAGGAAATTCTTAGTTTTTGCTTTATTTTTTTGGATGAAGAAACTTGAATATACGAACATTTTAAGGAAACGTTGTTTATGAACTTTTGGTTTTTGGTTAACAAAAGAATTGCAAATAATGTTATTTAGATAAACCTACACAATATATTTTATTTTATGTTATTATAAGAACGATGAGATGAGATAAGATGAAATAAAATGAAATGAGATGAGATTGTTTATTTATTCAAGTGGATCAGGAAAATGTATAAAGGATCAATATCTAAAGAAAAAGGGAATATATAGTTAATTAATCAAAATTATACAATTGAAGGGAAACTATGTTTATGCTGAGATTTTTTTTTGTACTTAAAATATAAATACAATTTTTAGGATGGGA
The DNA here is from genome assembly GCA_920104205.1 of Eupeodes latifasciatus. Classification (NCBI taxonomy): domain Eukaryota; kingdom Metazoa; phylum Arthropoda; class Insecta; order Diptera; family Syrphidae; genus Eupeodes; species Eupeodes latifasciatus. The sequence continues at coordinate 117,028,956 of OV049925.1, read as the reverse complement.
GGAGGATTTTGATTTTATTTTTGAGAAAAAAATCATTAAAGACCATTAAAAGCAATAAAGACAAATAGTTTTTCTATTTTGAAAATAGGAAATCATTCATTTTGTTAGTCATTGGTTAGTAATTAATTAAAGATTTACAACCTAAGCTGCATAACAATTAAAAATCATAAAAAAAAAACAAACTTTAAAACCAAATTTGCTTGAGCTTTCCCTAAAATCGTGTGGAATTTTTATCAAAGATAAAAAAGTAATTCAAAATAAACTGTGTGGAAAAGGTTCTTTAATTTAAGGCCTTTTAATTTAATAGTTCCTTCTTAAGCTAGCCTGACTGAGATTAAAATACAATCGACAAAGAATAAATATACACTAAATCGTTCCGTTCAATACACAAGATATAAAGAAGATCAGAAAATACTATCTATGACCAACCAAAGATTTCAGATTTATCAATGGAAGCCTTTGAGTGTATGAAGGTAGTAAAAGTCTATGAGGCCAGGCGAAAAAACGAAGAATCAAGTTTCTATTTTATCAATATGAACGGATTAGTTGGAAGTCATACAACGTCAACGTTTTCAAGAATTGTCTTTTCAAAAAGAAAAATACAGAATTTTAATACATGTAAACATATGGATCACGGAACTCTCGGGAAAGTCTTCGAAGAAACTATAAGTGCTTTGTTAGCTTTTTTTATAGCATAATAATTATAGTAATCAGCAATCGTAAATTTTAAGTCTAGTACAACACCAAGTTTAGAAAAACTGGATTCTCTATTTAAACGCTTCAAATTAAACATATAGACATTATTTTTATATTACGTTTAAGTGTAAAACACATCATCTTACATTTGTTCAATATTTAAAATCAAACAATTTTGATTGCACCATTCCCATTTATTAAGAACTCCTTGATGGAGTTAGGTTAGGTTAATGTGGCTGTGGATACAAAAACCACACACTTAGGCCAGAAGAAAGGCCCATTGTGATACCACATGAATCTAGAGAATTACTTCACACTAGTCGAACCATTTTGAGCTTTTTATAAAGCGAAGGAGATATCTGATATCCTTTTTAGCTAGTTCACTGCGATCATCAAAAGAGTATTCTCCCAGATGAAGTTTGCGTCTTCGTGAAAGAGCAGGGCAGGTGCAGAGGAGATGAGAGATTGTTTCTTCTTCTTCCTCGTCCATACAGCTCCTGCAGAAGTCATTTGAGGCTACACCAAGTCGTATTGCGTGTCTGAATATAAGACAGTGTCCCGTAAGGGCACCTATTAGGGAGCTAATATGAAGTCTGCTTTGGGATAGCAAATCTTTAGAGCGCTTTAGGTCCAGTGAAGGCCATATTAGTTTTGTGGCTGCGCATGTTGGTAAATTGTACCACCTGGAGTTTGCTATCTCGAAAGCTTTTTCTTTTAGCAGAAGTTTACATGCAGCTATTGGTATACCTATCTTCTCCCTTTCAGGTGAAATAGGTATGACAGTTCCATTTTTAGCGAGTTCATCGGCTCTACAATTTCCTGCGATGTCTCTGTGGCCCGGCACCCAGCATAGGTGAATGTTAAATTGCTGCGCCATCTCCATAAGAGACGATCGACAATCGAGGGCCGTTAGAGATTTGGTTGAGACGCCGCCGTCAAGAGACTTGATAGCATCCTGACTGTCAGAGAAGATGCGTATATCAGAAGTTGATATCACGTTTTCTCTTAGCCAGGAGAGAACCTCTTCGATCGCTAAAATTTCCGCTTGGAAGACGCTACAATGATTAGGGAGGCGGAAGGAGATGCTTACATTAAGCTTTTCTGAGTACACACCACTACCAACTCCCTCATTTGTCTTGGATCCATCTGTGTAAAAACCTTGATGGAGTTATTAATTTGAAAAATATTAACATCATCTGCATAGATAAGCGATATAGAATTCTTTAAAACAGAAGGCAAATCATCGTTAAATAAAATAAATAGCAATGGACCAAGGTGACTCCCTTGAGGTACACCAGAATTGACTCTAGATTGTCATGAAAGGTTAACAAAATGGTCGTAAAGTCCAAGATTACTTAATTTATGAAGAAGAATTTTATAACTTAATTTGTCAAATGCCTGTTTTTCGAATGAACCCATAAACAAAAATTAGAGAATTGTAATAGATTACTAATTGTAGATTATTTTTCTCAAGCTCATTTTGATTTTTACATATAAAAGAAGAACAATTAAAAGAAATAATGTCACAGACAAGAGATTGAAACAATTTAGGAATAGCAAACATTTTCGCTATAGGACGATAATTCGTAACTAATTTAAATCAAAACCTTTTTTATGGACTGGCATAAATAAATAAATAAATTGGGTGGCGCAACAGCCCGTTGAGAATTAGGGCCTAGTGACTTACAACTCTCAACCATTCCTGTGTGCGTGTAATGTTGGCAGAGATGGAAGGGACCTACAGTTTATATGCCGAATCCGAACGGCTAATTTGAGAAAGCACTTTTCATGACAAGAATTACTCTTGGAGGATTCGTCAATTCCTCGCAAGAGGCAGTACCCGTGAAAAAAGTTAGATGGCACAGGCAGGGATTGAACCCAGGACCCCTCGCATTACAGTCCAACGCACTTTTTTTTTTTTTTTTAATTCATTTTTATTAATTCACTCTTAACTCTATCTTAAAGCTAGACAAAAATTCATAAAACTAGCCTAATTAACCATAACTTACAACTAACTTACTGGTCCCATACGGACACTCTAAGTTAAACAATAATACTTAATGCTAATGCCTTTCGGCCCTAAGATCTATTTAACTTCAATTCATTTTATTTATTTTTGTCTTCATTAGAAAATTTCAAAAAAAACTAATATCAATATCCTTTTTTATTTTTACTTAAAAATTACTTAAAATAAGGTCCTTAATATAAAACTTAAAGCTAACTAAAACTACCTATTCTACCTATAAACTACTTAAAACTAGAACAACCACAGCAGCAAATCTAACTATCTAACGTTTTTTGTTTTTCATATTTTGCCTTTTTTTTTTTTGATGATTCCGTTTTTTTTTTGTATTTTTTTGTATTTTTCTTTTTTGTATTTTTTGTATTTTTTTTTTATGTTTTTTTTTTGTGCCACCATGCCTATTCTACTTAAAACTAAACCATAAAACTATAAAACAATGTAAGCCGGCCAAGGCTTAAAACCCCATCCCGACTACTCACTATCAAGTGCCGATTGAAGCCACCAAAACTGGCTCTCCTGCTTCACCCTATCAGTTCGATCCCTTTCGGACACAGCCCTACTGAACCGAAGGAGCCTTGTGCCATGACGTCCCGATTGTACAGGAGTCGCCTATCCACGGTTCGTCGTCTGACGTTGTAGATTAGCGGAACTGCCAATCTATCCTGTATCAGACCGCATCTATCTAAAAAGAGGAATGCTTCTGGTGGAATGAAGCCGCTCAAGCGTGCACTTTCAAAATACTCGTCGTTCGGATAGAACGCCCCGAAAATTAAATTGTTGGTCGAAGACATAGCTCTTGCAATGTGACCTCGAACGAGTTTTATCACGAAATTGTCGATTGTTTTGATTCGAGCCCCGTTGTATAGGACCTCGTTGGAATAGTAATGCACGCAAGAAGATTCGGCTGTTCGATATAAGCAGGTACAGCGTCGTAAACACTGCCGCTCGAACACCCGAAACTCCTCCATCTGGGAAGGGGCAACGTTGAACCACACAGGACAACCATAAACGATCATCGGCCGTATTAGGGCCATGTAGCAAATTACCTTCATTCTGGGGTCAAGCCGACTGCTAAAAAACAGCCGTTTCGTCAGAGCGAAGGCTCCTCTGGCCCTGGTCAGAGCAGCATTTATATGTCTGTCGAAATATAAATACTGATCTAACCAGATACCGAGGTACTTCACTACACTTTTGCTCGCTAATCGTTGCCCGTGAAGATCAACGATAACCATCTTGCGCCAATTCTTGCACGTATCCCTCGTGGCCCTAGCCAACGGAGTCCGGAACAGAATTGTCTCCGACTTCTGGACATTTATTTTCAGTTTCCAGTCGTCGCAATATCGCTGAATCTTGTCGAAATCACGCTGCAAGAGAATTCTAATAACCTCAACCTTTCGGGCCGTCCTGTACGCAATTAGATCGTCGGCGTACGCAATTGCCTTTGTAAGACTCTCTATCAGATCGCTGGTGTAAATGCTGAAAAGAATCGGCGAATTCACCGCTCCCTGTTGAAGACCATTTTAAATTAAGAATGTTGTGGTAGAAGTTACATTGCCACTTTTGACAACAAACTTTCTACCGTTAAGCATATCATAAAGTATATACAACAATGGCTTGCTTATGCCAAGCCTGCTCAGTTTTAGGTAAAGACCCTAGCCATACAGTGTCAAAGGCCTTTTCCAAATCAACCAGAACAGCACCTGTGCATTGTTGTTTTGTTTTATTCCATTGGATATCAGAAACGAGTTTAGACGCAGCATGAATTGTGTCATGACCCGCCTTGAACCCGAATTGTTTATCCGGAATTATTTTGTTGTCCGCAGCCCACTTAGTCAGAGCCGTATTGATTATTTTTTCGAAAACTTTGCTGATGCTTGGAAGAAGACTTATCGACCGAAGATTTGACGTGTTGGAGTTGTCCTTTCCCTTTTTCGGGTCTTCCAATGCACTGGATAATATGCATTATTCAGTGCGTTATTGAAGAGTGTGTTGTAAATGTCAATTGCCTCCATCGGTAAATCCAACGCACTAACCATCATGCTACGGGTACTACTAGGACTGGCATGAATAGGTGTGAATATTTCCAAAGATCTGGGAACTTAGAAATTTTCAAGAACTTTTTGAAAAGAAGAAACAATGAATAAGAAACATAATACACACATATTTTCAACACGAATGATGGTATTTCATCAGAACTTTACGAAAATAGAGGCTAAGGAACCGTAAAATTTAATGATGTAAGATAAACTGTGTTAGGAAAGTAAGAGAAGATGTGCTTGCAGAAGAAAAATCAATCTTCAAATGCATTCTTTAAATAATCTACAAAAATAATCGAAAATGACTCTGGAAGGTTGCTATCTGTCAAATTTACGTATATTATTGACGTATTGAATTAAGAGTACAAATTGTTTGAATAAGTCACAGAGTTGTATTACAGTTCTTGGTAAAATATATGCGTCTCATCACTCTTCGTTAGATTGAACTTCAACGGAGCCTTATTTCCTTTTATTTTTTAGAAATTTTAAATACGTATCAAACTATGGTGGGCTACTTTTTAATACGCACAGTGGGAAAGTATGTAAAAACAATCAAATAACATTTCATACAATCATAAATTAATTCTATCGAAACACAAATTTGAAAATAATGCATCCCAGTTAATTTCAAGTACCTACAAAGTTAAATAGTCAAACTAAAGAGAATGTATTCATCAGAATATGTATATTCAAAATTTTAAGTCGGTTGTAAATTGTATGCGTTAGGAGTCCGACCATTTTAAAAAATGTTGTATTGAGAAAAACGCTTTTGAAGTTTTGAGAAACTTTTGAAAACCGAGTACTTTTAGGTTTTATCAGGCCATTATCTTATAGAACATCATTTTCAAAGTGCTAGGAGACTATTTAAAATTTTAAAAGTCAATCTCTTGAGAGTTCCAAGATGGACTTTGGGAAACCAATTTGATTTAAAGTCAAGAAAATTTTGTTTATATTTTATAAGACAACTTTAAAAACATAGAGTCCATCTCCGGACTTTTATAAAAGTGGTACCTTAAAAGTAGAAACTTTACTTTAAAAACTGATTTAAATAAAACCAGTATTTCTCTCATCCTCCATCCCTGACAACATTACTCGCACACAGGAATGGTTGAGAGTTGTAAGTCACTAGGCTGTCACAACGGACTGTTGCGCCACCCAATTTATTTATTTTATTACTCTCATTATATATTCATACTTGTACCAAAATCGAAGTTGAGACTATTTTAAGTACTTTCCTATCAGTTTCTTCATTATTACCCCATAAACTTCACTCTTAACCTCACTATTAAAATTCTATACTTGCTACCAAACTAATAAAAAACCTATTTTCCAAAACTGTCGAAAATTTATATGGTTTAAGCATTTATGTGCGTTTTCCTTGACATCCTTTGCAACTTAAAACTCAAAACAACACATATTTCAATTCCAGTTTTTGTGTGTGCCAACAAGAGAAATAAAAATAATCAACCCAAAATTCATCTTCGACATCTTTATAGCCAAGGATTTTGTAATTATGAATTTATTACCATAAGCAAATGTGTACGGAAAATACTATAAAAATTTGCCATTTTCCATGTATCATCAAAAATTTTGAACAGAACCATTATACGATTGGCTTAACATTATGTATATACATATATAAATTCCAATTTACTACAAGCAATAAAAAAGTTCAGCTTTTGCTTTTTTGTTGTTGTTTTTTTTTTTTTAAATCAGTCCCTAATTTTGATTTAATAATAATTAAAGGGTGTCCCAAAATTAACGCAAGATTTGAATTAAATAGAAAACGCCGTTTTTAGTCTTTTGATAGTTATATTTTTATTGACTCGTAAAGTACATAGGATAGGGTTATGTATGGAATAACACATCGGACAAATGGCCTCCACGGCTTTGCATGCACATGCGCACTCTTTTGTTGAAATTTTCCATGACCATTCTGCATAAATGTGGCTGAATTTCGTTGATGCAGCGTTGAATCTCCTCCTTTAATGCACGGGTGGTTGTGGGCTTGTTGACATAGACTTGTGATTTCAAATAACCCCATAAAAAGAAGTTTAATGGTGTTAAATCACACGATCTAGGAGGCCAATTTTGATCACCGAAACGAGAGAGTACACGACCTGGAAATGTCTCATGCAGTAATTGAATTGTTTCACGGGCTGTATGACATGTGGCACCGTCTTGTTGAAACCACATATTGGACACATCAATATCATCCAATTTTGGCAGAAAGAACTGTGTAATCATGTCGCGATATCGAGCACCAGTAACAGTCACTGCTTGACCAGCATCATTTTCAAAAAAATATGGCCCTATTATGCCTCCAGCCCAAAATCCACACCATACAGTCACGCGTTGTGGATGCATTTGTTTTTCGACAATCACATGTGGGTTCTCCGAACCCCAAATGCGGCAATTTTGGCGATTGACAAAGCCATCAAGATAAAAATGTGCTTCATCGCTTAGGATGATTTTGCTCGAAAAATCAGCCGCCAAGCTTTCACTATTTTTGAAATATTCTTTAACAATGAAGACACGTTGTTCTATCGTGTAACGCTCCATTTTTAATAACCCTATACTGTTACCTGTCAAATTGCTTTTTTTCAGGGTTGCCAACACTTCACTGCACAAATGGCGGCAAATTCAAATCTTGCGTTAATTTTGGGACACCCTTTATATAATGCTGAAACCTTATGGCGCACCACCCAAATATTATAATCAGTATATGGCAGAACTGTATGAGTACGTATCGTACAAATTATTTTAAGGTACCCATGACGTATGCGTAATATTTGTTTGTGTCCCTATTCGATATGGCACCCATATAGTGATGTTGTTGTTGGTGGGGAATATTTATGGATCTTATTTTATAATTCCAGACATAAACGTAGTTGAAATCTTAAGTGTAATCTTTTATTCAATGTTTCAAGAATCCTCAGACAGAAGGAAAAAAAGGAATAATAAGTTCTGAGTCAAATAAAAAATGAAAATAAAAGAAGGAAACAAAGTACAAGGCCACTTAGAAAATAATTGTATATAAAATGTTTCAAAAGACTAACAAAAACGTTCAAAGTGAAATAGACAGAAATGAAAAAAAAAAGTAAAGTCCTTTACAATCAACACCAATACAACCTAATAGCGAACGCATTCGCACACACAAACTCATAGACACTGCACAGACAGGAGAAGTGTAGAAAGTTGCTGCAGGCAAGTTGTTTGAATTGAGGATATGAAACAATTATTTTCATACTATCTCAACTTCTCTCCTCATCCTTTATCCTATCCACATCCTTGTTTTCTATAAGCCAAGAATATGATGAGAGGGGAAAAAAACAGGAAATAGTATGTTTTTAAGCGTTCCTTTATGTCTTTATTGCTTTGGTATTAAGTTTTTCTATGCGAAATATTATTTAAAGTGATATTGAATTAAATTGATAGTTTTTTGTTATTTTTTGAAGACGTAGGAAAAAGAAGTTTTCTTCTTCGTTTCAAGAAATTGTGTGTTTTTGTTTTTGATTATTTATAGCTTCTCTTGAGATATGTTTAACCAAAAACATCACAAGGAAATGAATTTAAGTAATTGCAGTTTTTTCTAAATTTCAGTGCGGTTTTAAGTGGTTTTGTCTTAAGTAATTTAATTATTTAAATTATTTGTTGAAATACTTCAACCATTCTTTAAAATTGTTCGTTTTCTTGATTTTGTATACTTGAAGGAAAAAGCAGCTTTTTTAATGTAGGAATGTGGTTTGATTAGAAAACCCTCTTATTTTTTGGAAGTAAGTTAGAATTAGCGTGTGTTTAATAAGATTGAATATAATTAAAGTTATAATCATATGTACGGATTTAAATTTTGCATATTAAAAAAAAAACTTAAATAATATACAGCTGTGGACGGCTAATTAGAAACACAAATTGAATTCACTTTTAAAGCAGTATCTGTATTTATTTTTTTTGGTTTGCTTAATTACTGGCAAAACATATTTAGGGTGGAACGCTGTTCCTTTTGGCCTTCGGACATATTGTAGACCATCTTGGCTCATCCTATTTATTTTAGTTTCGTCACTCCACACTATGTACTTCCATTCGTTTGTTGTCCAGTTGGTTACGTTACCTTGCGGTTACTAATGGTTTCTTTCGAGAAATACGACCATGTAACCCAACTCCCACCAATCTTCTTCTGATTGTGCGTGGGCCTATCGGGACATCGAATGCAACCGAGAGTTGGCGTTGTATCTCTGTGGAGCTTATTTTTGGGCCTTTTTTGGTCAGCCTACTAATTGCTCGATCCATTTGGCAGTTTGTCTTTCGGGCCCGTTTTTTACGAGGTACATTTTCAGCAGTCCCGAAGTTTTGAAAATGCTTAATTGTATTGAAAACTTTTTTTACAGAACAGTTTATTTAAGATGCAATTGCTCTATAGGATATTATAAGCTTCCAAAGCTCAAGAATCGCTTTCCTTGTAGGAGGATCACAACTCTTTAATTTTCCCATTACAATTACCTCTAAATATTTAAAAAAATATTCTTTAAAAACGTTCGCAGACAATTCAGAATTTTCTACTTACCAATGCAAAATAAAAAGATTATTTTTACTTCACCCAAATCAAATCTAATTAAACTGTTTCTAATTAGTTGACCAGTTGAAACGAACACTTTTTACACTCTACCTTGATTTTGTTGTGAACTATGCAAAGACTTATGCACAATGATGCTTTTTCAAACAATTATGCAATAACGCTTGCATTACACCGTTTAGGATACCGCTATTCTAGTCACACATGACAAAGTGAATGTGGAAATGAGAAGCAAGTAATGTTTCTAATTAGTTGTCCACAGCTGTATATACAAGAATCTTAAAAAAAAGATATAGTTCAAGTTAAGATTGAACCCTTCTCTTCCTTACCAAACATAAACAACTTTTTCGACTTATAGAACGCTTTCAAAACAATTTTTGAATCTTAATTTAAATAAAAAAAAGTAATTTAATACTTTCAAAATTTAGATTTTTATGAAGAAAATAAGATTTTCAAGAATAAGAAATTAAATCATTTTTTTTCAATATCTAAAAAATAGTTTTAATAAAATCCAAAAACGTTAGAACACAAAAAATAACAGCTTACATTAATTAAACAAGCAGGTATCAATCTGCAGTGCTTAATCTTATTTGGAAATCGCAAAACTTCAAAATAATGTGTAAGTTATTTTCAAAATTCAAAGCAACGTCATTAATATAAGGAAAATATTTCGATTCATTTTCTTCTTTTTATCGTGGATTTTTAACAAGATTTTTCTTGAAAAAGGAATATTAAAATCTTCAAAAACAAGTGAATGTTAGAAAACTTACGGCCAGATTATTGAGTTTTTAAAACTAGTTTTACAGCAAAACTACAGTGCGTTGGACTGTCATGCCAGAGGTCTTAGGTTCAATCCATGCCTCTGCCATCTAAAGTTTTTTCACGGTTACTGCCTCTTGCGAAGAATTGATAAATCCTCCAAGAGTAATTCTTGTCATGATATACTGTTTTCTCAAATTAGCCGTTAGGTTCGGCTTAAAACTGTAGATCTCCTCCATTCCTGACAACATTACTCACACACAGGAATGGTTGAGAGTTGTAAGTCACTAGGCCTTAGTTCTCAACGGACTGTTTCAATGTTAATATAATAATTTTATTCAATCACTACTTTAATTTTATTGACATCGAAATCCAATTTTTTAAAAACTTAAAACTTGAAACCGCTATAAGTTTAGATTTTCCGAGAAAACAGTTTTGAATAAACTCAATAACATGGTGGTTAAACATTTAAGAATTATAGGAAATATTTCTAACAATATACGAGTAAAAATAAAAAATATAAAACAAAATCATTAGACATGGCTATCTGCCGTCTGCCGAATTGACTATTTATATACTTTTACAATATTATTTATTTTTTAAATTTGACTTTAAATTTTATAATTAGCGATTTTTAATTTATTTTAATTAACAATCATCACATAATAATAAGAATAAAAACGGTGTTTCATCAAAAAAGTCCTTGTAAGATTCTATTTTGATATCTTAAAGCAATTGTACAGAACTGATACAGTTTAGAAACATTCATTTGATTTAATTAGAATATGACTTCCTCAATGGTTAGAAAATCTTTTCCAAAGATACATCTTCTAGTTTCTCTTAGAGTAGGACACTTTCCCAAGAAATGCACAACGTCTTCCCTCTCCATCCTGTTGCATATACTACAGATGACTGGAAGATCTGCTCTGTGAGGCATATAGTTCAGGTTTAGAATTTCAGCTCGTAGCCTGACCATCATAGATATTTCCCTGACACTAAGCTCACCACGGAAGTAGTTTGACTGCTGAAAATTGTGTTTAAGATGGCAGTAGACCGTGCGATGTAAGTAGTTTGAAGCTTCATCCATGTACTTGGTTCTAGCTGCTTCATCTACCTTGGAAATAAATTGGTACATGTCCTTTTTTAATTTGAAAAGGTCCTCGACATTACAAACCAAATTAATTCCGCAATTTTCTGCCAATTCAAGCCATTCGCGATACCATCCACTCCTTGAATTGATGGCCTTAAGAGCTGATATTTTGGGTAAACGATAGTCTGCCAACTTTAAGCTTCTAATTATGTAATCCACTTGTAGTTTTAATGTTTTCACAAAAAGTGGAGAAATTCCCGTTTCTAGCATTATGACATAGTTCGGTGTGTTGGCTGGCAAATAGAATGCTCGTTTAATGTAGAAGCGCAATAGCTTTTCAACCATCTCATAATATTTACTTCCCCAAGTTTGTGCAGCGTAAAGCATAATGGATTCTGCTACCGTTTCAAAAATTTTGTATTTGCTACTATGAGCCACAGATTCGTTCGTGAAACATCTTTTCCATGTGAGGTTTATCGCCATTTTCGCTTTATTAAGCTTTTCACTAAAGTGTTTCTCCATACTTAAGTTCTTCGTGAAGGTAACTCCTAAGTATTTAAACTCTTTAACCACTTCAATCAATTCTCCATTGAATTTCCACTTTTCGTTTGCGCAAATTCTCCCTCCATGTTTTTTAAAGATCATTACTTTCGACTTCTCTAAATTGACAATTAATCCCCAACGTTTGGAATATTCGTGTATCCGATTAATCATTAGTTGAAGTGATTCTGGAGTATATGCGAGCAGTACAATGTCGTCTGCAAATAGCAGAGCTTTAATCAGCGTCCCCGCATAAACAATACCTCCGGGCAACCAGTCGATTAGATCCTCTATGAATATTGCAAATAAAAGCGGGCTTAGTGTGCAACCTTGCCTAACCCCTGATGCAAATTGGAACCAATCAGACTTTTCTTCACCATTCCACACAGCAGCTCGAGTGTCTTCATATATGTTTTCAATTAGTCTGCCAAACTTCAGAGACATTCCTTTTTCGAACAGCTTATAGATTAGCGATTTACGATCCACAGTATCGAACGCAGCTTTTAAGTCAATGAAGAACAAGTAGAGTTTTTTGTCTTGGTCTAAGAATGAATCTGCAATACTCCTCAGCACAAATATATGATCAACAGTTGAATACCCTTGTCTAAAGCCGGCTTGAAATTCTTTTAATTGTTTATTTTCTTTTATCCATGTTGACAGTCTTCGTTGCATTATTGCGGTAAATATTTTATAGGATGCATTAAGAAACGAAATTCCCCGATAGTTTGCTGGATCCGATGCAGATCCTTTCTTGTAAATAGGAAAAATCAGTGCTTCCTTGAACTGAAGCGGTATCACGCCTGTTTCAAAAAGATTATTGACTATACTTCACGGGATCATTTCTGTAGTCAGTCTTCTCTTACTTTTGAAGAAAGTACGAAATAAACAATATACGAGTATACGAGAAGAAAATTATTTAATTTTTTATTTTTATTTTTAAAGTTATTAAGAAAAATCTATTTTGAATGAACGCAATGAAATCGACAATACACATTTTAATATGTCGTTCTGAGTTTATTACTTAAATATTTTTCAAAGAAATACTTTTCTTAAAGAAATTTCTCTTGAACTCTATTTTTAACTTCCCATAGGAAGTTATTGTAATCGGTCCGATTTGTCGAATTGAAAATTTTGACATTTCTCGACATTTCAAGGTCCCTTGAGTCGAAGAAAAAGATTTTTAGAGATATCTGTACGTTCGTGTGTACGTACGTTCGTACGTCCGTACGTCCACGACGTTTTTTTGTCGTCCATAGTTCAAGAACCAGAAGAGATATCGACTTTAAAGCAGTTTAAAAAAAGGTGAACATATTGGTTAACCCTAAATATGTATCCCACGAACCAATAACGTGATACCAAACAAGTATATTTTTGGAAAAAAATCCAATCAACTTTTTTTTAATGAAAAAAAAAACTGAAAAAAAAATATTTGTCACCTTGAAAATTTTACAAATAAAAAATGATTTTATCTCCAAAACAATTGTTTGCAACGAAGAATAACGTTTTTAACATCTGGTAAAATTTTGAGGAAAATCAGTTTTTTTTTTATAAAAAATAAAAACCTAAAAAAACATTACTCAAAGTTGGTAAAAATTGATTTTCGAATCAAATATCTTTTCAAAAGTTTATGTCTTTCGACTAATTTTAACTTCTGGTCAAAGGGGGTAATTGTAAACGATTTTCCATTTTTTTATTTTTTTTTTCACTTGTAAAGTTTGTAACAGCTTAACCATGCAATGTCGAACATTTTTGTTTATGCTACTTAAGTTTGGATTGTATTATCTATCAAAGAGTAGTTATCTTAATGGCGTTTGTTTATTAGTTTTCATAAAATTTGATGTTTACATTTACCCCCCTAGTTTTTTAAGTAAACAAGAAAAATGGGGAAAATGGACGGTACCAGTCGTCCTACTATTGTGGAAAGGGGTAACCAAGTTCTCTGTCCTTATATATGTAGGTACCTACTAGACCAAGGAGATCACCCTTATCACAAGGGTAACCAGCACGAGATCTGAAATAAGGCACCTTGCTATAGTGTCCTCCACGTCTGACGAAAGTGCTGGTTTTCTGCCTCTAGATATAATGACAGTAGGATTTTTCCCTTCACCGATCCTCTGACGTGTATGACGGAGCTGTGGTTTTTGGTTGATATGTATGTGGCATCTTTTTGATATAAAATATTGTTGGATCAACACCAAAACCATTGAAAATGAATGTTTACAGTTACCCCAAATTGTTCACTTTTACCCCATTTTGGTGTTTACATTAACCCATGATAGGAACATAATGGGGTAATTGTAAACAGCTATAATAACTTTTAAATTTCGTTATACAGACAAATAAAAACATATAGCATGCATTTATACTCATATTTCACTTTCTTAAAAATAAAATTTAACTTACTTCGATCGCCTTTGTTTGTTTTGCAACAATTTTAATTAGCACTGAAAAACTTAAAAGCGCAAAAAAACGAAAGACTCATGGAAACGAACAAAACATAAATAACCCTTTGACAGATAAGGCTTTCCATGCGTCAATATGATTTAAAATAATGTCTTTTCTAATAATTTCATGGCATGCTTCAAATTATAAACGGTTTCGAGAAAATTAAGTTTGTTGACAATTACCCCTGTTTACAATTGCCCCCCTTGACCCTATATGCAAAATATTTTTGATAATTTAAAATTTTTTTAAAATAATTCAACTGACAATTTTTTTAACAAAACATGAAAACCTACAAACCTTTTTTTAGCAATACAAATCGACAGACGGGATGGGAAGTCATCAGTGTGGGTCGCATCCCAGCCTCTTTTTTTAAAGGAAATTGTTTAGTTAAAAACGTTTTTTTTTTTTAATATTTTACTCTAATTTAATAGTCACTTAAATTAATACTTGCTTAAAACCTTTATGCAACTAGTTCACTAATTATTTTGGTCTTTTGTTTCAAATTCCAATGAATTGTTGTCTTATAGATATTCGAAACCTTTTTCTCCATCTTTTAAATGTCTTCAAACCTTATATGCTATAACACCACATTCTCAATCTTTCTTTTGCATTTCTTTACTACCTGCTGTTAACGTACCTAACACATAGTGGCAAATAAAATTACATGCTCAAATTTTACATTTTCAATTCATATTTTTAATGAATTTTCCAGAAGAGTTTCTATGAAAAATTTCAAATTATTCATTTAAGTATACGACAAAATAAACTACCTTGCCATTATTGCGATATGGTAACATTTTCAAAAGCACAATCTTTCTTAAGCTTTTTATTTTAAAATTTTTAACATGAGACATTTTAATGAAAACACTAAATTAAAGGATGTTGAAAAAACAACAACAAAACTATACCCGTGAGCAATAGTGTACACCCAACCTTAAGGCTTCAAGGCAAAAGAATAGGTACATCAACTTGGAGTGTAATTTTACTTCGCAACAAAGTACATACATTTAGAAAAAAACTACAAAAATATAATGAATTATGTATTTTTGTTTTGTAGAATTGCATCATATTCCAAATGAATTTCAAATTTAGACAACACATCAAGGACTCACAGGAAGCTGATGGAGAAGTGCATATTTATTGTGTAGTAGTTCAATCATTCATATCCTTAGAATTCTTTTCTCTCTATCGCTCTGTAAATGTCAAGAAACCTTGTTTGCTATGATGTCTCGTATGTTAAACATTTTCGTTTTTCTCTTAAGGTAAGGTTATAGTTTATTATTCACATTGTAAAATATAAAAGGTGGTCGTCCGTGAGTAAAAATTGCTCCATCTCTGATGTTAGCTGTTTGTAACATTTACGTCCCTCATTCCCACACCTGTCACAAACATTTATAAATAGTCCTTCGTTTAAGAAAAATATATATTTTTCCTTAGCCATTGTCTTTTTCTATTTGTTCTTTTATTTTATTTTAAATTTAATTTTTCATCTGCATTTCTGGGGCGGGACATTGAAGTATTGAATGCCTTGCGTCCCAAAAAAGTTTTCTTATACCTACCAAACCAAACTGAACACACTGTTTCTTGAGAGTGGATTAGGGAAAAATTCGATAAAACTTTGTTCAAGACTTATGCAAATAGTTTGAGTGTACTTTTCGAGATTTATTTTACTGGAAAGTGATCATCCCAATAAGGATTTCCACCAAAGTTACTGCGCTAGAAAAAGTACCGAAAGTAGGAAAAAATCAGCGTTGATTTTATTTATGCAAACTTTGTACGTTCGTCCTTGTCGTCCTCGGTCCTCGGTCGTCGTCGTCAGTTTATGGTCGGCTGCTAAAACACAAGTTGCTAGTAAAACATATTTGTAAACTTTAACCAAAATTTGTTGTTTTCTTCCATCTTCTTCAATATAAAAAAAAAACAAAAAATACACAACTTTGATCCTTTGGAAATTTATTTGATTTTCAAAAATATTATTGAAACATATGTTCATAAGTTAGTAACAGATTTTCTTTTTTCTTTTTGTGTTTGAACAAATTATCTCAATTTTCATTCACATGTGGAATTGTAATAGAAATCAAATTGCTTTTTGGAAAAGGTGATGGTGCTATTTATACATATAATAGACGAAAGGACGATAAAACCCATATTCAAGGATAATAATTCATCTAACAATAGCAGATCCATAATTTATGTGTTGTGAATTATTCCTCATTCCAATATGAATTGCGATTTATTTACAGATGGTGTTGTTGTTGTTGGTTTTTATTTCATGTTTTTTTTTTTTGAAAAAGAACAAACAAACGAAAACTTCGAAAACCAAAACCAAACCATTTTCTAACACACAAGTTTTGGTATTTTATGAAACAAATGGTGCAATAAATCTTTTTTTTGTTGTTTCATGTCAAACATATAAGTAGGTATATTCAATGGAAGTTTTAGGGGGAGAAGTTCCTATTTAAGTGGGGTAGGGGGATGGTATAAAGGAACAAAAATAAAGTAGCTCAACTTAAATCGATTGCTTGAACTTTGTGAACTTATACTTTTCTATTCGTTGGTCTGTTGTCTGCGCTGTCACTAGTTTGCCAATTGTGAAATATATTATTGAGTTCAGAATATTATGTAGATTTTTTGGGGGAAATTTGTACTTGATACTTGAAATATGATTTATAATGGATTTTTCATCATCATAATAGGGGTGATATGCATATATTATTGAACTTCAGTAGTTTCCTTATGCTGATAAGTTCGTTGTTTGGGAGCAATGTCTGTTTTGACGTTTTTAACTTTATCAATGTCATTCAATGTAAAAAGGGAGAATCTATGAACGATGAACTCTTTAGAAACTACACAAATAAGGGTTTTTTTTAACCCACAATTTTACGTGATTTTGTTTCTGAAATATAACTGCGGAAAATGGTGACTATTTTGGGAGAAATGGTTTTGTTTGGAAGAAAAAAAAATATAATCGAAAAAGAAGCGCAGCATAAGCTCCCCTTTTGTTATTTTTGAAATACGTGGATAAATTTGGCCTTAGCGCAATTAATAGTAATGAATTATTGATTTATACAACCGATGCATGAAGGGATGCACTCTAAAAGCACCATTTCGTCGGCTTCTAGTAAAACACTATTGAGTTTTTTTTTTTTTTTTAATTATAATAAAATTTGAATACCACTTAAATTTATGGAATTTCATTAATTCTTTTAAAATCCCTTCCATTTTTCTGTATTTTTTTTATATAAATCAGTTTAAAAATGTTAAGTAGTACACTTAGGCGTATACGCAACTTTTAAACTTCCCATAGGAAGTTATTGTAATGGGTCCGATTTGTCAAATTGACAATTTTGACATTTATCGACGTTTCAAGGCCCCTAGAATCGAAATAAAGATTTTTGAAAGATGTCTGTGCGTGCGTGTGTACGTACGTTCGTACGTCCGTACGTTCGTACGTCCGTACGTTCGTACGTCCGTACGTCTGTACGTCCGTACGTTCGCGACGTTTTTTTCGTCTTCCATAGCTCAAGAACCGATAGAGATATCGACTTCAAATAAATTTTGTTATACAGATAATATTGCAGAAAGATGTAGGAAGAGCTCTCAAGAAAATTGCGTCGGTGTTTTTTTTACCATAGCAGTTTTAAAAAAAGGTTAACATTTTGGTTAACCCTAAATGGCTCACGAACCAATAACGTTAGAGACTTGAATTAAATTTTATATTATATATTGTAACGTGATACCAAGTATATTTTTGGAAAAACATACAATTAACGGTTTTTTTTTTAAATCAAAAAAAAAAGAAAAAAAAATATTTGTCACCTCGACAATTTTACAAATAAAAAATGATTTTATATTTTTATCTTCAAAACAATTTTGTACAACGAAGAATAACTTTTTCAACATTTGGTAAAATTTTGCGAAAAATCGAATTGACAGTTTTTTTTATAAAAAAAAAAACCTAAAACCAAAAATGAATAATAGTTAGTAAAAATTGATTTTCGACTCAAATAACATTTCAAAAATTTGAGACATTGGCCTTAAACTAATTTTATTTTTTTAAAAAATATTGTTTTCAACATTCAGTAACATTTTGACAAAAATCGAATTTACAATTTTCTTACAAATCCGACAGTCAGTTTTTTTCATAAAAAAATAAAATCTACAAAAATAGTACGCAAATTTGGTAAAAATTGATGTTCGGTCTTGATATCTCTCAAATTAATTTCATTCATCCAATTTGTATTTGTTTATATAAGAAATTAAAACTTAAGAAATGCTACTAAAATTGATAAAAATTGGTTTTCGATAAAAAATCTCGTTAACAAAAACTGATTTTGAAATCAAACTATTTCATTATACTATACATTGGTACATATGTAGAAAAAAAAAGAAAAAAAAGGACAGACGGGATGGGAAGTTATCAGTGTGGGTCGCATTCCAGCTTCTTTTTTTTTAATTTAATCAAATTTCAGGAAATTTAAAATTTTTTGAAATATTTGGTGCACCATCTTTGAGAAAGTGTAAAACAATATCTGGGTCTTCAGATAGGATTTAATAGAGGGTCTTTCAATTTGAGTTCGATAACTTTCGAAACAAAAAAATATAATGTAAGTAAAAGACCACTTGTCTGACATATTTAATTTCCCATGTTGGTTTTGAGTACCGCTGCAGATTACTGTTTCTTTGCATAAACTTGCTTCTTTAGAAAACCTTACTATACAAAAGTGTAAAGGGGTAGTATTATTAGTTTCCAACTATAATCGAGAGTCCATTCAGTGAAAACACATAAAAACTCGACAAGTAGGCGGTGTTCTTTCTAATTTTCCTACACAACTAGCTGCAGATTTTGCGTTTATTGAATTAGTGCAGTTAGACAAATCCATATAATTTCTAATCTTTTTGCAGGTGATGTTGGACGTTTGTATGCGTCCTTGAAGATTTGGAAAACCGTATAAAATAAATGATAAGTAACTGGACAGATTTAGGTCGAGAAACATGATCAACAGAAATATCAACTGTCAAATTTAAGAATCCCGTGAAATGATAAACCAGACATATTTTTTAAATATCAAATTTTCGTTATTAAATCAACGTCAAAAAAGAGGCTAGGATGCGACCCATACTGATAACTTCCATCCCGTCTGTCGATTTGTCTTGCTCAAAAGTTTTAAGGTTTTCGTGTTGGGTTAGAAAAGCTGTTAGTTGAATTATTCTTAAATATTTTTAATTACCAACAATATTTTTCATATAAAGAAATAGTTTAGTTTAAAAATCTAGTTTTATTAAATAGATTTTTAGTCGAAAACAAATTTTTACCAATTTAAGTAGCATTTCTTAAATTTTTACAAATTGGATGAATGAAATTAATTTGAGAGATATCAAGAACCGAACATCAATTTTTACCAAATTTGCGTACTATTTTTTGTAAATTTTATTTTTTGATAAAAAAACGGACTGTTGGATTTTTATACAAAATTACTGAATATCGAAAACAATATTTTCTGTGAGATAAAATATGTTTGAAGCCAATATTTTTAATTTTTGAAAGCTATTTAAGTCGAAAGTAAATTTTTACCAAGTTTTAGTATTGTTTTTTTGTTAGGTTTTTATTTTTTTGTAAAAAACCTGTCAATTAGATTTTTCTCAAAATGAATGACAACAATATTTTTTAAAAGAAAAAAGTAGTTTAATGCCAATATCTCAAAGTTTTAAAAGATATTTGAGTCGAAAATCCATTTTTACCAACTTTTATTAATTTGTTTGTAAAAAAAACTGTCAATTCGATTTTTCTCAAAATTTTACCAGATGTTGATAACGTTATTTGTCTTTGCACAAAATTGTTTTGGTGATAAAATCATTTTGAATTCGTACATTTTTTTTTCAGTTTTTTTGATTAATAAAAAAACCGTTAATTGGATTTTTTTCAAAAAATATACCTACTTGTTTGGTATCACGTAACAGTATACTGTTTACAATTTAATTCAAGTCTCTAGCGGTTTTGGTTCGTAAGATATTTAGGGTTAACTAAAATTTTCACCTTTTTTTTTAAACTGCTATGGTAAAAAAACCACCCACGCAATTTTCTTGAGAGCCCTTTTTTTCATCTTTCTGCCTTATTATCTGTATAACAAAAGTTATTTGAAGTCCATAGCTCTAAAAAAAAATCTTTTATTTCCACTATAGGGACCTTGAAACGTGGAGAAATGTCAAAATTTTCAATTTGACAAATCGGACCCATTACAATAACTTCCTATGGGAGGCTAAAAGGCTGGGATGTCACCCATTTTGTCCTTAAAACTTGTTTTTTTCTTGCAGTAAAACAAATCATTATTCAAGGAACTTCGAAAATATGTATGTAATTAAAAATTAAAGTCAAACGTTTACTTCATTTAGTCTAGTATTTTTGAGAAGATTTAATTTTTTGTAAGAAAACTGTCAGTTGAATATTTTTTTTTTATTTTATAAAAAGTTAACGACAATGTTTTGTAGAAAATTAAATAACTTTGAAGGCAATACATTTATTTTTTTCACAAATCAATTCTTTCCAATTTGTTTACCTTTTTCGATTTTTCAAAGAACTACATATATTAGATGTTAAAAACGATATTCTTTGTTGCATATAATTATTCTGGGGGGGGGGGGTAATAACATTTTTGTTCATAAAATGTTTGAGGCGTAAAATATTTTTATTTTCAGTTTGGAGTCATTCAAATTGTTCACTATTATTCCTAATTTGCTAAAGTTAAAAAAGTCCTTTTTGTGTATTTTGATTTAATCATCTGCAAACAAAAATTCAGCCGAAGTCGATATCTTTGCTCGTTCTGGAAATTGAAAAAAAAGTGTATAAGATTACAATAACTCGCAATTTTGAGTTAAATTTAAAACTTTTTCTTACAATTTTACACATTTTTCAATTTTTCATATCAAACAATTCAAGTTTTAGTCAATTTTCTTTCTGTCAAAATGCGTACACAAACTTTGTTGAGAGCTTATTTTTGAATTCGAATTGTTTTAGGTCCTGTCTCTAATTATAAAATATCATAGTCTCAAGAAATAATTATATTTTTTTTTGAAACGGTTCATAACAACTTCACTTCTATAACGAACATCCTAAATTTAAGATCCTTCAAGATCAAATATTATTAACCTTAGGGCCCATACACTACGCAAACACGTTTGTTCAAATGTGTGTTTGAGCAAACACAGTTTCGCCACACACTACACAAACATGTTTGAGAAATATTAGTTGCGTGACGTTTTTCATCGAGTGATTTAGCATGTGCAGCTTTGATTATTGCCTTGGCAATGAAAAAAAAAAAAAACACAAAACACAAAAAAAAGGATTTGGTGTAAAGAGTGGTACAAAAAAAGATCTATTTCAATCCAAAAAATTTGTTCCTCTTGGTTATTCATGCTAACTCTATGAAAATTGGCATCGGTTTGAGCAAAATTCAATACACACCACACAAACATGTTTGTGCAGGCACAGAAAATTCAAAATTTTTTGATTTTGTTCAAACCGCTTGCGCAAACACGCATCATCGCTACACACTACTCAAACAGTTTGCACAAACATTTTTACAACAACAAAATACATTCGTTTGGTCAAACAGTTTGTGTAGTGTATGGGCCCTTTAAGCATTCAGAACAAAAACAAAATTAAATTTTGTATGTTTCTTTTCCTTTATTTTTGTATTTATCGATTATTTTCCATCACTATAAAAGTCAATTAAGTCTGAACTTTATTTTCCAGACATTTCAATCCATACTTCAGGAATCCCATTAAAAAATCCTGAACATTTTTTCATTTCTTCCGCTGGATTATTTTAACGGAAATTTAAACTGTCATTTTTATGTTGTTATATTAAAGAAAAGATGTAAAAATACCTTGAAATTGACAAAGGTTGTGAGACATAATTTCAATAAAATCCCTATAACCTTGAATTCATAAAAAAAATTACAAGGTAAGTTAAATCTTCTAACATTTCTGAAGTACACCTTCACAGATAATCATGTCTAACACAAAAAGTTACTTATTTCAAATAAAATTAGAGTATAGTAAATTTCAAAACCAAAAAAAGAAAAAAAAATCAAACAAGAAAAGGAAATTGTTCAAAGATTTTAAAACCACTTTTCGAAATCAATAATGTTCTTGTTTCCTGTCACGGCACTCTCAACACCTGTCCACCACCACTTCTCATCCAGTTCTTTAAGTACCTTAAAACATCTTCTGTATTTTATCTAATAAAAATTAATTATTTACAATAATAGCTTCAAGCTCTAGCAAGAAACTAAATTTTGTCCTTATTTCAAACAAAAAAAAAAAAACAAAAGACTTCCTTATGGAACTATGGAAGAAGGTATAAAGTACAACTTCATAAATCTTTCCTCAATAGACTCATAAAAACGAACATAACATTTTCTTATCTATAATTTGGCAAGCAACACAAACACTTTCGACTGAAGGGGTTCACCATTCCACTTTACTTCAAATAATATTTAAGTATCCCCAGACATTTTGTCAGTTTTGTGAATCCTTACACACAAAACAAAAAGGAAAGACAAAAAAGCCAAGGAAACGAAAAAAAAAAAACACAAAGCCCCCGAAGAAGGTAAGAAGAAAAAACCAACAACTTGCATTACCAACATATCACTGAGTTTTATTTTTATGATTAAAAGGAAGTCCTTTTTGTCATTGAATAATAAAGCAAGGCTTATCAAAACTTCTCACTTTCCTCAACCACAACCGCACTAACAAACATCATCAGCACCAGAAAAAGTGAGACGTGAGAAACTTTTCACCAAACCAAAACTCCTCCTAACCCCAAATCTCAGATCAAATCCATTTGCAAAGTGAACACGCAGTTAACATCATTTTGGGAGATGGTTTGATTTTGATAATCCTACATCCAGCAAACCAGCAACCAGCTCATCCTTTTTTCATGGAACAAATATTCTCGTTTTCTCGGTTTCGTTCATTCTCGTTTTCAACATCAGTTCTCATAAAAAAAAGGGCAATTTTCCCCCTGGGCCTGAGGCTGACAAAAAACAAACCAAACAAATGGAGGTTTTCATTTGAAGTGCGAAACAAATCACGACCATTTAAGGAGTCCTTTAGCTTTCCACAACATCAGGCATCTCTAGTGTCATTGTCATCACAATTTGTTTTGTTTTTAATTCTATAGAGCCCCTTTTAACCCCCATTAAAATCGATATATCTCTGTTTCTGAGCGGCGGCGGGCGGTATGAACAATTGTCATAGAAATTCCCGAATATTCAAGCTTAAATAAAAACAAAAAGAATTTCCATCGCACAAAAATTGTTCTACAATAGTAAATTCTGTTCAATTCGCGTGAAATGCGCGGGTAGCTTTGTCGTTATCGTCGTCGTCCTTTTTCGAAAACAATTCCCAAAATTAGTATAAAGTTTCCTTTCTAATTCCAATTCTGATACGAGCGCAAAAACGACAACCCACATTCCGCCACTGTTAAATGTCACATTAGTGGCAACTGGTAAAGCTTGATCTTTTCTGCACCACTCCGTTCAAATTCGTACCGCCTCCTCCTCCAGGCAAACATTACCAATTATGTTGACCCCGATAGGATTAAAATTTATTTGAACCTGCAATAGCCATAAAACCGCCACAAAACTGGCAGAGGGTAAAATGGTATAAAATATTTATATAGATGGATGTATTTGCATCCACAAATTTGGATACGTGGAATATTTTACCGAAAGTCGATGGATACAAGGGTACGCTACTTGTGTTGGGAGTTGAAGAGTGTACCACCATTAACATCGCCACAACTAGCAGCCTCAAAAATGTGTATAAAGCTTTATATGGATGATTGCGGTGGCGGTGTGTAGTGTGTACACACTGTAGTACAAGGTTGTTGGCGTTAATCAATTTTTGAATGATTTCCAAGTGCACGCAACGAGGGCATTCAAGAGTGATTTTAGCGAAAGGGCGGGTGCCATGCCGCCTCCGCCGCAGCCCGCTGCCGGCCGCGCCAGTCTACGCCGAAGGGAATACCAGAGGAGATGATGGTAGAAAAGTAAAGTTGAACCAAAAGATAAATACATCAGAAAACGTGATGAAGGTTTTTATTTGTACGCCACCGCCGCGCCGTGCGAGTAAAGCCTTCCTCGCCTACATTCGTTCGTTCTTTTTCGTACGTACATTCAAACCACATTCAACGTTTCGAAATTGAGGTTTTTAAAAAGAAATTTATCTTGTTTACTTTGAGAGCTGATGTACGAGCATTTATATAACTAGGATGCCGTTACCTTTTTGTACACCTATACAAACTTATATATCCCTTTGTATAGGTATACCCTTTACGGCGGTGGATTGATGGCGGGCGATGGATCCAAGGATATTTTGGGAAAAAGAACGTTTAGTTGATGTGGTGGTTGAAGGAAGTCATGCCCGTGCAAATTTGTTTGATTGGTTAAGAGCGAGTTCTGATGCTTGTCGCTTTTTCCACACAACACAGGTGATGGTGAGAATAATATATTCTTGTTTTTTTTCTACTTCTTCTTTTTCTTTTTCTTCATCATTTCGTTTTTTATTCTTTTGTAAGTCGTGTACTACTTTATACATCTCGTCTTCGTAGCAAGGTTCTAGGTTCCTTTTTTTCGTTTGTTTGTTATATTGAAGGACTTTGGTGCTGTCCTATACTGTGTGTGTGTGTCTGTGTGTATATTTAGACATGAGATCAGGATCTAAAGCATGATGGTGAAAAATATATGTTATCACTCATGCAAAGAGACAAAAGAGTAATTGATTGAGAGACATTTATTATGCCGACACACAAGTACTTTCCATCAAAAAATGATGTCAACATATATTTTCTACTTTTTATACCTATGTATAGCAACCTAAAAAAGGAAAAGGATAATTTTTTTTTGTTTAAATAAGGAAGCATATTTACAGAGTGTAAAAAGCCAAAAAAAATGATTGCCTATTTAAAATCGGGGACTTTTTTTTTATGGCATGAGAAATTTTCAATTTTGAACATTTTGAAATGGTTTTTATTTGTGTTAAGCAAAAAAACATATAAAGTTTAATTTAAATTCCTTTTTTTATGGGGATTTATTAAAAAATATGTCAACAGTCAACACGTACCCACAGTCTTTTGGGGTTTAGTTTGTATATTAATTTTTCATAGAAATCAAACCCACGGGTGAGTCAGGGTCACATGTACATTATCAATCATTTCCTCTATTATAAGTAAAAAAAATTTCACAGTAGAAAGTTATTTTCGTAATACGTTTCATTTTAAATAGTTTGATATTTGGACAGTCGCAAATATGTCATGATAAAGATTGGTGGTGAAAACGTTGTCAAGGGAGCCATTTAGCTGTTTTTTTTTTCTATTGTTAATTTACATATCTTCTTCTTTAAAGTGACATAATATAGCTTTCGAGCAAAATAATTTACTCACAACTAAATCATAACCTTTTAAGCAATAATTATTTTGAAAACACATTCAGCTATAAAGAAATATCGTTAATATTCAAATCCGGATGTGAGCTCCTAACCTTAAATGGCGGTCCATACAACGGAAATTTCCAGTAATTCTGTACTCTATGCAACATGAAAGCAAAAAAAGACTGCTTCCGTTTTGTAAGCATTTGCCCAGTGTTAAGACACCAAAGACTAAGATTTTTCCAGAAAAAAAGTTTTGCAATACAAGAAACAATAGAATTATTAAATGGTGTAAATTGGAAATTATTGTACTGTTTTTTAAATTCAATTTATAAGTATAGAAATCTTTTAATGACTGAATTTTTTTAAATCAATTCATTTAAATTTTATTATATAAACTAAAATTATATAAACTAAAATGCCAACTGAGCTCACAGCTATGCCAAAGCTTTATAAAATTCCTTATGTTTATTCAAATTGTATTAAAATATTTATAAATAAATGAATTACTTACTTACTTACTTAATAAAGCTTTGATTTCTAGTAAAAAATTTCTTAAATATAAAAATGGAACATCTTATTGGAAAATTCTATATTCCTTATAGTAGAAACTGGTTAGTTTTGATCTTCCCTAAGCTTTTTATTGTCAAGTTGAGACCAACAATTTTTATTGATTTCTTAGCTTTTTGCTTTTGTTAAATAATATTTGTTGTTCTTCCCATTCCTCTATAAATATTCCACTACCAAAATTTATTGAATAGGTTATAGGGTATTATCCATTAAAATTAATGACTTTTTCCTATCCAATAAAACAAAAATAATAATACATAGTTGAATAAAATGTTGAGCAGTTAATGGCCCATAAACCATAGTCATCAATAACCTTTTTCTTTTTGATTATAATTTAGAGGCTTTGTTTATTGATAATAATAATAATAATAATAGGAAGTTAGCAAATAATTTTTTTTTAATGAATGCTTTTAATCGTTTAAGTATCAATTCATTTGCTCTTCATTGAATTTGTATTCCATGTAATATGGGAAATTTCAAAAATGTTATTTATATGAATTTAATTTTTTAAATGGTGAAACACTCAAAATACATACATATAAATATGTATATTGGCCTACAACTGAGTATCACCCTAGGTAAGAAGTAAATAAAAAGTTTCTGGTGTGATATGTCCAATTTTGAATACAAAATATTTTCACTAAAGTTTGAATTAAAAATTGTTTTGTTTTTTTTTGTAAAGTAAACGTCCCTTTCGATATTCCCATATTTTAGTTGACTTAAAGAAAAGAACATCCTGAATTTTGAAATTTTATGTTTGAAATTCAATACTGAAAAAAACTGCCATTTTTCTAAAACTAAAATTATGTTTAAAGAACCGATAGCAAATATATGATTTGAAATATAACTTATCAAATTTTTAAATTTCCAACAAAATACATTTTTGAACTTTGAAAAAATAGGTCTCAGGTATTTTGTCGAAAAGCCGAGAAAAAAGTATTCGCATTTAAGGACCCTCGTAATTTCTCTTTCAATGGTGCCCGTGAAATATACGCCTACTAATGAGCCTATCTAAATGTTGATCCTTTATTTTCTAAAATGTACACTTTATTCTATCAGCCGATATTTTTTTTTTAAATCCGTTAACTACCAATCGATGTTTTAACAATGAATTGTTTTAATCAATATTTTAAAACAGTTTGAGTCAATATACGGTATGATTGATAATACTGTAACTAAAATACTGTACGTCGAAATTATTTACCAACAAAATTCTTTTTGGTTAACATTTTTAACGACAAAATTCTGCATTTAAAAATTCTGTATTTCAAAATGCTGTAAATACTGTGAAAGAAAAAAATCGCATTGTTTTGACTCTTTCAGACTATTTACAGTATTTTGAAGTACGGATTTTTGAAATAGAATATTTTTTAGTAACAATACTTTAACAAAACATTTTAAGACAAAAGCATGTACCAATAATATTCTTTGAATAAACATGAATTTCTAAAATTCCAAAAAGGTTATTAAGTGATTTTTTTTTTCAAAATTTTTAAATTTTTTGTTTTCATTTTAGATAGTGTTTTTGTAAGTTTATATATAAAATAAACTACATGCTTTCAATAATATAAGTATATCATCTTTTCTATGCCTTTTTGTTTAATTCTGATACAAAATGTTTGTTGTGTTTTTCAAAAATAAAATCAAATTTAATCAAGTGCTGGATTTTTTTCTACAGATAGTTAAAAAACACACTGCTTAAGGACAGTATTTTGTGATAAGAAATTCGGAGATACAATACAATAGAATTCAGTCTTTTGTTCATACAGAATTTTGGTATGCAGTGTTTAAAGGTTATCATACATTTTTACGTCATACGCAATTGGTTTCAACTTAAAATAGAAATCAACGAGAATTTTGTTTAAAAATCGAAAAAAAAACGCAAACAAAAGACATCTCTTGTAATCTTAAGAAAAATCTTCACAAAATATTAAGAACAAACTACTGAAAATTGTAAAAATTGATTTTCGACTTGAGACGACAAAAACAAACTTTCCATAATATACAATTTATCGTTTTTTTTTTATTTTCGGTTAAATAAAACAAAAAAAAGTGACAAAAACACACTAAATTTGGCTTATTGCTCCCACAGAAAACATACAAAATTTAAAAAAACTAATTGCATATTTTGGAAGCATTTTAAATGGGAATATGTCTTATTACTTCTTTGTTTTTTTGATTTTTGTAAGTCGTTTATGCATATTTTGATATTATTATCTGACGAACAAAATTCCTTTAAGTATGATTCTAGAGGGGAACGGGTCGAAATGCTGTATATTAAAATTCTGTATGGTAAAAATTCTGTCTGATAATGTATGGTTAATATTCTTATTTCAAAATACTGTAAATTTAAAAACTGTTTCTAAAAATGCTGTATTGTCAAAATACTTTATCTCATAATAAAGTATCTCAAAATTATTTATCTCAAATGCCGTATAAGCAATTGCACTTAACATTTCAATTCGCACAAGCTTTTAAATATCAACGAATTGCACGAACACGTGGAAGTTTTGACAGATTAAATAGTATACTAGTAGTTCAATTGATTATATTTTATATAATTGTTATTATGATATGAACAATTTATGTAAAAATTTAAGAGAGTTAAAAACAATTAAGAAGAGGAAAATGAGAATGATAAAATAAGAAGATACCATTAGATATGTCGATAGATAATCGGTCCGGTTTGTCGAATTGAAAATTTTGACATTTCTCGACGTTTCAAGGTCACTAGAGTCGAAATAAAAGATTTTTAGAGAGATGTCTGTGCGTGCGTGTGTTCGTACGTTCGTACGTTCGTACGTTCGTAGGTCCGTACGTTCGGGAAGTTTTTTTTGTCGTCCATAGCTTAAGAACCAGTAGAGATATCGACTTCAAATAAATTTTGTTTTATAGATAAAAATGCAGAAAGATGCAGAAAGGGCTCTCAAGAAAATTGCGTGGGTGTTTTTTTTACAACAGCAGTTTAAAAAAAAGTGAACATTTTGGTTAACCCTAAATATCTCACGAACCAATGACATTAGATTCTCGAATTAAATTTTATATTATATATTGTAACGTGATACCAAACAAGTATATTTTTGGAAAAAAAAAATCCAATTAACGGTTTTTTTATAAATCAAAAAACTGAACAAAAATATTTGTCACCTTGAATATTTAAAAAAATGCAACTAAAAATAAAGTTTTTGACATTTGGAAACATTTTGAGAAAAATCGATGTTTATACAAGAAATAAATTTTTTTAAGAAATGCTACTTAAATTGGTAAAAATTGGTTTTCGACTAAAAATCTCGTTAACAAAAATAGATTTCAAAATCAAACTTTTTCATTATATGCAAAATATTGTTTATACATTTTGAAATTTTTAAGAGCAATTCAACTGACAACTTTTTGAACAAAACACGAAAACCTAAACACTTTTAAGCAAGGCAAATCTACAGACGGGATGGGAAGTTATCAGTGTGAGTCAAGTCTCTTTTTCTGTTTTCAAAATTCCGCATTTATGTAAAAATGCTGTGCATAGGCTGGAAAATAAAAATCGTTTTAAGAATGTAAAAAAGTGTGTATTTTGCAAAACTATTATGATCCTTACAGAGTTTTGACCCCAACCTTTCTAGAGACCTTGAAATCTAGAAAAATCCAAATAATTAAGTTTGATAAATCTGACGGATCAATGAGAAGTTAAGAAAACAATAAAGTTTAACATTAAAAGGAAGAAAATGTTTTATTCGACTCATTTAAATGTGAATGGAAAACATTGAAATCCATTTATTTGTATGAAACTAGTGAATTCATCAAAACTTCGATACAAAAACCAAGCTAATGAATTCTAGCAAAATGTTTTAAAAATAACAATTCGCGATCTAAAGAATACATTTTGAAATAAAATTGAATTTTAAAGAAAAAATCATAATTTTTTCAAACAAAATGGAACATGGAAAGCATGACCAGAAAAATGTCAAAAGAAGATTTATCGCTCAAAACAAACTTCCTGTAGTTAGATTTTGTTTCCGATATAGGATTATGAGCTTAATTGAAAACAAAAATAAAACTTCAATATCGTCTTTTCAACAAAAAAAAAACTCAAAATTTCTTTAATCCTAATCATTATGCTCTTGTGTCAATTTTTAATCCAACTCTGATCAAAATGATTTAACAAAAAAAAAAAAAAAAAAAAAACAACGACAAATTCTCTTTTGTTATATATTGTTACACAATTATTATTCGACAGACCAAAAGATAAAAATCCCATTTTTACTTTGTGCTTTAGTATAAGTTGTTTTTTTTTTTGTGTATGTGTGTTGGGTTTCTTCCCGACGAAAGACTTAAAAACTTTTTACTAAGTTAATAAAAAAGTACTTCAAGTGAAGTTTAAAAAAAAATGAAAAAAAAAACTGAATATAAGAAGAAAAATGACCAAAACTGCGAACAAGAAAAAGAAAAAGTAAGAAAAACGGAACTTTTCTTCTTGTTTCTTTTTTTCTTGAGAAATCTCAACCAATTTTACATTCAGGAAGAAATAAATTGCTTTGTGAATCATCATCGTTCCTTTTGTCATCGTCGACTACTTATATCTCTACTCACTCATTCGCGTACATCGTATTCATCGTTGTCGTCCTGGAAATCGTCCTTGAAGTCGTCTAAGTCGTCCTCAAAGCAATAATCATTGGAATTGGTGTTGTAAGTGTTCTGTTCAGCGAGCGCCGAGCGTCGTCGTCATTGCCGTAAATGTAATAGGAGTATATAGGCTTCCAACTTAACTGACCCTTAGTTCTTCTTTTTCTTTCTCTTAACAAAATGATTTCAAGTCTAATGCTTCGTAATAATGCCTTCGTTTGCACAAACATTCATACAAAAAGACAAACAGAAAAAAAAAGAAAAATGAAAATGAAAAAGTAAAAGAAATCAAATCATTTTCTCTCGTGTCGTTTTCATTTTCGTTTTCATTTTGTGTCGTGTGCTGCTCTTATTTTTCGCTTTGCCAAGTCATTTTAAGACTTAGACTTTCCAAAGTTCCAAAGGACTAAGGACTTATAGGACAACGAGAACAACACATTACCAGAATACTTGCAAAGTATAAACATTTCTCATCCCATTCTTCCAATCTCAACTTTGTTGAACAATTTCAATTATTTAAATTCAACGCGTTTCGCATTCACTTTATCAACAGAATTTAAGACAAGAAACTAAATTAGACCTATTTTTCGAGCAAACAACGTTAACGTTAACTTGAACGCTAACGCCAACAAACGTGCTGCTATCCAAATGCTGCCGTTCTCTTGTGTCATGTCCTAAAAAGTCTTTTATATATCTCATCCCTATCCCTATCAATATAGGGAGATGTATTGTATAAGATACTATTAGAGTTCCGTTGTGCGTGAGCTTACTCAATCGGCGGTGTGAGCAAATGCTTCGATTGGAAAGTCATTGTTTTTATTTGACTTTGTATTTATCTTTGCTAATAGAGGGGATACTTTCTTTTTCTTTTTTTTTTTGTTTGTCGGAAGTGCTCCTTAGAGTGGAGATTTTCCAAGTAGTAATGATTGTAAGGAGAAAGGTGGCAATCCCCATGGAATCGATATAACGTCTTCTTGGTCCTGAGAGGTTTCCAAAAAAAAGGTAGATAGCTATTCTCGAGAGAAAGAGATGGTATGTTATTTCAAGTGTGAGATACAATTGTTGTTTGGATTTCAACTTACATTGTCGATCCTTATAATGCAATTGATAAGCAAAAAGAACGACTTCGATGTCCGTCGTCGTCGTCGTCGATAAGGTTACAAGCAAGATACACGACTCTATTGCCATTGCCAATTGCCATTGGAAATGGAAGCTTTTGAGCCTTAGCTAATAAAGTTATTTTTATTTCTTCTCTTGTGTTTTTTGTTTTTGCTGCTGGTTTGCAGGTTTGTTATAGGCACTTGAGAAAAGATCCTTATGGGAATGTGTACATAGGCCTATCTATGCTCTTGTTGAATATACTTTTGTATATTTTGTTCCCTTTAAATGTTTGTCAATAAAATGTGCTAAAATACGCAAATGAACTTTGCATAACTCGCTGTTTACTTATGTAGATTTGTTGCTATTGCTGGTTGCTGGTTGCTGCTGGTATTTTGAATTTTTTTCAAAATATATTAACTTAAATCATCCAGGGCCCCTAACCGTACCTCTCTCTTTCGACCGACGATGAACGTCATGTTGTTGGATCCTATCTCCTGTTTCGATATCAGCTCGAGGGTTAACAGGAATCTCAGTGTTTAGTAATTTAGTGTTATTATTTTAATACCTATCCTCTGGTGTAGGTGGGTTTTTGGATATAGGATATCTGGGCTATATCTATAGCAAAGTGATGAGGAGGAAGGCTCAAATTTAGCATCGATAGAATATTATGAAATTCAAAACGATACCTCAGGTCCTAAAGCACACCATAAACGAACAACATTAATTTAGATGGGATAAAGTTTACTCTCTGGCACATCTTTAAGGTACAAGAATATAGAAAAGAGTACTTGAATAATGTGGAGTGATGATGATTCGCAGCATCTTCTTTGAAGAGGTTTTTGATTACGCAAAATTCAGCAACAGTGAATGAAACCATGCAATTTCAAACTTCCAATTTTGACGCCCGCGCGCCGCCGCCGCCCATCGCGTTTATATTTATATGTAGGTCCCTTCCTATCTACCTCTCAAGAAATATGGTGTGTGTAACTGAAAAGTAAGTATATAAGACATCAAGAGTAGTTAAACTTCAAGACTTTCATTTAAAAACATGTGTACTTAGGATAAATGATGAGATATACGTGCATATTGTGAAGTTTTTATAAGTTTATAAGTTTTATTCCAAAAGTTGAGTAAACATTTTGTTTTTGAGCTAATAAAATACATCGTGTTTCGGGTTTTTAGGTTGTTGCGTTAGCGTTGGTTTTGAAAGTTTTTTTTTTTTGTTATTTCTGAAAAGGAAACGTTGAAAATTGTATGTTTTAAATTTGAAAACTAAGAAACTGTTTTGCTGCTGATCATATTCACTTTATCAGCGCGATGTATGCTAAAAGTTAATTCAATTAAGATGTCTCGTATGTTTAATAGCTATAATAGACTCATATGATGTTAGGATACTCTGTTAAGACCTTACAAGAATTGCTTTAACGTTTAAAAAGCATTTCAAGGATTTAATTAAATTAAACACAACGATGATGGAAAATTGGCTTTAAGTTTAGTTCTGGTGTAATGCAAAAGAGAATATTTTAAAGAAAGGAAATTATCAGTGTGAGTAGAATCTTGCATCCCAACCTGAGAAATTCAGCAATTCATACAATTTTCTCTTAAGCAAAGCGGTCATTAGGATTTTTTGTTGTTCCTTTCGAGGTCCCTCAGGGAAGTTGTTTTGGTCCTCTACTTTTCATCTACTTCTGTTCATGATATAGTATATTGATCATTTAACTATCACAACTGTCTTATTGTTGGCTAAGTGAAAATTTTAATTTCAACATAATTAAATCCAGCCTTAAAATTGGTCTATAGATGATTGTCTAGTTTATAGAAAGGTAAAGTTTATTTAAGCTTAAATCACTACTGTAAATTTGGGATGATCTCAAAAACATCTGAACGGATTTTCATGCTGTTTGCATTTATCAACAGAATGATTTCTATATTTTATTGATTGAAAGGTAAAAGTCATCATTTTGTTATGGCTTTGTGAAATGCATTTAAAATTATGACGATAATTGTTGAAGGTATCGGAAAACTCTACAAGGTGTTTATGTAAAACCTGAGAGCATCTGGGGCAATTTGAATAAAAGAAGAGGGTTTTTACCCAAAAAAAACTTGTTAACAACTTTAAGAAAAAGCTGGAAAATTTTGGAAAATTCGTTGTACATAAACCTTGAAAAACATCAAATAGTTCTGAAATCCGTTGTGATAAGTTAAAGAAATAAAGAATAAATGACGCATTACTGCGACAGATGAGCACACTACCCAATACCGTAGTGACCAATTTGACAAGTATCCGTTTCGCCTTGTCTTTTTTTACTGAGTACATTTTTGGCTTGCTATATTACACTGAATTCAGATGGTAGTATATAAAATTATCACGAATTAATTGAAATTGAAATTCAATGCTATATTAATTTTTGTGGAAATCAATTTTTCGTTTAAAAAAGTTACGTTATCCTCTTGGACTGAATTTACTTGCTTACTTACTTAGGCCCTCAGACCTGTTAAGTCCGTTGGGCCTCTACTACGCCTACGCGCCATTGTGTACGGTTTCAGGAGATGTGTTTCAGCTCCCTCCAACTCTTGCCTAGTGACGCTGATTCCGCCTTGAGTGTCCTGCGCAACTTCTGCTTCTCGCTCTACACTTGTTGTCATTTGATGGAGATTTATGATGCTATGATAGAGTAAGCAAACATCGTCCGAGTAATCCAAGTGGTTTAAATATGACGTCAAAGTCTATTGGATCCCTCCACTACCTGACAAAGCTGCGCGCAGTACATCGCTTATCACCAACAAAAACAATATTGGTGACAGAATACAGCCCTGTCTGACTCCGCTACGGATTTCAAAATCATCTGACAACCTACAATATCGTGCAGAACATGACACTTGGATCCATCATATGTTGCTTTAATAATAGCAATTAGTTTTTCTGGGATGCTTTTTCTCCGCAAAGCTAACCAGATGTACTCCCTGTTAACGCTATCAAAGGCTTTCTCGAAGTCGTTGAACAGTAGGTGTAGTGGTGATCGATATTCAACGCACTGTTCAATAATGATCCGTAGGGTGTTGATATGATCAATACAGGAGGATCCAGTGCGGAATCCTGCTTGTTCGGCATCGAGTGTGGCCTCAAGGTGTTCTCTGATGCGTTCCAGTATGACTTTTGCTACTTTTTTGACAACGGCAGGTAGAACGCAAATTCCTCTCCAGTTTTTGCATTTTTCAAGATCTCCTTTTTTTTGGGAGCTTAACGATAATTCTCTTCTTCCACTCATCGGTGAAGCTTTCGGTGGTCCAGGGTTCTTTTATTAGCGGATGAAGCTTGATGACGTTGGCGCTGCTTGTAAAAGCTCTGCGGGAATTCCATCAAGTCCTACCGAATTGTTGTTCTTCATTGCAGCAACGATCTCATCTTTACAGGGAGGTGCAGTACGGATTCAGGGATAAGTTTGTTTAGGCGCTTCAGAAGGCATTGGCTACACATTGTTTGCAAACACTCGGTTTAAAACCGAGGAAAATTGTTCTTTCCACCTTCTGACTTGCTCATCCATCGAACTGATGACAGTACCGTCTACTTCTTTCACCAGGTGTTGCTTTGAGCTGTGTGCAGTGGTCAGCTCTTTGGTTATTCTGTAAACGGTCCTGCTGTCGCACCTATTTGCAGCATCTTCTGCTTCTTGCGCCAATGAAGGACTGAAGGAACTTAAAAAAAGACTTACTTTAAAACTTTTTTCAAATTTTTGGTAATGTTACTAGAAAAATTATCATTATTTTATAGGTCTGCAAGAACTTAAAAATAATATTTCCCCTAAATCGGATTTTTAAGAATTTTGTACATAAGTCATCTTAAAACTTTAGTTTTATTTCTTTAAAACTTCCCTTCAACTTTTAAGGTTTCCCAAGTTAACTAGAGCAATTCAACAAGAACTCATTTTCATTTCATGAAGCATTGGTTATTTAACTTTAAGATTTAAAACAATATCGTTTCCAATTCTTCCACATTCCCATCATCTATAGGTTGAATAATTCAGCACCAATCCCCACTTTGTGCTTTCACAATTCCACATTTTCTATCTCCTAGATACAATACGATAGGTATTTCCTTTTGAGACATTAAAATTTCAAAACCAATATAAGACTCGTGTTTCCAAACGATTTTTAGCAAACTCTACACAAAAACACATCAGCATCACCTTAAAATATATAAACATAGGTTATATAGAGGAGGGTGGGAAGTGTATGGGTTGCATAGACCTTACCTAGATATCTCTCATCTCATCTATGGTTCATCCCCCTAGTTAATGATGCCTATAACCATAATTGGTGTAATAAATGAAAAATGTTAAACATAAGAAAGATAATTGAAACAAACAAGCAGAATACATTAGACCTGAAATAATGGTCCATTATTACGAGCGGCTCATTGTGATTTAGTCCTGTATACTCCTCGTACCTATCCAAATATATTATATAATTCAAAGATGTGCTTATGCATAGATATGTAGTATAGGTATAATACACAACATTATTCGTTTGTAGGAAAAATTTCTAATCTTTGGATATTGAAGAACATAAAAGGTTTTTATTGTGTTTTGGTTTTGGTTTTTGTCTGAGTCTGGTTTTTGTGTAGGTTTTAGGTTTATATACCTTTAGAGGGTGGTGGTTAGGGAGGGGGTAGGGAGATTATTATTTTTGGTTAAATGTATTTCTGCTAATAGTCTGACGAAATACAACAAAAAAAAAAATAAGAATAAAAACCAAAACGTATTAAGTCTTTTCAACGAAATCATTTGGCAGTTTGGAGATTTCCTCTACGACGACGAAGGTGGAGTCTATTCTTATTCTAATGAAGCATAAAAGCAACTTTAGGAAGCTTGCCATTTAAAAGGTGCCATATGTTGTATATGTACATGTGTACTGTAGTATATCCCAATGAAATTTTTTGTACATGAAATGTTTATGTGTTTTTAATGCGGGGAATTATGGGTGTTTCGCACGATCGATGGGTGTGTTTTCGTTATCTTTTTTTTATGGGTTTTATTTTTGTACAAAGAAATTTGAATACACGTTTTTCTAATCGGATTTTCACAAAAAAGTGTTTAAGGTAACGTTTTAAGGCTTATTGTAACAAAATCGCATTAACTGATGCCTCATTTTTGATAACTTAAGAAATATATAATAACTAGCTGACCCGACACACGTTGTTTTGTCATATAAATAATTTCTAGAGAATATTTTGCTAGAAATAAATAACTTATTGTAAGTGTTAAGGATGTGGTATATAAGTGGGAGAGATATAGAGCACTGTAAACGGTGACAAAATATTAAAATAACAAATCACCAAACAAATTTTTTTAATTTATTAAAATTATAAACATATCGCTAATTATGACAATACTACAAAGAAACAATATCAATAGCTTAATGCAACAGAGTGTACGATATTTTTTGTGATCCCATCTTTTCCTAATACAATATAAAACAAAAGGATAGTTTTTGGCCACTTGAGAGCACGCCACGTATAGTTGTCCGCGTGAAAAACATGAAGTGCTCAAATCTAAGCCGCAGACAGACATCGTTTGGCCTTGAGACTTATTGATAGTCATTGCAAATGCCAATCTCATTTGAAATTGAAGGCTTTTGATTTGAATTGGCACATCTGTGGGTATAATAGGGATTCACGGTAATAATATATTTTCACCTCGGAATTTGCCATTTAGAATTATGGCTTCGATAACTTTTTTCTTCAATTTTTTAAATACTAATCGTGTGCCATTGCGCAACCGTGGTGGGTTCAAATTACGAAGCAAAATTACCGGCGATCCTACCTCCAGTTGTAAATTATGCGGTGGCATGCCTGGTAAATCCAATGAGTTCAAAAACTGAGTTGGATAATTTACAGCTTCGGTAGCATGACAAACTGTATTAATTTTAATTTTCATATTTTAATCTGATTTTTATGAATAGTTTAATTTGTGTGCTGGTAAAATATTCCCTGAAATTCATCAAATTAATTAATTTATAAACAATTTAGAATTTGATTAAATACTTTTCATTGTCTTTTTCCGCCATTTTTGATCCAAATCGACGAGATGGCATCAACAACTTATCAAGAAAATTCTTGATGCTTTTTTTGTTTATATTTGCCCATCAGTTTATCGAACTTTGCAATAATGAACAATTGACATTTTAAGTGATGCCAATTTATTTGCGTTTATGAACGTTCTATATAAGGATGATCGCAAATCATCTCTGCAGTGATGCGTTTGTGAATTTACACTTAATAATCGTGCAGAAATCGACCAGTTTCATCTATAGAGGGACCGAGCTAGATGGAGAAGTTTGTTGGGTGAGGCCCTAGTTCACACAGGACTGTAGCGCCACCTTAAGTAAGTAAGTAAGTTTTTTCTGTAGTAACTTTTCCGTCGCCTATATATAACAGTTGTTTTGAGAATGTTTCAGCGGATAGCCATAGTGCATTCATCCCAGATGACAATTTTACACTGTTTCAGCACTGTGGCCATAGATGATTGTTTTTTTATATTGCACACCGCGTCTGGATTATTTTGAATATTTAGTGGCAGTTTAAATTCTGATTGAGCTGTTCTGCCTCCATCGAATAAAGTTGCCGCAAAGCCAGAAGATGCAACAGCCAATGCGATACGATTGTTTGATCGTATTTTAGCAAGAATTAGCGAAATAAGGAATGTTTTGCCAGTTCCACCTGGTGCATCAAAAAAAAAAAAAAAAATCACCTTGTCTTGCCGAAACTGCGAGCATGATGTGGTCATAAAATGGTTCTTTGTTCTTTATTCACTAGTGGGACATTTCGAGCAACAATCACTGCCATTTCTACAGTATTGTATTGTAGTTTACGATTCAATTCAGTGTCAGATGCATTTTGATTTGGTGAATGCATACCGAAATGACTGAGTGGTAAGTTGGCAATGATAATGCAAAGATCCTCAATAGCAATCAATGCTTCATTGTACATAGCGTCACTGAATACTATCGTTAGATCGTTGATGAAAACTGCTTAAAACAATGCCTTTTTATACACTGCCTTAAAATAGCAGTTTAAAAATGCAACGTAACAAATAATGTGCGAAAAATGTTCTTGTATTTTATTTTAATTATGGCTTCCATAATTTCTAAAATAAATCAAATGCACAAAACATAACCTATTAATTTTGTTTCATTTAGTTTTTAGAATTTTGTATGTAATTGATTTGGTTTTTTGGAATCGAAATGGGATAACAGCTGAAAAATATGTACTAACAAAAGAAACAACATTTTGTATTTTAAAATAACAAAGAATGTTTTCTACTTAAAATAGAAAAGTTTAATTAATATACACAACAAACGCGATCATTGTTAAAATTTTCCCTTGTTTGTGGAGAAGGAATCAAACAATATATTTTTCATATTAAATGTTTAATGTATTTTTAAAATATTTAAATTATTGGAAAATGCTTAAAAAAGTTTTTAATTGATTTTGCTTCCATATAAAATGAAATACAACATCAAAATAGGAATTTAACCACAACATGATTTTCTAATAACAAAATATTAATCAAATTATGAATAAATTTCCAAAATCCTTATTTCAAATATATTTTATTAAATTAAATTGTATTTTTAATTTATAATCTATGTACGTAAAATCAATTTATTTCTAATGTTTGGTATTTATTGGATTGTTATTTGAAATTTAGAAATATTTTATATGATTGTTATTATTTCAACATTATTTTACATTGCAGTTATAAAAAAGGGTATGTTTTCATTTCAATAAAAATCTAAACAAAAATAATATCAATCAGAGTTAAAGTCTTTCGACGATGATGGTGGCCTGGGTTTAGAAATTGCATGTTTTTATGCTCAGTAAAAATATTGACATGCACACAAAAAATTTGATTCCGAGAAATTGTTACAGCTTTTATAAGTTGTATTGTTTGTTCCTGTTTATTAAATTAGATGCTTGATGTAAAATGTACAAAAGTAAATTGTATTAATTTTCAATAAAACAATAAAGTGTTCGAAAAACATACAAAAATATTTTTTTTTCTCAAAAGAAGAACTTTTGGAGAGTTAATCAATCCTATACAAGCAACACTTAGATGTTACAAGCTGATATTGAAATCATACTTACATGCCTCTAAAATGAGAGCTCTCACTTTCTATGCGAATGGCCAAGCCTAGCTAAGAGAAAAAAGCCAAAACTAATAAAATACTTTTTCGACGAAGATGATATGGTGGCGACGACGACTCACAGCGGTTGGAGAGCGGAAAAAGTCTTTTGAAAAGTCATATAATATATCCCGAGCGTATGATTTAAAAGTGTTTTTTAACATATATATTGTATGTTCTGATTTACAAGTCCTCAAAGTTGAAAAATAATTTTACTCTAATCGCGTACCGTATTTTTAACAAATTTTAAGATGTTTTTTCCGAAGTTCCTTTAAATAAATTCTCTAGCTTCTTTAATAATTTAATTGGTCTATTTTCGATTATCTAAAAAAAATATTGATTATTTATAAAAGATACCTTCTATAAGTAGTTTGAAGTTTTAGTACTAAGAAAAAATGCCTTTTTTTAATTTTTTTGATTTAAAAAACAGCGCCAAAAGATACCAAGCAAGTAAGTATGCCAGCATATGCTCCATACATTCATGTTAAAGCACAGACAAAATCAGCTGCAGATACGTGCAGATGTGGATGTTATGCTCAAAAATGTTTCACTGAATCGGATTTAAAAAAACTCCGTCTAGACGGTGGTGTTTACCAAAAAGTTTGATTTCTTCGGTATTAGTTTAGAAGGAACTGGTTAAGCCTATTATTTTAAGAAAAAAATGTTAAACTTTATTTTAAAAAAATAAACAAAATTAATACATTGACCCAGGTCTGAGAATTTCAATTTTTGCGAAACCATTTATTTTTGCCTGGAAAATTTTTCAACTTTGAACTCAATTTTCTTGAAAACAACACACGAAAAATAATATAGTTTTATGATATTTTAAATTATATGATAGAGCTTAAAACAAACTAAAGAAAAGGATTAGGGATAGTCCTTTATTTTTTTTATTTTTTCGCTAAGAGTAGAGCAGGTAAAATTAAAAAGGTGTTATTTTTGAAGTTTTATTGCTTTGTTTTTGTTGTGTATTGCGTAACTCTTTATTACCTGGCTTATTAGAATAAAATCTTTTACTTAAATCTATATACATATATAGATATAAAGAATTAATAAAAAAAAATCAGTATTGAGTCATTGACCATTTGTGCAAGGTGTGTAAGAAAAATGTTTACTCTTTGATCAACCAATACCTAAGTGAAAGTGAAGTGAATTATAATAACAAACATTATAATAGTGAATTCAATACATTAAAATGGATTCAATCGAAATTCCTGAACTTATTACTAATGGTCATGATGTTCCAAATCTTCTACCATATTTTGAAAGGGAATGCCCCAACTTAATTTCGGAGCAAACAAAATCTGTGCTGTCAGAATTAAAGAAACCTTTTATGTCTCATTTTTTAAGTCGATGGAACACAGGAAGGAGTTTTCGAAGTAGAACTAACCCAAAGTGTGTTGCCCGAAACATCAACTAATATGGGAATCCCTAATTCGGTGGTTTGCTGTTATCCTTGAAGTAATAACGTCGAATGAAAAATTAGATTTAAAAAAATGCAGCTTCCATGTGGGAAACTGCTGAACTGTTTGTTAAGAAATATAAATCGTACAATATGCCAGCAACCGTACATAAGGTTTTGATCCATGGAGAAGAAATAATTAAAAGCTGTGCATTTCCTGTTGGATGGCTCTCCGAGGAAGCCCAAGAATGCCGAAATGAGGATTATAAAGTTTACCACAGGTTTCATTCGAGAAAATGCAGCCGAATGAAGATGTGATACATCATATACTCATATCCTCAGATCCAATAATCACGCTTATTCTGACATTCTAATGAATAGCCAATTCGTTAGAATAGATCTATTCATTAGAATGAAATTTCTGTATTTTGACATTCTAACGAATAATATTCACTGTTGAATGAATATATTAAATGAACAGGAATGAACTCGAATTCGAAGTTAGCTGTTTGAAGTTTCGATCTTGTTTAGTGTGACCAAAGTAACACAATTTAAAATTGTTCCACAAACTTTCAATTTCATTGAAACAATTGGATGGAATACAAAAAATACCTTAACTTAAGAAAAATTAAATTAATAAAGTTCTAAGTGCTAGTGATGTTAATTATTTAAAAAACCATCAATGACACTTTGAATATGGGAACATAAATTTAAGTTTATTGATATGAAAAGTAAAAAAAAATATATTGACAAATTTTGTACAGCTAACTCAGCACCTTTAAATCTAATACAATAATTAATGTACTTATAATTCGATTTGCTTTTGTCCCACATGTATTACCAAAAAAATGTAACTTTAAATCTCTTTATTTGAATCACACCTGGTCATACTTCACAATTGTCAACGAGAATCATAAAGTAACACAGTCGATAAAATCGTTTAAATTGTCTTTCAAAAATTTCAAATTGTTTTATTTATGAAAAATCAAAGCAGCATAAATCGAAGAAGAATTATGGATGCATCAAATCGATTGGGGATTCGATTTGTAAGAAAACCTCTCGCGATTTCATGGTTTTCTTCCATTAATTATGTAAGAACTTCCTTTTGTTCTATAGTTGTCCAATTTGAGTGTGGCTGTGACCTTTAATAAAAACATCAATAGATTTTCATAAAAATATATTCCATTTTCTTTATTTTTCGAAAAAAAAAACGAACTTACATGTTTTTCTTTTAATTCTCTCATCAAGATGTGAACGCTTAATAAATGACGTTTGTTTCGAATGATTAGAAAGTCAAAGTTTGCTTTAGTTTCGAATTAAAATGAACTTTCGAATCGTTAGAAAGTGAAAATACGTATCATACGAATTCGAATAACTTTCGAACGAAAGAGAATGTCAAAATAAGGCTGAATAACAGGTTTAAGGCCACAGGCAAAAAAGTAAATACTTCCAATCAGCGCAGACGCTAAAAACCTGATTTTAGCGTTTTAAAATTACTACTTCATAATAGTTTTTATTTATTTTTTTTGTATGTATTTATCTATTTATTTATTTAATTTTATAATATACATAGTTAATAATAACATTTTATTCAAAATAAAAAGTTAAGATTTCACTAAAAAACTTTTATTTAAATATAACATCAAAACCCTCAAATTTTAGAAAAATACCAATAACTTTGTTTCTAATTATTTATTCTTGACCCAATTTTGACCAAATATGTATAAGACTAATCTTAACATGTTTGCCAAATTTCATTTAAATCCGTTGAACCGTTCAGATTAAACAGACTTTTTTCCGCTCTCCCATAAAAACCGAACCACTATGCGACGTCTCGTCTTTGTCACTGAGAAACAATATGAAGTTCTCTAAAAAAATCACGATAGTTTCGGAAGATTTTCCCAACCTAAATCTACACCAATCTTCACCGACTTTCACCCAGTATCCACCTATCATAATACAAATTACAGCCTGCAAGCACAAAGAATCCTCAGTGATCCTAGTGGGATGCTTTTCGAAAAAGCATTTTTTCTATTTTTAAGATCCTGCATTTTTTAACTTTTCATTTTTTAAAGTAAACATAAACATAAAAACAAATATCCATTTTGAAGCGGATCGTTTATAAAAACAAAGTGGCCTTTCTCAAAATTTAAACTTTTATGAAAATAAATCACAAAAAAAGTTACGAGAAATTCTTAAATTTTTTGTAAACAAAAATAACTTAACAAATTTCCTTCTTCAAATGATCTTCCGATTTATCGAATTGAAATTGTTGACTGTTTTTGAACAACAACAACAACTTAAAGGTGCTACCACTCATTGTTTTGGCTGAAGATATAGCTATTTCGTGCTTTGCCACTTGTTGACACTTCTCGACGTTTTAAAGTCCCTAGAATCTTAATAAAAATTGTTAGGAACCATTACTGTGTGTACGTTCGGGTTACCATTTTTTGATGTTCATATCCGTAGAACCAGTTAAAATTTCGACTTCAAATTAATTTTGTTTTACAGATGATACCATCGAAAGATGCTGAAAGGACTTTTGTAAAAATTCAGTGATTTTTTTTTACTATAGCAATTTAAATACACAGTGACAATTTTGGTTGTTGTTTTGGATGCTAGCGAATTCAATTACATTTTAAATTAAACAATGTGATGGCATACCAAATAAGTTTAGTTTTGAAAAACATTGGATTAAAGTTTGTTTTTATAAATCAATGAAAACTGAAGACAAAATATTTGTCAGCTCAAATATTTTACGATAAAGAACCTACATAATCTCCAAAATGATACGACGAATAATAACGTTATTGATATCATTGACAAATTTGAGAAAGGTATTTTTTATAAAAATTAAAAACCTTAAAACAGAACTAGAAGTTGGTAAAAAGTTATTCTCGGTACAAATATTTTGACAAAAATTTA
Organism: Eupeodes latifasciatus; assembly: GCA_920104205.1. Taxonomy (NCBI): domain Eukaryota; kingdom Metazoa; phylum Arthropoda; class Insecta; order Diptera; family Syrphidae; genus Eupeodes; species Eupeodes latifasciatus. The sequence goes on along the minus strand of OV049925.1, from coordinate 116,984,564 downwards.
AGATATTCCATTCAAACTATTTGTATGTTGTAAAAAATGTTGTTTTAAAAATTAACTAGGATTTTTGAAAAATCCAACTGTCATTTTGTTCATTTTTGTAATAAGAATCCACAAAAACTACTACGCAAAATTTTTAAAATTTGATGTTCTATTCAAATATTTCGAAAATGGACGAAGATATTGACTTCAAATTTTATGTTATATTTATATTTATAATGTTTACATAAGATAGGTAATGTTCTTAGAGAAATCTAACCATTTTTTCAAAGAAATACAAATTTTCAAAAAAATGCTGCTAAAATTGATAAAAATTGGTTTTCGACAAAAAAAAGTCGGGAACGAAAACAAATGTTGAAATTAAACTTATTTTATCAAATGCAAATGACTTTTAATTCATTATTTGTAAATATTCAAGTAACAACTTTTTTTTATAAAACACGAAAACCTACAAAAAAATAACTACAAACTGATGAAAAATGATTTTTGACTTAAGTGCAATGAGAACAAAGAAAGATATTGACTTACAATTTTCTTATTTCAAAGAAAATATTGTTATTATTATTTTGTTAATCTCTTTTAAAAAACTGACAAACGGGTACGAATAGTTATCATTGTGGTTCAATATCTTTAAAATTATCATGAGTATTAAAATTTATTTTAAAAAATGCAAAAACAACTTTGTAGTGAGTATTTTAAGGATTTTTTTTTTTTAGAATTTGTATGTGCAAAATGAGATTAAAAAGTTTTGAAAAATATATTCACTCATTTTTGATCTTCTGTACGCTTATGACATCTTCGTTGGTATTGATTCACATTTTCTATTGTATTTCGCGTAAAACATTTAAACTTAATTAGCTGACCTACCAACCAATTTAAATGTTTGTTTCCTAACTACGATATTTCTCCGTTAGTAATAAAATGTTTCACCACCTTGTACATAATTTCATAAATTTACTTCCACAACATGTTTCGTTTAAGATAAGGTTATGTTTTGATTAGAGTGATCACATTTGTTTTACTGTATAAATTAAATCAAAAAGTGGTTCCGGTCGACGCCTATTGTCACGTTAGTAGGTTATTCATACAAAAACTATTATTAAATAAATAAATAAAACAAAAATATATCTCAGAATTTGGTGTACTTAGCTCAATTATAGTGTTGAAATGTTTCCTTCCCTCGTATACGTGTTTACGCTTTTACATACTTTCTGTGATGCTTCATGTGAGTATTTTGTGTTATTTTTCCAACTCTTCGAAATTTAGCTTTAATCTTTTTAAAATTATATTTTCTATTTAAATACTATTTGTGAAAATTATTTAATATTTGTCCATAAGTTTAAAGAATACATTCATAGTTACGAGATAGACAAGAGTAACAATGAGTGAAAAATTTTGTGAAACAGTACTCGTAATATCGATTATTTCTTTGCTATTTATATAGTGTCAAAAATGTGATAAAATAAAAATGTTTACTTTTAATTAAAAATGTTCTATTCATATTGAAATTTCAACACATCAGTCAAAGGCGGAACAGAAATCACAACGAACAAAAAATAACAACAACAACAGAAAATGTGTTGATAAATTTAATTCGATTCTGTTCGTTTTTTTTTTGTTTTCAATAAAACTAAAAAAGAACTTTCGTTTTTAATTTGTTCATTCTACATCTCTATATATTTTTAAGTTCTGCATAAAAGTTTTAACAAGAAAAAGAGTCCTTTTAATGATGTTATTGTTTGTTTATATATATTTTATTTTGCATTCACTGATAAGAGGGTGGAAAATAAAAATCAAAAATTATTTTGAGCGGAAGCTCAAATTTAACAGTGGAAAAGTTTTTATATTGTTTGCTATAAAATACATTTATAACTAAGAGTGAAAAGTTATTTAAATAAACACACTTAAGTTCGGGTATGACCCCTTATTGTTCACTAATTGGTTTTTGAAAATCGAAAAAAAAAAAAAAAGAATGAGTGTTTTGACGTGAATTAAAGTCTGATGCTTGTATCGAAATCTATTCAAAAATAACGTTTTGTGTTTTAAAACGATGTTTTTGAATGGAGATGGTATAATACAAAATATAATTGTTCTTCAAACTTTAAAAAACTCTTTTTCAAGGTAATAAGGACAAGAAATTGTATACAAAAAAAAGGCGAATCCTTGTCACCATATAACTATCGTCCAATTCCACTTACGTCCCTTCTTTTCAAGGTCATGGAAACGCTGATCAATTTTTAGCTTAAGAAATATCTTGAAGAAGGCTTCAAGTGGCTATCGTTGCAATAGGTCCATTGGTGATCTCATGGTTAACTCACCGAACAGTGGAACAAATCTTTACATAGTTTTGGAGAAAGTAAGATTATTGCACTTGATATTTCAAAGGCATTTAATAGAGTCTGACACCAAGCGTTCTTATCGAAAATGGGTGCATTTGGTATTGATGAATCCCTTCTTTGTTGGGTTAGAAATTACCTTTCGGAGCATTCAATTCAAATAGTATTGGACGGATACAAATCTGATATCCACAAAATAAATGCTATTTTACCCCAGGGCTCCGTTTTGTCTCCGACAATCTTCCTTATTTTTATAAATTATCTTTTTTGTGAAACTTCGAACCCTCTAAATTGTTTCGTTGATGACAGTAACCTCAGCTTTTCATATTCGTTTTTACATTCTCATCCTTGTTTTTCGGATGTGGACTATCAATGCTATCAATAACTATCCCCCAATGCCACTATCTATATGGGTAGTATTTACATCGAGGGGACTGAACAGCTTTCAGTTCTAGGTATGTGCATCACAAACCATCTCTTATGGCGTGATCTCATATATATATGAAGTCGCCAAAAACGCTGGTAAGGGTTTATGTTTTCTCCGTCGATGTAAGAAATTTCTTACCCGTTCTGATCAGGATTATAATTTATAAAGCCTTTATTCGTCTGAAACTCGAGTACAATTCCCATATCTGGACAGGTGCTCCTATAACCCACTTGAGTCTCTTGAACATAACTCAAAAGAGAGCTCTAAAAATGATAGGTGACCGCTGTCTAACTGAAGCTTTTAAATATCTCGAGCACCATTAAGGTTTCATGTCTGTCATTATTCTATCGCTACTTCCATAGCCAATGCTCTAATGAAATAGCCAGTTGCATTATGCCCCTCAAAGAATTCAACCGTAATACCCGTTCATCAGTTTACCCTTGAGCCCAAATTCGGACGTTCTGTAAAGTACAGAGTTTCTTTCTTTAGTCGTACTACACGAATGTGGAATGCTTTACCAGACTCAATATTTCCCACTCATTGCAATGTGCAGACATTCAAAACCAATATGCATCGGTATCTCCTTTCTAATACTACCTCCCCTTCCTAATTGCTCGCACTGTGTATAATCATTATAAGGTGATTCACATTCCCTTGAGTGCGCGCACAATAAATATAAAAAAAAAAGTTAACTGGGCTAAGAAATTGTACCGATTTATTTTAAATTTAACTAAAAGGCCGTTTAAGTTATTTATGATGCAAAGCTAAGCGTGTACAGTGTTGGCCACAAAACAAAAGCCACTTCAATTGCCTTGATTATTAAATAATTAAAAACTTCATTTAGGGTTAAATTATTATATTTTTGTTTTTTAATACATATTAGTTCATTAAATATACAACAATTAATACAATTAGTTCAATATTAGGTTGGTCAAGACAAGTCTTACAAAAATATTGCTATTATTTGGTAGCAAACCCGTTGTTTTTAATCTCTTCAGCACATCTTCGAGGCATGAAGTTAATTATATTGCTTATAAGGCTGTTTGGGATGGTTTTTATTTTTGCAAATAATCCTTACAATTCCTCGATCTACAATTTCCCATAGATTTTCTATGGGGTTGAGATCTGAGTACTGTGCTGGCCATTGTAACACGTCAATCCGGTTTTCTTACTTAATAGTACTTTATTTTTTCATAGATAAGGCTTTACAAAAATTTGCGTAGTACGCAGCTTGCACAGAGATTTGATATTTGAAATATATCTTACAACTGAAAAATGTTATGAAAGTTAATAAATACATTTGAATTAAGAAAAAATTCATTTGAAGGAAAACTATGATGAAAAAACCTTCATGGGTATAGCATTTTAGTGGCAATACTTATTTTGCTAAGTGTATTTGTAATATGGTCCCGAAAAGTTAATGTCTTGTCTAAATATACACCAAGATATTTGACAGAATCAACCCACGGGATATCACAGTTATTAATCTTTAGCTGATTAAGTGGTAAAGCACAGGCTTTTCTTTTCCTGGTGAAAAAGATTGCCTGCGTTTTTTCAGCATTTACACTTACTTTCCATGTTATGAAATAATCATGAATTTTATTTAGAGCATGTTGCAAGTCATTTTCAATTTCATACCCAATTTTACTTGAACTGTAAATGGCGGTATCATCGGCAAACATTGCTATTTCACAGTTCCATATTTCTGGAAAATCAGCAACATACGTAATGTATAATAATGGACCTAATACTGACCCTTGAGGTACCCCCGATGTTATGTTTTTAACAGAAGAGTGTATTCTATTTAAATTAACTTGAAATTGCCTGTTTCTAAGGAAGCTTTGTATTAGTTTTATTATATATAAAGGACAACCGAATAATTTTAACTTATAAAGTAGACCATCATGCCATATGCTGTCAAAAGCCTTTTCAACATCCAGAAGGACAAGACCCGTTGATTCTTTTGCATTTATTTTGTCTTTAACATGTTTGCAAATTCTAAGAACTTGATGTGTCGTACTATGACCTTGCCTGAATCCAAACTGTTGGTTTGGCACAACATTGGAAGACTCGAGAAAATCCAGAAGTTTAATTTTAATAATTTTTTCTAGTATTTTGCTAAAACTACTAAGTAGGCTTATTGGTCGATAACTACTAGGTATGTTTGGTGGTTTTCCTGCCTTGAGGATGGGTATGATTTTCGCAGTTTTCCATTTGCTTGGAAAGTATTTTATCTTTAGACAAGCGTTAACAATAAAACATATAAAAGATACGCCAATTATTGGTAGCTCCTTAAAGTAGGAATTTTTCAGCGTATCTACTCCTGGTGCTTTATTGTTCCGCATACCACGTATTATTCCTTTAATATCATCGTTTGTGACAAAAGCATCTACTGGCAAGGGTTCATCATTACTGTTAATAAAATTAATTGACTCACTTACTAGACCGTTAACTGAGCTGGTTTCATTTACTAACGGATTGTTAAAATTTTTTTCAAACAATCGCGCAAAAATGTCAGCTTTTTCTTCACAGGTTATCAACAAGGAATCATTGTATTCTAAGTGAGGAATAAATTTGTTTTTTGCTTTAAGAACCTTGGCTATTTTCCAAAAGGGTTTGGAATTCGGTTCAAGAGAGTTAAGTTTATCACTCCATGTTTTGTTTCTGAACTTTGAAATTTCAAAAGCTATTTGTCGTGTGTATGCGTTCATTTCATTGAAGTCATATACCTGTCTATATCTTTGCCACTGGCTTCTTAATCTATTTCTTTGCTTGATTAAATTCAAGATATAATGTGGAAGAATAGTTGTCCTTGTCGTTTTTGTTTTTTTGGGAACAGACTCATCAACACTTTCCAATAATGAATTGGAAAAAAAATCAATTTTTTCATCAATTTGATGGGAACTACTTATACTTTCTATATCACAGGTTGTATTTCTAAGGCGTTGATTCATTGTTGTTCTAAATCTATGCCAATTTGCTCTTTTAAAATCTAAGTATTGCACATCTTTAATTCTACCATTAAGAATAATATCACAGTTTATTGGAATATGATCCGAACTCAGAGCGTTGACAGCTATTGGTTGGGTAACGATTTCTGGTGAGTTCGTTATAATCAGATCTAAGGTTGATGGCGAAGATTTTTTATTGGTTGGAAACAATGTTGGACCATTAGGATAGAGTAAACTTATAGGATACCGCATAGTTATATCTACCAGTAAGTTACCCCACTTATTTGCCCTATTACAACCCCAATTACGATGCCGGCAGTTGAAATCACCCCCGAGTAAAAACTTCTCATTACCTGTTATAAGCCTTCTTAAATCATTTTTAAAAAAGGCAAACCTTTTGTGCATTTGAGGCTCCCCCAGGAAAATAAATAGAAATAATTTTGAATTTAGAGTTATCATTTAACATTAATTCAATACCAATTGTTTCAAAAATATAAGTTTTAATATTTGGTATTAATTTATATACTAAACACTTTTTGACTACAATGGCAACTCCACCTCCGACTTCTTCATCATTACGATCTAGTCTATGGCAGTAATAATTATTGTGCGAGAAAGAGATGCTACTATTGAGCCACGTTTCACATACAAGACATACATCAACATCATTGTTACAAAGAAAATTGAAAAACTCAGTACATTTGTGTCGAATACTCTTGGCATTCCAACAAAAAACATTAATAGAGTTTAATTTACTTGACATGATTGTACAAATATTTAGTCGCAAGCTGCGTTATAACATTAAATTGTTCATACTTAGACTTACATACACTTAGCTTAGTTATCATCTCCATGGTAAGAGAGCATAGTTCGTCTTGAGTGAAAAGATCACTCTCATTAGAAGCATGTTGGTTGTAAGCAGTGGGAATTGCATTTTGGCTCCATTGTTGTTGTTGAACACGAGCTTGATGAGCAGCACCAGATGATGACGCTGTAGGTACAAAAGAACTTTTCTTGACCGGGAGAGACGGAAAGTCATTGGAACTCATATAGTTAGGCGGAGTTCTGATTTGATGCTTTGGTTGTACATGAGTCATAGATGTGTTTTTCTTGTGGTTAGTTTTACCTCTTATTTCAAGGTATTTAACTCTTCGAGGACAGTTAAGATCAGTCGACTTATGGTTTCCTTGGCAATTAGCACATTTGAAAATTCCTGAGGCAGTGCATTCAGCAGTTTTATGGGATTGTGAGCAATTTGCACAGTAGGTTTTTACACAGCAGTTTCTCTCACCGTGTCCATACATTTGACAATTAACACATTGAGTGATTTTATTTTTCAGTCTTCGTTGGAACTCCCAACGAACCTGAGTGCGAAGAACTTGCCGAATGTTTTTTCTCAAATCGGCAATTTTTACACTTTGCTTTTCAAGAAAAACTAAATAAAATACTTCTGTATATTTTTCATAACTTTTTTTAACCATTTTAATGTCTTTGCACCTTAAACCCAATTTACAAAGTTCTGTTTTGAGGATATTAATATTGACTTCATCCAATCCAAAGAGAACAACTTTGAAAGATCTCTCACTTTTTATGTCGTGAGTGAAAAACTGACACTTTTTTCTTTTAATGCCGCGCACACTGTATTGAATGAGTTTATGCACTCGCAAAAAATTTTTATACCGATTGATATTCTTTTAATTGAATAGTTTTCAAATTTAAGTTCCTTCATTAGTTCATGAACAAATTCTGCAGATTTATGCAGTAACTTAATAGGTGGAGCAATAGCTTTAGTGACATTTTCTGTCATAGACATTTCAGCCTCATTATCATCACCGACGTCACGTGAACATTGAGCTTGAAAGGGCTGCCAGTAATTATTACTGGACAAATCTCCTTGCTTTGACATTGCAAGATTCTTTTTTTGCACTTTCGCGATAGAAGATCTAAGATCTTCGTTGCTTAGGCTGCGTATTCGCTTCGGAATTTTGGACCGTTTCGACTCGATAGAGAAAGAAAGATAAGAACGTCTTACTCTACAAAGAGCGCAACGAGAACTGATCCGGTTTTCTTAAAACCAATTCTTAACCGTATTGGACGTGTGCTTTGGGTCCTTTAGATGCAACTGATCCTCAGCGTGTGGCAGCATTATATCTTGCAAAATGTCACGGTACATAAAACGATCCATTGTACCATGTATTTGGTGAATCGGTCCCGGTCCATGCCCTGAAAAACATTCCCACACCATTACGTTACCTCCTCCATGTTTTACAGTAGCTTTGGTATAACGTGAATTTAGTGACTCTTTGGCTGCTCTGCAAACACGACGGAAACTATCGAAACCCTTGAAATTGAATCTAGGCTCGTCCGAAAAGAGTAAGTTCCTCCATTTCTTACGATCCAGTTGATGTAATGCAATGTAATGCAAATTTTAATCGCGCCAGCTTGTTTTTAGTAGAAATAAAAGGGTTTTTTACAGCTTTGAAAGATTTTAGCCCACCATCAACAACTCGTCTCCGAATTGTTCTCACTCTTTCGTTGAGGTCAAGTTGGGTTCGTATTTCTCTTGATGATATTAAATGGTCTTTTTTGATTGACTTTATTATTGCAGAATCCTTTCGTTCTGTTGTTTTTCTTGGTATGTCAACTTTATCAACCATTTGGAATGACTTTTTGTCATTTTTGTAAAATTTTATTAATCGGCAAATCAGTGATTTTGGAATGGAATATTTTTCCGATATTTTAATTAGACTCATTCCACTTTTATATTCTTTTTAACTTCCCATAGGAAGTTATTGTAATGGGTCCGATTTGTCGATTTGAAAATGTTGACATTTCTCGACGTTTCAAGGTCCCTAGAGTCGAAATAAAATATTTTTAGAAAGATGTCTGTGCGTGCGTTTGTACGTACGTTCGTACGTCCGTACGTCTGTACGATCACGACGTTTTTTTCGTCATCCATAGCTCAAGAACCAGTAGAGATATCAACTTCAAATAAATTTTGTTATACAGATAATAAGGCAGAAAGATGCAGAAAGGGCTCTCAAGAAAATTGCGTGGGTGTTTTTTTTTTTTATCATAGCAGTTTAAAAAAGAGGTGAACATTTTGGTTAACCCTAAATATCTCACGAACCAATAACGCTAGAGACTTGAATTAAATTTTATATTATATATTGTAACGTGATACAAAAACATATATCTTTTTTGAAAGAATTCCAATTAACTGTTTTTTTTTTAATCAAAAAAAAACTGAAAAAAAAGATATTCCTTACCTCGAAAAATTTACGAACAAAAAACAATTTTATCTCTAAAACAATTTTGTGCAACGAAGAATAATGTTTTTAACATCTTGTAAAATTTTGAGAAAAATCCTATAAAAAACATTACTCAAAGTTGGTAAAAATTGATTTTCGACTTAAATATCTTTTCGAAAAATTAAGATTATGGCTTCCAACTAATTTTATCTTATAAGAAATATTATTTTCAACATTCTGTAAAATTTTAAGAAAAATCGAATTGACAGTTTTTTTTACAAAAAACAAAAACTTAAAAAAAAATTAAAAAAAAGTTGGTAAAAATTCATTTTCAACGCAAATATCTTTTCAAAAATTAAAAATATTGGCTTCAAACTTATTTTATCTCACAGAAAATATTACATTATATTTCACACTACTCAGCACATAAATGCACAGAGTAGAGAACACAACACCTTGAGCGACTAGACTATATAAGGTGATGACGGTCCCCCATCTTTCTACTAACCACGCTCACTGATGCTTGATTTCGGTGATCAATGGGAACCGAAGCTTTATCAGTGACTAGGCCGTTGCCTCAGAAAATATTGTTTTCGACGTTCAGTACATTTTTTATAAAAATCCAACAGTCAGTTTTTTTTTCAAAAAAAAAATAAAATCTACAAAAAATAGTACGCAAAATTGGTAATAATTGATGTTCGGTTTTCGATATCTCATGAACAATAGAAGATATTGACTTAAAATTAATTTCGTTCATCCAATTTGTATTTGTTTTTATCAGAAATAATTTTTTTTTAAGAAATGCTACTAAAATTGGTAAAAATTGGTTTTCGACAAAATATCTCGTTAACAAAAAAATAATTTCGAAATCAAACTATATTATTAATATTATTGGTAGTTTTTAAGAATAATTCAACTGAGAACTTTTTTAACAAAACAAGAAAACCTACAAACTCTTAAGCAAGACAGATCGACAGGCGGAATGGGAAGTTATCAGTGTGGGTCGCATCCCAACCTCTTTTTATTTTTTTAATTTGAGCATCCAAAATTGAATCGAATTATTAAACTTAAATATTAAAACATTATTTTTTTTCCAGTGAAATTCGTACTCCATTTTTAGTCCTTTCAAATATTAGCTTTCAAATAAAAAAAAATAACAAAAAAACATATTACATTAAATTTTTGGAAAATGAAGGAAATTAATTTTTCTATGCGTATTTTGTCGATCAAAGTTATAAATTGTCAACCACTTTATACAGCCCTGTACCGTTTCAATGAAAAGTTTTCCCATTTTAGTAAACTTTTTGTTTGTAATTACAAATGTATTTTAAAATCATTGTTTTCTTCTTCTTTTTTATACACAAAAATTAATTCAATCTTTTTCAAAAATATAAAATATAATTACAAAACCAACTGTTATTTTGCTTCCACAAGAAATCAAAAAAGCAAAAACTTGATTAAAATTAAGAAAAATAAAATTCCAAAAAAAGAACATATTGATAATTAAAAAATATAAAATTCATTGTGTAAAAGTTTAACACCAAAATACAAGGTTAAACACCATTAACGCCTTAATGCTAAAACGAAAAGTAGTTAAGCAGACAAAAAACATAATTGCCTATTCAAACCATTGAATCCACTTAAAGGGCAATTAACTGAACACCACTTATGTATATCACAGGACACGACAACGACAACGACGACCACATTGTGGTTTGGTGTAAGATTATAAGAATAAGAAAATAGCGGAAGTAGGTACCTAATACCCACCTCAACAAAAACCACCTCCCATCACCCCTCCATAGCTTCTGCATCTTGTTTCAACCATTTAAACATTTTTCTTTTTTTCTTCTAAATATTTACAAGAAAAAGAAGCTATTACAAAATGAGTGCCTATAAATGAAACAAACAAAACAAAGCAAAGCAAAAGAACAAAAAAAAAAAACAACAATAACAAAAACATTCGTCCTATTTTTATATCCTATCCTCGCCTCGCTTCCTATATGTAGGTATTGTATAAGTATGCAATTATCATCGTGTTGAGAGTCCTTTAGCGGAAAATCTATAAATATTGACATTTGCTAGATGGAACCGCAAACAAAAGGAGATTATCATCATCCTGTACAGTTGTTGTGATTGTGATGATGGCGATGATGGGACGAATAATATACGGTTACCGTTATGAGGGATATACAATAAGCGTATTATAAGGGTTGCCATGTCCTGAAGTAGCTCGATTGCCCAGTTTAGAAACATTTGGAACCCAAAATCGGATTATTTGAAAAATTAGCCCAATAATAGCCCAATTTCTATACAAAAATCTTGAAGCTTCAATAAGAATTCATTTTCAAAACAACGGGGTATACATTTTTTGTTCATAAAGTTGGAGCCGAAAAAGTAGCCCAAATATTAGCTCAATTTCAATAAATGAAATCTGGTAGCTTTAAGAAGAATTTATTTGTGTGTACGAAAACACAACGGGGAATAAAATGTGTTTTTTTTTCATCAAATCAAAACCGAAAAAGTAGCCCAAATATTTTCTCAAACAGTAGCTCAATTTGACTTTTTGAAAATTGAAAATTTAGATTTGGGCTATTTTTAGCTCCTTTATGATTGGGCCAAAAAAGTAGACCAAATAGTAGCCCAAACAGAAGCCCAAATCTAATTTATCAAAAAATCAAATTGGGCTACTGTTTAGGTTTTTATTTGGTAGCCATTATGATTATACTTCATGTCGTCTGTTTTGACAGATTTGGCACAATTTTCGATAAATAGACCAATCTGGCAATCCTATTATTCTATATATGTGCAGGATAACTCGGCATAATCTTTTGTTTGTCAGCGTCAGGGTACAGTTTATAGATGCGGTTGAGTATATTTCTTTATTTCGTGTGTCCTTAAGTGTCAGGAACATATGTGTGAATGGATCATGTTTTCGAATTTGTTTACAAATGAATTAAGAATAAGTGGAAGTTAATATTATAGACAGACATATCTATTTATTTACTAGAGTGGGGGATAATTGTGTGTAGAATTATCAGATACTTTCATTTAATGGATAAAAATAAAATAAATAAAAATGAAAAAAAAAAAATACCTACACAGAAATATGTTAAGGCTCCTGTCACATTACACCACATCTCACACCACTTACATAAATTCTATGGAATATAGACTCATGGGAGGAAAATGTTAAAGTGTATTTATTTTACGACAGAATTTTATTTTATTTTTGCTTGCTAATAAATCGTAAGTCATGCGATCTACTATTATAATAGAAGCACTCTTATGCTCAATTGACTTAACGAACTGATAAATACTTCTATACTACTTGATGTTGATGGTATCAGAAGTATTGATGTGTAATCTGAGTATACTTTTGCCAATATTATAGAAAATGTATATGTATGCAGGTTTGTAACGTTGGAAAATCTAATCTAGAAAGCAAAATGGTAATCATTTATTACCACCTTACCATACCTTTTTTGAGCGTGGATTTTTCAAGTCAGGAACGCAGGTAATTAGCTACTTAAAAGGGCTTAAGAAAACCATACTTGTTTTCTGTGTAGGCTACATTATACACATGAATGCGTTCTATCAGAACCTTAGATCAATAAAACAAACTATCCTTTCTGCGCATAACTACTGAATTAGATGCTTTTTGTGTAGCAAACTGTTGTTAACCCCTTAAGAAAATGACAGCTGTCAGTTTAGTGTTAGTAATATTAGTACATAGAAATTAAAGGTACAATAAATTTAGACATTTACATTCTTGAACAATTTTTTGAAAATAAAAAAAAGGTTCAACAGAATCTGTTCGAAACTTATGGTTTTTTTTTTTAACTTTCAGCAACTTTCTCACCAACATTTAAGCAGAGTTATGAACAATTTTGAATGAATTGATAAAAAATAAAGCTTTTTTAATGAGTAACAATGTTTAAAAGATGATTTTTAGGAATATTCAAAGATTATTTTTAAGTAATTTGATAAATCACTGTGCCTCCCTAGTTTTTGACATTTCAAAAAAGGTCTGTTCATTAAACTGAGGTTTGTTTGCTTTATTTTTGTTTACGATCTGCTGAGATGTTTAGTCCATTTTAAAAGTTAAAAGTCAAGTATTTTACAAGTTAAAAAAGAATGAAAATTAAAATATTTAAAAAATATTTAGAAATGTGTGAAAACGTTACAGTATCAGTAGAGTTGGATTACAGTGTTATATTTTTACAGTTTGAACGCATTATTGTGGGTATCTAATATAAAGTATCCGAAGCAATGATAGTTTTATAATACACAAAATGTTATTTTGTTGCAGTAAGGTGAAATAAAAGTACAACAGTGTACATATACAGTCTGTAACAATATATTAGTAAGTAGTTTACAGTGTGTGAAATTTTGACCATTTATTGGTTTAAAATGTAAGCGTCAGCCAATGTTAAATTTGAATACATGTTTAACAATTAAAAATTTACCAACTCATGTCAAATTATTAAACTGTAAAATTAAAGTCCTCTCTCTAATTTTTGTTTGATGGTGTAAGATTACTCTTTAAATAGAAGATACATTATACATGGGTAAGAGACGTGGTGATATTAATTTTGAAGCATCTGAAATAAGATCTACATGACATTTGACATCCGACTCTTGTCAAATTATTAAACTCTAAAACTTGCACAATATTAAATTTGAATACTATTAAATTTTTACTCTGTCTTTGATTTATGTGTTAAGGTGTGAAATTACAGTATAAATATAAAATATGTAGGTAAGGGGCATGATATTAATTTTGATGCATTTGACATTTGAGATCTGACTTCTGACAAATTATTAAACAATACAATTTTCAAAATATTGCACTAAAACACATTTAGATTTTACTTTATCTTTGATTAAAGTTTAAAGGTGTGACAAATTATTTTCAGAGCATAATGTCCCGATCGGTCTCGTTTGTCTTGCAGCTGAAGTTGGTCCTGTTGATTTATTTTGACTCTCGTTGTTCTTGTTAGTTTCGTCAGTCTCGTTAGTCTTGTTGATCTCGTTAGTCTTGTTGATCATGTTGGTGTCGTTGGACTGGTTGGTCTCGTTTGTCTTATTTGTCTCGTTTGTCTCGTTGGTATCGCTGGTCTTGTTGGTCTCGTTGGTCTCGTTGGTCTCGTTGGTCTCGTTGGTCTCGTTGTTCTCGTTGGTCTCGTTTGTCTCGTTGGTCTCGTTGGTCTGGTTTGTCTCATTTGTCTGGTTGGCTTCGTTAGTCTCGTTGGTCTCGTTGGTCTCGTTTGTCTCATTTGTCTCGTTGGTCTCGTTTGTCTCATTTGTCTGGTTGGCCTCGTTAGTCTCGTTGATCTCGTTAGCCTCGTTAGCCTCGTTGGTCTCGTTGGTCTCGTTGGTCTCGTTGGTCTCGTTGGTCTCGTTGGTCTCGTTGGTATCGTTGGTCTCGTTTGTCTCATTTGTCTGGTTGGCCTCGTTAGTCTCGTTGGTCTCGTTTGTCTCATTTGTGTCGTTGGTCTCGTTTGTGTCATTTGTCTGGTTGGCCTCGTTAGTCTCGTTGGTCTCGTTGGCCTCGTTGGTCTCGTTTGTCTCGTTGGTCTCGTTGGTCCGTTTGTCTCATTTTTCTCGTTGGTCTCGTTGGTCTCGTTGGTCTCGTTGGTCTCGTTGGTCTCGTTGGTCTCGTTGGTCTCGTTGGTTTCGTTGGTTTCGTTGGTTTCGTTGGTCTCGTTGGTCTCCTTGACCTCGTTGGTTTTTTGGTTTGTTCAAGCAATATATAATTTAATTGTATAATCTTAAATCTTAATTTGTTATTATCATTATTTTTTGTAATAAGAAAATTTTTAGTTTCTTGGATTTATTTTTTTTTTGTTGCGGAAAAGGGATTTATAAAGAAATATTTCAGAAATGTCAAAAAATAATAGATTTTCAAAATATTTTGAAAGAATCTACAAGACGTAATGAATCCTTTCACAAGTAACCAACTAGCAGAGATGAAATGAGTTTATTGAAAGTCTTGTCAGGAATCATGAAAATGCCATAAGCTCTTGTTATTACGCTATAGTTTTAAAAGGTAAAGCCTTTGATGTTCACTTTATAATAATTAATCCTTTTGAAATCCAGCCCTTTAGCAAAATGTCTAGACAATCAATTACAATAGTAAAAACCCAACCCCCCCAACACAAAATCCCTAGCTACCTCCCTGAATGTGCTTTGAATATTCGAATTTAATTCTGGGATTCTGCTTTCGACTCGATTTCAAATGTAAAATCAATGAAAATAATTCACTGATTTATATAAATGATTTAACCACGTTTCCGAGCACAAAGCAATAGATTTAAATACAAGTCAATGCCAGAGCCAGAGAGAGAGTTCTATATGGAAATGGTTGAATGGCTAAGGATATATGTATGTCTGAATGCTATAGCATATTATATGTATAAATATTTAGTAAAAAGGCACGTTTCATGGCTATATACGTCGCTAGTCATGTCGTGTTGGCTTTTTATTGAATTGGTTTGGTGTTTAAAAACTGCCTCTAGGGCAATGTCATTAATTTTATTGGTGATTATGCTGTCGTACATTCTAATCTTTTAAGTCTATATTCTATTTAAGTCTTTTTAATTTCTTCTCAATATCTATAGGCACATACCTAACCTTCACATAATTTCCATCATTTTGAATGGATAAGTACATCTATCTAAAGGGTGTTCTTTTTTTAGTCATTTTTTCCGTTGATAAAATTAAGGGTATGTTGGTTAAGTGCATGAAAATCACCCAATCCGCAAAATTGTAAGTGATGTGTATCAAGGGTTTTCTCTCTTTTGACATCCTTTTTTCCTATGTAAATATTTAATGTGTACGTTCAATCAAACATCTGAGTCGTCGTCATTCTCATCCTCATCCTGATTCTCTTCCGTCGCTTTATCTTAGTCCTAGTTGACGACATCACAGGGCAAATTATTCAGTGTTGAGTTGAGGTGTTCGAGAGTAATACAACAAAAAAAAATAAAAAGGATTTTTATAGAGATTATGAAGGAATGTGTGTACATATGTATGTTTTTAGAAGCTCCTAACATTTTGTTTAAAAGTCGTTTTAGCTAACATCCGTTGTCACCATCACATCACCGCCGCACCTAGCATTTGAAACTTTTTATTTTGTTAGGTGTCAAAAACTTCTGAATTATGCAAAATGTCATCTTTTTTTCAAACGAAAAATATGTGTAGAAATAAAAATCAACCTCAAAAAATCAAAAACTTCAAAAAAAAAGTTAATTGAGTGAGTGAAGATTTTTACTAAGTGCGTTTGTTTATATAACACAACATGTCAATTTTTGTATTAAGTCCTCGGTGAGGTGACGAAAATAAATATATAAATCCTGAAGGAAAGGAACAAATTGTGATTTTTTTTAGGTTTTATTATTTTATTTGAAATTTGATGATTTGTTTGCTCTGTCATGTAAAAATTGTTTTTGATTTTTTGTTTTTTACAGGCGAACAGAAGGAATACACGTGCGTTGAAAAAACATACAAAGTGTCAAAATAAAAAGCAACCAAATTGAAGTATGTGATTTTTTTTAATCGAATTCTTTGGGAAAACTTATTTAAAAAAGTTGGTTTAATATATTTAGGGATTTAAAAAAAAAAAAGAAAGTGAAAAATCTTGACAAGTGAATGTTTTTTGTATGACTTCGTGTATGTTGATCGAATTAACGTAAATCCATGTTGATTGACAATTATTATTATTTTTATTTTTAACAAGAAAAAAGAAAACAAATCTTTTCAAGGATTTGCTTATAAGTAAGTTTAGAGAAGTTGAAAAATTCATAAAGTAATAAAAGTCATCTTAATGTAAAGGAGATTAAAAAATAAAATTATGCATACGACTGGGCCACATATTTTCTTGTTTTGTTTCAAAACTTATTTAAGATTTATAAAGATTTATTCGTTTATTTGTTTATAATTTACTCAAATTGAAATCTTTTCAATAAAAGGTTTCATTTTAAAAAACCTCGCTATTTGGGTAGCTGTCAGTTTTAAAGATTTCATCTTTTGATATTCGACAAGTAAGTCTACAACATAGTTAAAAATTGAACTGTACTATTCACGCTTCAACAAAGCATTAATATTGTTAATATTCACTAGAAAAATGTTATAGTTTTTGAAGTAACAATTCGTAAAACTAAAACACGTTTTGATTTTCGTGAAGCCACTTTCTCTAATGAAACTTTGTCTACTGAAACTGGTAGACAAATTTCAGCTGTTTTTAAAAAGCGAGCGATGTAAATAAACGAAACTGAATGCGTCCCTCTAGAAAAATTGAGAATATTGCTACTGCAGCTCATAATGTTGACGAATACTATAAGGTTTGTTTTGTCAATATCTTTGCGATTTTTGGAATAAAAGGCATTCCATAAGTGAAATAACAAAGAATTTCTTATAACGGCTTAGGTCTAAAGGCTTTAAAAGTTCAGATAACACAAGATCTTCATCTGATCGATAACAACAATAAAATATTAAGTCTGACAAAGCATTCCACATTCTTATAGCGCCACTAAAGAAATAAGAGGCTGGGATGCGACCCAAACTGATAACTTCCCATCACGTCTGTCAATTTGTCTTGCTTGAAAGTTTGTAGCTTTTCGTGTTGGGTTTAAAAAGCTGTTAGTTAAATTATTCTTAAACATTTTAAAATTACCAACAATATTTTTCATATAAAGAAATAGTTTAGTTTGAAAATCTAGTTTTATTAAATAGATTTTTAGTCGAAAACAAATTTTTACGAATTTAAGTAGCATTTCTTAAATTTTTACAAATTGGATGAATGAAATTAATTTGAGAGATATCAAGAACCGAACATCAATTTTTACCAATTTTGCGTACTATTTTTTGTAGATTTTATTTTTTTATGAAAAAAAAAACGGACTGTTGGATTTTTATAAAAAAACACTACTGAATATCGAAAACAATATTTTCTATGAAATAAATAAAGTTTGAAGAAAATATTTTTAATTTTTGATTCGAAGGTACATTTTTACCAAGTTTTAGTATTGTTTTTTTTTTTGTTAGGTTTTTATTTTTTGTAAAAAACCTGTGAATTAGATTTTTCTCAAAATTTAACTGAATGTTAATAACAATATTTTTTAAAAGATACAAGCAGTCTTAAGACAATATCTCAAAGTTTTGAAAAGATATTTGAGTCGAAAATCAATTTTTACCAACTTTTATTAATTTTTTTGTTTAGGTTTTTATTTAAAAAAAAAACTGTCAATTCGATTTTTCTCAAAATTTTTTCGAGTGTTGACAACAATATTTTTTATAAGTTGAAATTAGTTGGAATCCACAATTTCAATTTTTTGAAAAGATATTTTAGTCGAAAATCAATTTTTACCAACTTTTGTTAATTTTTTTTTAAGTTTTTATTTTTTGTAAAAAAACTGTCAATTAGATTTTTCTCAAAATTTTACTGAATGTTGATAGGTAACAATATTTTTTAAAAGATAAAAGTAGCTTAAAGTCAATATCTCAAAGTTTTGAAAATATATTTGAGTCGAAAATCAATTTTTACTAACTTTTACTAATTTTTTTGTTTAGGTTTTTATTTCTTGTAAAAAAAACTGCCAATTCGATGTTTCTCAAAATTTTTCTGAATATTGAAAACAATATTTCTTATAAGTTAAAAATTAAATTGAAGTCATAATCTCAAATTTTTGAAAAGATATTGGAGGCGAAAATCAATTTTTATCAACATTTGTTAATTTTTTTTTTAAGTTTTTAATTTTTTGTAAAAAATCAGTCAATTCGATTTTTCTCAAAATTTTTCCGAATGCTGAAAACAATATTTTTTATAAGTTTAAATTAAATTTAAGCCATAATCTTAAATTTTTGAAAAGATATTTGAGTCGAAAATCAATTTTTACCAACTTTTGTTATTTTTTTTTAGGTTTTTAATTTTTTTGTAAAAAACTATCGATTCGATTTTTCTAAAAATTTACCAGATGTCGAAAACGTTATTTTTCGTTGCACAAAATTGTTTTGGAGATAAAATCATTTTTTCTTCGTTATTGGTTCGCGAGATATTTAGGGTTAACCAAAATGTTCACCTTTTTTTTAAATTGCTATGGTAAAAAAAGCACCCACGCAATTTTTTTGAGAGTCCTTTCTGCATCTTTCTGCATTATTATCATAACAAAATTTATTTGAAGTCGATATTTCTACTGGTTCTTGAGCTATGGACGACGAAAAAAACGTCGCGTGTGTACGTACGGACGTACTGACGTACGAACGTACGTACACACGCACGCACATACATCTTTCTAAAAATCTTTTATTTCGACTCTAGGGACCTTGATACTTCGAGAAATATCAAAATTTTCAATTCGACAAATCCGACCGATTATAATATCTTTCTATGGGAAATTAAAAATTAATAATTTGTTTATACAGAATTAATTTAAAAAAAGCTGTAACGAAAAATTGCATTGCAATATTTTAAAATGAAGTTATTTTGCAGGTATAGTTTAAAATTTAGGTAATGTTTTTAAACAGACTCCTTTTAGATACAGGAGAAAGTTTTTAAGACCCAGTCTTGGGTTTTATTTTTCTAAGTGGTTGTTGAAATATTACTGATTTATTTGATAAAGATAAGCTTTAAGATTGTGTCTTAACTTACAAACTATCTTCTTTCGGCCTTTCGAAAAAACTTTTATTTTTTTATTCTAACTTTCTGAGTTCAACGAAAGCCGCAGTATGGGATGGCAACAAATTATCCGAAAGTTTTGAGACAGCAGCGGCGGGAGTTCCCCAAGGATGTATTCTAAGTCCCATTTTGTTTGCACTTTATATTGATGCGGCTTGTGCAATCCTACCGGGAGGTGTAATATAGGGTGTCCCAAAATTAACGCAAGATTTCTTGCGAGATTTCGTTTCTAAATAAATATGTATATCAACTTGTTTGAAATTAACGCAAGATTTCTTGCGTTAATTTTGGGACACCCTATATTTGGCGAATCTTTGATTAAAGTTTTACTGTATGCAGATAATCTGGTACTTTTGGCGGATAACCCATTTTCTTTACAACTGCAAATTAATAGACTTAAAGAATATTGCGAAACTTGGTGCTTACGGATCAATACTAGAAAGACCAAGGTTATGATATTTGAATCTAGGCGGCATGCACGACGTGCTGAAGAGTCATGGAACGCCAACAACGAGCGTATTGAAATTGTGACTGAGTTTAAATATCTAGGTGTATTGCTGACCTATAACCTAAACTGGAGCAATCATGGGAAAGAGAAAACCAGGGAGGCCAAACTGGCCCTAAACCTGATGTGTTCCAATTTTTTTAGCAACCAACTTATCGACCTCTCATCAAAGTACAGAGTCTTCAATGCAACAATAAATACTTGTTTATGTTACGGAGCCAAGCCTTTGGATACGATCAAATAGAGGAATTTGAGACTTTACAAAGATACTTTTTTAAAAGACTTTTTAAACTGCCTAACGCTACACCTACGTACACCATACATGTCGAATCGGGAATAGCACCTATATATATTCAGAATCTGAAACGGCATTCCAACTATTTAGGTAAGGTTATGAAAAGAGAAAATGGGCTTCATAAGACGATCTTGATAAGACTGCTCCGTACAAATGCATCTCCCTTCAGAGAATGGAACGCGCTTGCTGCAGAAGTTGATATAGTACTCTCCTTAAGGGAAAATTATGTAGAGGGATGGCAAAATATTTTCGCGGTTTTGATAGCTTAAATTGATGAAAAACTTTATTTAGAACACCTGCAAAAAGGCATCCTCATCGACAAGCAGAAACATATTACAAGCGCTTAAACCATCAATTGTCATCAACTTCAAACTATTTTTGTAAAGAAATGACTCCGGAAGCTATCGGCACCATTTTTTAAAGCTAGAGTCGAGATCCTTAATCTCAACTTTGCCCCCCATAGATCGGACCTCTCACAAATTTGCCCTCTCTGCAATAGAAGAGATGTGGAGGATATAAATCATTTCATAGCAGTTTGTCCAATATTACAAGAAATACGACGGCTATATTTCCAAGTGAGTTTTTTGTCTATGGACCAACTTATTGACATTCTTAACGGGCTGAGTGGTTGGACAAATCTGTTTAATTTTTGCAAACATGCTTTAGCTTACACATACAAGTAGCATTTGAGCGGTCATGTATCCAGTTATGGCGATTGAGAATTTAATATTTTTTGTGTTTCAAATCACGGCAAAATTGAACCTGTTTTCATGTACTAATATTGTTTGTAAAAACGGGAAAGTTTATTTAAGTCTCGAATCCCTGAGAATGTAAAAAATTTGTGTTTCAAATCATGTCAAAATTGTATACATATCTTTAAAGATTATAAAATCATTCAAAATTGTTTTATTTATCTTCTTTTTTATATAAATATTCAAGTTAATAAATTATTCATCTGTTATATTTGAAAATTGTTAAGAAAAACCACTAAAAAATACAGTTTTTATTTTCTTATACTAAAAACAAAACAAAAAAAAGCTTTCATAATGTTAAACTATTTTTAACTGAAATGTCTATCAGGCAGACGGCAACAACGCCTTGTCCTTATATTCTTAGCCTTAAATTAATGTAATTTTATTATCGATATAAAGAATTTAATCTAATTTAATCTAATCTCATTGTGTCTCAACTAACTAAAGGAAGAAGCTTTGATTATTTGAATGAATGAATTGGGTGGCGCAACAATCCGTTGAGAACTAGGGCCTAGTGACTTACAACTCTCAACCATTCCTGTGTGCGAGTAATGTTTTCGGGGATGTGAAAAAAACTTTAGATGGCATAGGCAGGGATCGAATCCAAGACCTCTGGCATGACAGTCCAACCCACTAACCATCATGCTACGAGTAGGTACTACGCTTTGATTATTTAATTAAATAAAAAATATATTACAAGATTAATGTCTTGTCGTTAGAAGTCAAAGTAAAGTGTTTATATTTTATCTCTCCTGCCCAAGCAATTGTGTATCTGCTCTAAGGTCTTTGCACTACAATTGATTTATCACACAAACCTCCTACGACTCTTCCCCTCCGACAAAGATGAAAAACCTATGTTTTATCACAAAGCCAAACAAAAAAACAGTGTTAAACATGATATAAGTTTCACTAATGACATTTCTATGTCGTGATGTCCGGCGCGGCGATGTGTCCCTCTGGTAGCTGTCACTAAAAAAGCGATAAATTTATCACTTTATTTTTTGGTGTTGTAAGGATAATCATATGCGTAGGTTTATTTACCCCATATGAACTTGAACTATCCTTTTGACAGCTGAAAATAAATAGTATCTTTTTTTGTTGTTGTTTTTGTGTGAATATAAGAACTTCGAGAAATTGATAAGAATTATCATCGCCAATTCAGATCACGTCCTTACCCCTGACTGAATTACATATATTGATCAACTCCCGCTCTCACCAGGTATACGGTAACGGTATACTTAATAATACTTTATTTTTTATATGTGAGAAAAATAAGAGAAAAAAAATACATTAATTTAGTGAACTAGCTAGGCGTTCGTTATCGTCATCGTCATCGTCCTTGGTCGATGGTCCTTGCTCGGTGTTGGATGTGATGAAATAAAAACCAAATGCAAAAAAAATAAATATATTCAATAATTTATATACCATCGCACGTAAAAGCACTCAAAACCTTTATTACATAAACTTCCGGGCTGATTTTGAAATCAACCGTCTAACATCATAAAAATCTACTAAAAATGGTACTTATTTGCTTCGAATTAATGGATAACAATCATATAACATGGCTTACAGCTGCATATTATTACATATGATGGTTTGTTGGACACATAAGGCTTTGATAACCATTTATATGTGCTCAGTTCAATGGCCAGACAAATCAAGGAAAAAATAGCCACAATCACGTTTTGAATGCAAATAAGAAATAATATAAAATAATTAGAAACGTGATATTGGCTACATTGCATTGTTTTACGTACATCTGTTATATGTATATGTATATAGGAATTATATGGATATGTGGTAATTCAAGGGAAAAAGGACTATCAGGACCAAACCTATACTTTGATGATGATATAGCGCAAGTTGTTGAAGGTTTTACATATAGTGTTCAGATGAATATTTTGTTCAATTATTATTTTTGTTTCTGGATATAATGTAGTTTCATTTGAAATGATAACTGATGTTCAGAGAATTCAATTTCATTAAAATTCAAACAGAAAGGATACACAATCGATTCAAATAATATCAGTTGAGCAGTACTATACGCGTATATGTGTATTTTAAACCTTTATTATGTGGCTATCATAAGTTCCAAAAAGGGTTTAAACTGTGAGGAAATGTATTATAATAGATGGGTCTACTATATTAAAGAGAAAAACATAGTTAAGTATTGTATGAGCTACAACAATTATTACATTCATAGTAAATTTGGGGTTAAAAAACATGATGCGGAGGTCTTTATTGTTTTAATTAAATTTATTCATTGCTTTAGTGATATCTTAAGTGTTTTGAAGGTTTCAATCTTCGATGGTTGCCAGCTATTAGAAATAATAGACTTGGTAGAGCTAGCGGTGGTATTCTATGCGGTATAAAACACAACTTTTTAAACAAAAATATCAATTTCAAAATTAGCGAAAACCTAATTATAATAGAATGTGTCATTGATGCGAAACATTATCTAATAGTTCCTTTGTACCTGAATTTCAGTAATTGGAAAAGTGACTTTGAAAATTTGCAAGACTTTCCACTAAACCAAAATAATGACAACATTTTAATAATTGGAGATTTAAACAGTCGGATAGGGGATTTCCAAAACTCTCCTTTTATAAACGTGGACAAGTTTTCATTCAAAAGGGGATCTTTAGATGAATGTACAAATTTAAATGGAAAATGCCTGATTGATTTGATTGAGGATTTTGAGTTTTTTATCTTGAATGGGACCTCCATAAGTGATAGTGCTGGCAATTTTACGTTTATTTCCAATCAAGGTTGCTCTGTAATGGATTACTGCTTAGTCAAAGGGGATTGGTTTGACATTGTGAAAGATTTCGAGGTTTTTCCGGCTAATTATTCAACTCACACAGTTCAAAACCCAAGAATGCAATATCCGACGTCGAAATGTAAATGGTTGCAACAGACTACGTTGGATTAGAAATAAATCGAATGTTTATAAGAGAAACTTAAACCAGCATTCAATTAATATCACAAATCAGGCTATAAACACAATTGACGAAGCAACAGATTTGACATTGAGCACTATTAGAGAGTCAGCAGTTGCCTATTCAAATGATAGAGGAAGCTTTTTTAAATCTAGTTGGTATGACGAGGAATGTAGGAGAAGTAGAGAAAAATCTTTCAAGTTTTTGAAACTTTTTAGGAAAACGAATAATTTGGCTTTCAAATCCTTGTATTTGCAGTCAAATAAAGCGTTTAAAAATCTATGCAGCCGTAGAAAACAACTTTTTCTCAACAACTCTGCAGAGCAGAGATCCTAGAGTGTTTTGGGCTAATGTGCGTATTTTAAGTGGGCGCAATAACGCGCCTGTTATTTGCATTAGTGCCGATCAAATGGCATCGTATTTCGAAACACTTCTACTGGCGGATCCAAATCAAATATCTATAAGCTTTGCGTTACCGTTCATTCTCATTGAAGAGTTAGATGCTCCATTCTCCATGCATGAACTGCTTATTGCATCAAATAAAATGAAAGACAGCAAAGCTCCGGGTTTAGATGGCATCCCGGCTGAGTTTTACAAAAATGCCAGCTCACAATTTCTTGAACATATTTAAGTTTTGTTTAACAGAATTTTTGATAAGGAAGATATGCCAAATTCTTTCCGGTCTTCATCCATCTCTTCAATTTTTAAAAAGGGTGACCCAAACCTTCCTGAAAACTACAGGGGAATTTCTGTCCTTAGTTCACTGCGGAAGCTATTTACTCAAATTCTTTACTTAAGACTTGCTAGTTGGGCTGAAAGAAATAATAAAATAAGCTGTTTCCAAGCTGGGTTTCGTGCTAATCTCTCCACAGTGGACTAAATCTTTACTCTCACTAGTGTTGCTAGACGCTTTATAGAGAAGAAAACAAATCTTTATGCATTTTTCGTTGATTTTAAAGCAGCCTATTTAAACTTTCATGTATCGGTTTATCAACAAAATTTATAAACATTTATGAGCAACTTCTCTTAAATACGACTGCTGTGGTTAAAAATGGCATGAACATTATTATTTAAACTTTCATGTATCGGTTTATCAACAAAATTTATAAACATTTATGAGCAACTTCTCTTAAATACGACTGCTGTGGTTAAAAATGGCATGAACACGTCGAAACAATTTAGGTCAGAAACAGGTGTCCCACAGGGTTGCATTTTGAGTCCCTTGGTTTTCTCGCTTTTTATAAATGACATTGAAGATAATATACCAGGTGGTGTTGTTTTTGGTGATCTAGTTATCAAGGTGCTCCTTTATGCGGATGACCTTGTTATTTTAACTGATAATCCTGTGACGCTTCAACTCCAAATTAACAAGTTATAAAACAATATTGTGATTTGTTGGACCTTCAAATAAATACTGCGAAGTCTAACATCATGATATTCAGACACCATAATCGCAGTGCACGTAATGACCGTTCTTGGAACTTGAGCGGTTCAAATATAGAAGTAGTGAAGGACTTCAAATATCTAGGTTTCACAATAACACACAATCTGAACTTTCGAAGTCATATAAGAGATAAATTGACCGCAGCAAAAGCAGCTATTAACTGTATGTGGTCAAATTTTTTCAATAACAAAAATATAGATCCGGCTTCGAAATCTTAAAAACAAATAACATTCTAACTCAACGAAAAATTAACAGGTATCTATGCAAACTATTCAAACTCCCTTCAAACTCGATTCAATCATAATTTTTGTTTTTTATTTAAAGAAAATAAAAATTCATTTGATCAATTTGATAGGTACAAATTGAATGGTCCAAAAAGGTTTATATGATCAGTTGAATCATCTCATGAAAAGTTGTTTTGATAATTTACTTAAAATTTTAAACTTCAACTTAACTTCAAACCAAAGTCATTATTCGCTTTGACATCTCATAATTTTATTTTACGGAAGAACGAAATAAAATGATAAGACGTGAAAATGGGTCGTCTCAAATTCTCTATGCTTTTGTTTGAGAATATAAAATAGAAATTCTTCAATTGATTTCAAATTTGAGGATTACAACGTTTTTGTTAACAAGTACATCTTAATGTCATACCAAACCGATTTTAACTTGACGCTAAATTTATATGAATTTCAAGCAATTTTTCTGTTCATTTGAACTAGGAAGATTGCCTTTAAAAGATTTTGAATAAAAATTGATGTGGAAGTGTTTGTATTCAGTTAAAATGTGGATAGACAACTAATTTGACATATAGCTGTCAAATCAAACTCATTCAATTCGAATTCAAAATGGTGATTCTATATTTCTTAAAATTCGGCTAATGCGTTGCGTTAATTGAATAACAGTTGATTTAAAGAGATTTATTATAAGAATATTAAAAGAGTATTTATTTCAAATTAATTTTCTTTAAATTATGTGTCAAAAATTATTTAACGAATTTGACAGTTAAGTACAAATCTTTCAATTCACTTTATTAAAACAAATTTTGACTTGAATTGAATTTTATATTATATATTGTAACGTGATACCAAACAAGTATATTTTTGGAAAAAAAATACAATAAACTTTTTTTTTTTATAAATCAAAATAACTGAAAAAAAATTTGTCACCTCGAAAATTTTACAAATAAAAAATGATTTTATCTCCACAACAATTTTGTGCAACAAAAAAAAAATTTGTGGAAAATTGAACTGATAGTTTTTTTTTTATAAAAAATAAAAACCTAAAAAAACATTACTCAAAGTTAGTAAAAATTTACTTTTCACTCAAATAACTTTTCAAATTAGAGATTATGGCTTCCAACTTATTTTTTCTTATGAGAAATATTGCTTTCAACATTCGGTAAAATTTTGAGAAAAATCGAATTGACAGTTTACTTACAAAAAATAAAAACCTAACAAAAATTAATAAAAGTTAGTAACAATTGATTTTCGACTCAAATAACTTTTTAAAACTTTGAGACATTGGCTTTAAACTAATTTTATTTATAAAAAAAATATTGTTGTCAACATTAAGTAAAATTTTGAGAAAAATCGAATTGACAGTTTTTTTAGAAAAAAATTAAAACCTAACAAAAATTAACAAAAGTTGGTAAAAATCGATTTTCGACCTAAATATCTTTTCAAAACTCTGAGAAATTGGCTGGCTAATTTTATCTTATAAGAAATATTGTTTTGAACATTCGGTAAAATTTTGAGACAAATCAAATTCACAGTTTTTTTTACAAAAAATAAAAACCTAAAAAAATTAACAAAAGTTGGTAAAAATTGATTTGCGACTTAAATGTCTTTTCAAAACTTTAAAATGTTGCTAATTAAGACATTAAGCAATTTTTTTATAAGAATACAACAGTTCTTTTTTCCATAAAAAAGTAAAATCTACAAAAAATAGTACGCAAATTTGGTAAAAATTGATGTTGGGTTCTCGATATCTCTCAAATTAATTTCATTCATCCAATTTGTATTTGTTTATATTAGAAATAAAAACTTTTAAGAAAAGCTACTAAAATTGGTAAAAATTGCTTTTCGACTATCAAACTATTTCGTTAATTGCAAATTATCGTTGGTAATTTTGAAATTTTTAAGAATAATTCAACTGACAACTTTCTTAACACAACACGAAAACCTACAAACTTTAAGCCAGACAAATGGACAGACGGGATGGGAATTTATCAATGTGGGTCGCATCCCAGCCTCTTGTTTTTGTATTTGTAATAACACTGAATCCACAATATTTTTAATGTTCAGAAAATTAAAAATCAGTTTTTGGATAGCATCGACAAGGACATGGTAACTTTTATTAGTCAATCATTTTTCAGATGACATTTTGTTCTTTAAAACTATAAACAATCCTTATTGATATGACCTTCTTCGAGGCGTGTTATTTGTAGTAAAAAAACCCAATTTAAAAGTTGGAACAGTCTGAGTTCTTTGAATGGTTTAAAGATTCATTAAACATGTCCTTCATATAATTCAACAACTATTAGTGTCAATGAAATTAAATTGTTATTACTTAAAATTGAAAATTCTGAAAAATAAAATCGTAATATCACGAACTATTAATTGATAATGAGCTGAATTCAATTTCTATTCCTGTCATCACCAAACAAAAATCTGTAATAGTTCCAATAAAAACACCCTTTTTACATTATTGTTAATGTTCCAAAACGAAAAACTGTTTTTAATAGAATATTGGTAGCAACCCAAAAGAACATAACATAAAATCCCCCCCCCAATCCCAAAGAATATTGTATAAACCAATTAATTGTTGGCAAACTAAAATTTTATGCTAAAGTAAACAATACATTATTTTTAATGACAAATTTATCTCATGAATTTTAATGACACTAATCTTCATCCTCCAACACTATACTTTACTTCACAGGATAATACACCTAATTTCGAATTTCGTCCTTTTTTTCCTATACGTTCTAAATTTGAGTATGTGTGTGTTTTTTTTCTTTCATTTTAGTGCTAGGAGACGACTACGAAAACCTTGAACACTTGAACACATTGGCAGCTCAAACTCAACCTGTATTTGACTTTGGAATGCCTAGAAATATCACAGCAAGGGCTGGACAAACGGCAGCAATTAACTGTCGTGTCGAACAGCTAGGTGACAAGTCGGTTAGTATATTATATATTATAATATATTTTTGATGATAGAAGATAAAAGAATGAAGTAAAGAAAAAAAGAAGAGAATGAGAAAAAGTACAAAAGATGTACAGAAGAAGTAGAAGAATAAGTGTCATATCCCCTTCCGGGTAGACAATACATTATATATCCTCTTTCTCTGTGATGAAGATGATGTTACATCATCCTGAAAATGAAAAGCCCTGCTTTATTGTATTCTTTTCATTTTTTCGTAGTTTTTTTCGTTTTTTTCTTTTTCTTTTTCCTTTTCTTTTTCTTTTTCTTTTTCTTTTTCCTTATTTTTATTTTATTTTTTGTTTGTTGGAACAACTATGTACGTAGTTTTTGTTGTTGTTGGTAGTACTTTTGGTGTTTTCTTATGACATCCTATTTAAGTGTATCTAGATGCTTTTATTATTTGTCTTTCCAAACGAAGGACATGAAACCTTCCTTTAAAAACTTTTCTTTTTCTTTCATTTTTGTTGCTTTTAGTTTTCTTTGGTATTTTTTTCATTTTTTTTTTGTGTTCCTTCATAACACTGACGTTTATGCCACTATACTTATTTGGCCTTGAGGAATATTATGAAGATGAACATAGAGCATGAAGATGACGCATGAAGAGAAGAAAAAGAATGGAATTTGTAGTGCTGTTGTTTTTTTTTTCTCTTTAACATTCTTATTCTTTTTCTCTTTTGCTTTTTTTTACCATTTTATTATGTTTTACTTCTCATTTTCGTATAGAATGTTGCAAAACTCTATCCTGTTTCCGGTTCTATATTTTTTTCTAGATAATCTTGTATTTTTCAATTTATTTTTATAGATATCTTGGATACGGAAACGAGATCTGCATATACTGACAGCAGGCATCCTAACTTACACATCAGATGAACGCTTTAAGGTAAAGTATTTAGATGATGATGATGGTTTTAGTTATGCCATGCATCATACAAAAGAATTCAAATAGAGTTTAACCTCTTTGTTTTAGAATATTTGGGAGTATATTTTTTAAGGCAGTTGAAGTATTTACAACTCACAAACAGAGGCTTAAGGCCGATTCAAAAAGATATAAAACTTTTTGGAAGTTAAATTTTATTCGTCTGAATTGTAAGGATTAGAAAGTTTGATTTATGACAAACAAATTTCCTTTTTTATTTTTTTTTTATTTTCAGAAATAGGGGCAAACAAATGCAATTGACATGTGTAACATTTTTCGATTTTAGAAATAACTGAATAAATGCCAAACTCTCAATTTCTCAGTTTTTCAGAATTGTATTTCCAAGGTAATCTTCACAGAAATTACAATATACATTCAGAATAATTTTATGCAACGAAGAATAATGTTTTTGACATCTTATAATATTTTTAAAAAAAGTTAAAAATTACTTATTTCGAATATCTTAATAAAAAAACTGAAGGCATTCACTTGAACTATTATTAGATATATTATACAAAATATTTGTAGTTAACATTTGATAAAAGTAGTACCCATGGGGTTATGGTTAGTGAGTAGGACTGTTAAGACAGAGGTTTTGGGTTCAATCCTTGCCTCTGGCGAGGAATTGACAAATCCTCCTAGTCATGAAAAGTGTTTTCTCAAATTAGACGTTTTGATTGAGCCAAACAAAAATTGTAGGTCCGCTCTATCCCTGACAAGATTACTCGCACAATAGAATGGTTTAGAGTTGTAAGTCACTAGGTCCTAGTTCTCGATGGATTGTTGCCCCACCTAATTTATTTATGTATTTTTTGATAAAAGAAGAATGCACGATGAATGAAACCTCAGTATTGTTTGCCCGATAGTTAAAAAAGAAGACCCTCTAAACTGCACCAACTATACAGCAATCAGTCTCCTTAACATCGCATACAAAATCTTTTCTGCCTATATATGTGAACGTCTAAAGCCTATCGCCAATAACCTGATCTAGGTCCTTATCAGTGTGGCTTTAGAAGAGGAAAGTTCACATACTATCAAATATTCACATACGACAGAGTCTGGAAAAAAAAACCAAGAAACTCACCGTCTCTTCATCAATTTCAAAGCCGCGCATCAGCATCTACAGGAAGGAACTACATAGAGCCATGTCTAGTTTTGGCATCCCTGCCAATTTCATCCGTTTGTGCAGGATGACCATGAAGAATTCGCGCTGCTTTATAAAGGTTAAAGACAATTGAAGCCAACTTTTTGATGTCAAAAAAGGCTTTAGACAAGGTGATGATTTGATTTCTTTAACATCATCCTTCAAAGAACAGTGCAGAGCTCCCAAGTCAATACTAGAATAGAAGCACTATCTTTTAAATCCTATCAAAAATACAGCACTTAAATCGTTTAACGTGGGGAATTTTCTAACAAAGATTGAGAGAACTTTAGAATACTAATGAACAGAAAATCACAGACTTTTAGAGTAAGAGAACATGACCCAATTAAATAAGTAAATACACACATCTATAATGTTGTTCGAAATTTGTATTCTTAGATATTCACAAATTGAGTAAAGTATTCCGAAAGCATTCATGTTTTTAAAATCAAACCGATTTCAAGGACCTAAAGTCCAAAACCATCCAAAGCAACGATTTTTATTTATTTTTTTACATTTTTTCAATTTTCAAAATTTTTTGCATGCTTTAAAAATGGTCCAGAAAATTGGTAAACGTTCAAACTATTTATTTTTGCGTTTTTTAAATCATGGACCTAAAAAAAAGGATTGCGTATTTTAGCAAACAAAAATGTAAAGAGTAGAAAATAATTACTTTTTCAAGTTTCAACTCACGTACTCTCAAAATGATATCTATACCTTATTTTTAGCTATTTACTATAACTGACCTTTTTTTGTTACTGTTCAAATAATATCTTCTTTTTTGTTTGTTGTTAAAGAGCCAGTGCCGAGTTTTATTGATTTTATTGTATTTATTTATACGAGTGTAAATATATTTTTCATGCTATAGAATATTCAATATTCGATGTTGGTACATTTATACAAAAAATGAACATGAAAAACTTTTGTAAATACCCTAGAGCTTATAACCATCATATTCAATAGACGAATAAGAAGAAAAAGTTTTAGATAATAATACCTTTGGATATCTTTGGAATATCACGATTTGCTTTCAAATATAAATGTATGATATCGATATGATATCGTATGAAAACTATGTTATAGCAAGAACTATTATAAGAAGGAGGAAAAAACTCAAACTTTATACTTGGAATTTATTTCACAGATATTGATAGATCCCAGAGGTAAAATGTGAACATAGGTAACAGAGGATAGTGTAATATTACATCGATAGCATTTTAAGTTTTTTTTTTTTGAAATATTAAAAAATACTTACAAAAATTTATGTTGAAGTTTATGTTGAGTTTTTAAGAAAATTTTAGATTCTGTTTTCAACTGGAAATGAGTTTAATTTTTGTTGGAATCTTATTCTAAAGGGTGTCCCAAAATTAACGCAAGATTTGAATTTGCCGCGATTTGTGCAGTGAAGTGTTGGCAACCCTGAAAAAAAAGCAATTTGACAGCTAACAGTATAGGGTTATTAAAAATGGAGCATTACACGAGAGAACAACGTGTCTTCATTATTAAAGAATATTTCAAAAATAGTGAACAAATGGACCCTGATTTTTCGAGCAAAATCATCCTAAGCGATGAAGCACATTTTCATCTTGATGGCTTTGTCAATCGCCAAAATTGCCGCATTTCGGGTTCGGAGAACCCACATGTGATTGTCGAAAAACAAATGCATCCACAACGCGTGACTGTATGGTGTGGATTTTGGGCTGGAGGCAAAATTGGGCCATATTTTTTTTAAAATGATGCTGGTCAAGCAGTGACTGTTACTGTTCTTTCTGCCAAAATTGGATGATATTGATGTGTCCAATATGTGGTTTCAACAAGACGGTGCCACATGTCATACAGCCCGTGAAACAATTCAATTACTGCATGAGACATTTCCAGGTCGTGTACTCTCTCGTTTCGGTGATCAAAATTGGCCTCCTAGATCGTGTGATTTAACACCATTAGACTTCTTTTTATGGGGTTATTTGAAATCACAAGTCTATGTCTATGATTTTTTTAGATATTAATTGCACGTTTAATAAGTTTCTACTTTTAAGAACACTGTTTTCGAATAATTAGAATTGATATTTTGACACAAATATATTATGTATAGATGGTATTATGTCGTTGATATTA
Organism: Eupeodes latifasciatus; assembly: GCA_920104205.1. Lineage (NCBI taxonomy): Eukaryota > Metazoa > Arthropoda > Insecta > Diptera > Syrphidae > Eupeodes > Eupeodes latifasciatus. Next base: position 116,951,607 of record OV049925.1, on the reverse strand, counting down.
TCAGTTCTAAGAACATGGTTATGTGTGTTAAAAGTTGACATGTGAAATGTAATAAAAAGAATAAATTGTTCTTAATTAGAATAATATTTCTTAGCAAAATATTTGCGTACTGAAAATGCTGTGATATATGGATTTTCTTTAATTTAAATTCATTAAAAAATGTATGTCTTGATAGAAAAAAGAATACAGCCGGATTGTTTGTTGACATATCAAAAGCCTTTGACATAGTTAATCACGAAATTTTGATTAGCAAACTTGAAAGTGCTGAGTTTCGAGGATTCATTAGTCATTGGTTAAGATCTTATTTAAATTTAAGAGCCCAAAGAGTGAAATTTGATGGTATTAGGAGTGATATAAAGACAATCGATTTGGGAGTTCCACTAGGTTCGGTTTTAGGACCAACACTTTTTTTGGTGTACATTAATTCTTTATTCAGTTTTCCTTTTAAGGGTTCTCTGACAGCCTTTGCAGATGATGTTGGTTTTTCGTATGGTACAGATAGTTGTCTGAATCTTACACCTGATATAAATTGGGATCTCAGCTTAATAAGAATCTGGTTTGCGGAGCACAAATTGATAATTAGTTCTAAAACCAAGATAATGTTTTTCAGTTTGTCTGGCCAAAAGATTGTTGATGCTGGTCTCTTTTTCCATGCTACTGAGTGTCCAAAATTCAAGCTTTTTAACTGCACCTGTAATCCTATGGTTACTTCCATAACATTTACGGATTCCATGAGCTGTAGTGATAAATGCTTTAAATTAGAAATATTTAATGAATTCAAGTATTTGGGATTAATAATTGATTCTAGAATGAGTTTTTATAACCACACAGAGAATCTTAGACAATATTTTCGGTGCACTCTTAGAAACTTCTTCTTTTTGCGTAAAGTTTGCTCTTCCAAACTGCTACTTAAAATTTATTATGGCATTTTTCATTCGAAACTAGAATATGGAATTTCTTGTTGGGGAGGTTCATATTATAACAAAATATACAACCTTTATTAGTTTTGCAAAAAAGTGTTCTGAAGAAAATATGTGGTAAGCCTCGCCTGTACCCTAGTTTTCCGCTATTTAGAGATTTGAAAATTCTTTCAGTGAGACATTATGTATTGTTATAAAGTTCTAAAAATTTTCTTTAAGAGATCAGGTAAACTCAATTTTAGAATAATTGATAATTATAGTTTACGTGGAAATTTTTTAAACCAAGTTTCTATACCGGTATATCGAACAACTGCATTTAGAAATTTGTATAATGTTTCCTCATGTCGGATATTTAATAGACTCCCCCATTCTATCAGGATGCAAACTTCTCATTTGTTATTTATAAAACAAGTTAAATATTGGCTCCTTAGTCTTGATAATGAAAATATTGAATTTTTTGTAAATGGTTCTACCTGATGTTTTCTTGAAATGTTTAACTTCAATTTAATTTAATTTCTGTATGAATTATTATTAATTTATGATATTTTAACTATCTTTTTTAATTTTTCTTTTAAGGGTCACCCCACCCATTCTAATTAATAAATGTAAAATTTTTCTTAGAGTGGCAATAACTCTATTTTTTATAAAAATATTTTTGTCACTTGTTTCTTTTCTTTCTTATTGTATTTATTTGGATTTTAAGAAATAAAATGTTTAATCTAAAAATCTAAATAGGTACCAAATTTGTATCGTTTTTTTTTCAATTATCTCGCATCAGAATACATTTTTACTTTTGAAAGATTTTAAAATACTATCAAATTGTTTACTTGAAAAAATTAGTTCACATCTGAGTTTATCATATTACATGGCATCTGAAAGCCATTTTTAAGTTTCATTTCCACTTTGAGACAAAAATATTTAAAAATTTCCAATTAATTTTAAAGAATTCTTAGCTGTAAGAATTCTTGGTTAGGGTCAATTACTACAAACATTCATAACTATTTTTCGACTTATTTATCATGGTTAAAGATACTGCTGAGAGTATGTATAGTCAAATGATAAAAATATTCTTAATGCGAGAAATATACAGCTAAGTTCTAAATTTCACTTTCACTCGAAATTAAATTAAAATCGATTCAAAATGTAAATTGAAGTTCTGAAATTTACTTTTTCGATTTCGATTACATTTTTTTCGAATTCAAAACGAAGTGAATTTTCGTGTTCTACATTTCGATATTTACGATTTTTGTGTGATTTGAATTTGAGAATGGAAAATTGTTTAAAAACAGAAATATTTTTTCTTAAAAAAAAACTAAACCTTAAGTTTTTTAAAGAATGTGCTTGATTTACTTTCTATATGAGGGCAGTTACGATTTTTCAACACACCAAATGACTTCTCTATACAAAAAACAATGTTCTTTCAAAAACTATCAAAAAGCATACTTTCATACGACAGTCTTTTCCCACCGATATTTGGAAACTGCTTATCACAAACAGCAAATCTGCAACACAACGCATTTGCAAATGAAAAACACAGACAAAAATATAAACATAAGAAATTATACAAACTATGACAATGAACATAATTGTCAATTGACTGATTTGCGAAATGTCAGATGCATTAATTTAACTAGAATTGATTTCGAAAATTATTCGAATTATAAAATCGATAGAATGATAAAACCCTGAAAGCAATTTCATTCGATTTTCAATTTAGATTTAGATTTCTTTTCACTCGATTTTAGGAATCTAGCTGATAAAAAATACGTATACGCTACAGAGTTTCCTTTCACTATTTCGAGCTCATGTAAGCAGTTAAAATAATATAATGCGTTTAGAAAAAAACTTATTTAAAAATTCGAAACATTTGAAGACGATTGTTTAAAGACGATATGCAACTGCCTATGGCAAGTATTGCGCTCGTAAGAAATGTTTAACTCGAGATTTTAATCAAAAATGTCATTAAGATGGTAGAGAAGTTGAAAAAAGTGTGTCTGACTTGGAAATTAAGGCTATGAGTAGATTCGCATTAAGGGTTTTTTAATTTTTTAAGACCAAAAATAAAAAAAGTCCCAATACAAAGTTTTTGGTTAAAAATCAAAAATTCAAATTTTATCAAAAACGAAATAATTGATTTTTTATGAAAACAAAATATTTTAATCTGTTTTCTTAACTTGCTCTAGAAGGATACGTTCCATAAAACCATCATCTTTTTTTTAATTTCTAAGGAACTAATGAAGTACCCGTGGCGTGATGGTTAGTTTGTTGGACTGTCATGCCAGAGGTCTTGGGTTCAAACCATGACTGTCCGATCTTAAGTTTTTTTCACGGGTATTGCCTCTTGCAACAAATTCTCCAAAAGTAACTCTTGTAACGAAATGTGCCAAATTAGCCGTTTGGAATCGGCTTAAAACTGTAAGTCCCTTCCATCCCTGACACCATTACTCGCACAGAGGAATGGTTGAGAGTTGTAAGTCACTAGGCCTGTTGTGCCACCAAACTTATTTTATTTTTTTAAGGAACTAATAAATAGATTTAAATAATATTTTTATCACGCTCTTATATTGACTAAATAATATCAAAATTAAAAATCAAAAAGTCTATTTTTCATATTAAAAAGTATTAAAATTTTTGTTTTCAAAATATGATTTCTCAAAAACGAAATCACGAATAAATGAATTTCAAAAGCATATTATACGTTTTTATTTCTGAGCACTAAATAACTGCACACCAAAAATATTTTTGAAAAAAAAAATAAGAAACTTAAAATAAAAAAATGAATACAAAGTGAATAAAATAAGTTTTTTTGAAAATTCAAATAGATTTACAATTTTGGAAGTTAAACTTAAAATATGGCACTATTTTTAAACAGATTCCTTGGATACATGAATAAATCCATGAGACCCATTTGTGGATTTCATTTAATTTGATTTTTTGGAGTAGATTTTAATTTTTCAGTTTCAAAATTCGTTTTTAAAAAATCTTATATTTTTGCAAATATAAATTTTGAAAAACAGTTTTATAAATTTTTCAATAAAAGTACATTTGTTTTTAAATTCCAATAAACCATCGATTAATTTTATTCTAGACTCAGTTTTCTTTCCGAAACTTTAAGAAATTCTTGTTTTTTATAAAGATCTTCGTTACAAAGCTTTTAAAAATTATTTTATTAGTTTTAAACATTACCATTCACTTCATGTTTTATTTTAAAACTCGAGGTCTTGACAATTTTTCATTCACATGATGGTATATTGAATTTGTTCAAATATTTTCTTTATTATTTCCAATTGTAGTACTCATGGCATGATAGTTAGTGTGTTGGACTGTCATGCTAGAGGTCTCGGGTTCGATCCCTGCCTATGCCATCTAAAGTTTTTTTTCACGGGTACTGCCTCTTGCGAGGAATTGACAAATTCTCCAAGAGTAATTCTTGTCATGAAAAGTGCTTTCTCAAATTTGCCGTTCGGATTCGGCTTAAAACTGTAGGTCCCCTCCATTCCTGACATCATTACTCACACATAGGAATGGTTGAGAGTTGTAAGTCACTAGAACCTAGACCCTAGTTTTCAATGGACTGTTGAGCCACCCAATTTATTTATTATTTCCAATTAGACAATGAAATCAGTTCTTAAAACAAACTATTTCATTGTCTTGAAAATTTAATATTTCCATTGTTCATGTTTGAAGTTACCACCATAAATTTAAATAAAATGTATGTGTTTTCATAATGCTAAAGCTGACATGATCTGAAACCCTTGCTAAAGAGATATAAACAATGTTTGGGTTTCTTATGATGGAATTGCCACATTTAGAAATTTTAAACAACCCGGAAACCTGCTTGTCAAAATATGTTTAGACACATATGTATGTATTACATCATCCTTAAATTTCCATATTAAATTTGTAAAAATTGTTTTTAACCAAAAGTCAATTTAAATAAATTATTCTAAATTGACTAATCTTCGCTAAGAATGCGCTCTAGATCCAAACTCAAAAGTATATTAATAATTTATTCCCCTATATCTTAATCAATGGACTTTAGCATATAGTCATCTTCAATCAAAATTTTTGTTGATTTACTTTAATTTTCTTGTCTCATCTTGTGCATCGGTATGGGATGGGTCCGATCTCTCTAACTGGTTTGAAACATCGGCAGGTGTTCCCCAAGGCTGTATTTTAAGTCCAATTTTATTTGCTTTATATATTGATGAAATTTGTGATATACTACCTGGAGGAATACTTTTTGTTGACATCCAAGTGAAAGTCCTGCTCTATGCTGACGACTTAGTCTTACTCGCTGACAACCCCTTCACCCTCCAGTTGCAAATCAACAAACTGAATACCTATTGCGAGAAGTGGGGCTTACTCATCAATATAAGTAAAACAAAAGTTATGATTTTTGAAGCACATCAAAGAAGGAGGCGTCCCGAAGAAAGCTGGTCTCTTAATAATGTAGCCATTGAAGTTGTAAAAGAATTTAAGTACCTAGGAGTTTTAATTACACATAACCTAAATTTTTCGAAACACGCAGAACAAAAAAGTAGTGATGCTAAACTGGCTTTGAGCGTAATGTGGCCCAAATTCTTCGCTAACCAGGAAATCGATCTGGTGTCAAAATACCGCGTCTTCCAGACAACCGTAAACACATGTATGTGCTACGGTGTGCAGGTGTTTGGATATTTATTCTTCGAGTCATTTGAAAAAATGCAAAGATATTTTTTTAAGCGGTTATTCAGATTGCCACACTCAACCCCGAACTACGCCATCTATGTCGAATCTGGTATAACTCCCCTATTCACTCAAAATCTTAAAGCCAACTATGAATATCTAATAAGAGTTATGAAAAGAAGTGGAAGAAATCTTCACAAGTCTATTTTGATAAGATTATTACAAACCAATGCCTCCCCATTTAAGGATTGGAATGAGATGGCCCTATCACATGAAGTTAATCTATCTATAACGGAGTAAAATGTTGATGAATGGCGAGGATTGTTTTCAGAGCTCACGGCTAAAATAGATGAGAAAACTTATAGTCAGTACCTAGGCAGAGCGGCAACAACAACATCAAGGAATACATACAGGAATCTCGAGCACCAATTGACATCAGAAACAAACTATTTCAGCAACAAATTTTCGGTCGAAGATATAAGCCATATATTTTAAGCCCGTGTTAAGCTCTTTAACTTAAACTCTAGGCCTCATCGAGTTCCCTGATAGAAATTTGTAGTTTATGGAATAGAAGAGAAAATGAAGATGTCTACCATTTCATCGCAATTTGCCCAATACTGCAGGAAATCCGGCGTTTATATTTCCAACAAAGTTTAATTTCTTCAAGTCGGTTGTACGAAATTTTAAACGGAGTTCTAGGATGGAATACTTTATATAATTATTGCAAACATGCCCTAGCTTTTTGAAACTCTTTTCTAACTTAAATTTTGTTCGTTTAACCAGCTTTTACAGTTTAAAGGATCATTATTATTTATTTATTTATTTTGGGTTTCAAATCACTTGAAAATTGATATTTATTTATTTATGCTTCAAATCATTTCAAAATTGGTACATTTTTGTGTTTCAAATTATTTTAAAATTGGTATATTTTTGTGTTTCAAATCATTGTAAAATTGACATTTTTTAATTGTTATGTTAAATCTCCACAAATATTGAAATTAAAAACTTTTGAATTTAACTAATATATAAAAGTATCTACTATGGTGACTTCTACCGAGAAAACCAACAGCGCTTATTTGGATGCGGCTTCGTCATTGGAGCCAGACTTAGGCAACAAGTCTTAAGCTATAGGTGCATCAACGAGCGCCTCATGACCATCCGCATCAAGGCTAAATTCGGCAACATTAGCCTGATATGCGCGCACGCCCCCACAGATGAGAAGGATGACAACACCAAAGATATGTTCTTCGAGCTCTTAGACAAAACATACGAGCAGTGTCCTAGCTACGATATTAAAATTGTCCTGGGCGATTTTAATGCCAAGCTAGGAAGGGAAGACATCTTTGGTGGAATAATCGGGAAAAACAGCCTGCACGACAACACTTCCGACAACGGATTCAGGCTCATAGATTTTGCTGCGGGGCGAAACGTCATGGTAACCAGTACGCGTTTTCCACACCTCAACATCCACAAAGGAACTTGGAGATCTCCAGATCAATCTACCGTCAACCAGATTGACCATATTGCGATCGACGCCAGACACGCTTCCAGCATCATGGATGTCCGAACTTTCCGAGGAGCTAACATCGACTCGGACCACTACCTTGTTGTAGCCAAGGTAGCACTTCGGGTTTCCAGGCCCAAGGCAAAACAGGGAGATGTTGGGAGAAGGTACAACGTCGAACGGCTACAATCGCAAGAGATCGCCAAATCCTTCTCCGACCGAGTTACAAGTAACCTCTCTCGAAGTTGTGTGCCGCCAACACAATGTATAGAAAACCAGTGGCAACATTGCCAAGACGCACTCAGAGAAGCCGCCTCTGACGTGCTGGGTTTCAAGCGACCACCAACAAGGAACCCCTGGTTTGATGAGGAATGTCGGCAGGCAAATGCAGCCAAACAACAGGCACGCAAGGCGGCGCTGCATAAAAGGACGAGAGCTGCTCATGAGCTCTATGAGCAGAAGAGGCGAGAGGAACACCGACTTCTCAGAAGGAAAAAGAGAGAGCATGAGAAGCGTGCGGTCGAAGATGTTGAGAGGTTTAAAAGCAGAAACGAAGTTCGAAAGTTTTATGAACAGGTGAAACGAAATTCACAAGTACATAAACCTAGAACCGAAGGCTGCAAAGACGAAAGTGGAAACATCATAGTGGAACCGCAGTCAATGCTGAGGATATGGAAGGACCACTTCTGCAGACTGTATAACGGTGACGACGAACCGAATTCCGCTGTCAGGCAGGATGATCCATTCAACATAGACGACGAAAGCCAACAATCCCGTCCTCCCGACTTAGACGAAGTAAAGATTGCTATATCTAAGCTGAAGTCTAACAAAGCCGCTGGAGCGGATGGCTTGAATGCCGAGCTCTTTAAAGCAGCTGGAGATAAGTTGGTTAGGAGCATGCACCAACTTATCTGTAAGATATGGTCGGAAGAAAGCATGCCCGATGAATGGAACCTCAGTATTGTTTGCCCGATCCTGAAAAAAGGAGACCCTCTAAACTGCACCAATTATAGAGGAATCAGTCTACTTAACATCGCTTATAAAATCTTCTCTGCCGTAATATGTGAACGTCTAAAGCCCATCGTCAACAACCTGATAGGTCCTTATCAGTGTGGTTTTAGACCAGGAAAGTCCACAGTCGATCAAATATTCACATTACGGCAGATCCTGGAAAAAACCCAAGAACACCAAATCGACACCCACCATCTTTTCATCGATTTCAAGGCCGCATATGACAGTATCTACAGGGACGAACTGTATAGAGCCATGTCTAGTTTTGGCATCCCTGCCAAACTCGTCCGTTTGTGCAGGATGACCATGGAGAATTCACGCTGCTCCATAAAGGTTGGAAACAACTTAACTGAACCTTTCGATGTCAAAAAAGGTTTTAGACAAGGTGATGCGCTGTCATGTGATTTTTTTAACATCGTACTTGAAAGAATAGTGCAAAGCTCACACATCAACACCAGAGGCACTATCTTTCAAAAGTCTGTCCAATTACTAGCATATGCTGATGACATTGACATAATCGGAAGAACTCAGCGTGATGTCAATGGGGCTTTTGTGAGTATTGAGGCAGAGGCGGCAAAAATGGGTTTAACGGTTAATGAGGGCAAAACAAAGTACATGCTGTCATCAAGAAAGGACCTACAACACCGACGTCTTGGTCAAAACGTCACCATCGACAGACGTAACTTTGAGGTAGTCAAGGACTTCGTCTACCTAGGCTCCGCTGTAAACGCAGAAAACAACACCAGCGCTGAGATCAAACGAAGAATAACTCTTGCTAACCGCTGTTTCTTTGGGTTAAGAAAGCAATTGAGTGGAAAAATTCTCTCTCGAAGGACCAAAGTGTCGCTATATAAGACCCTTATCATCCCCGTCCTGCTATACGGTGCAGAAGCATGGACTTTGACAAAAGCGGATGAAAGCACCTTGGGTCGTTTCGAGAGAAAGATTCTTCGTGTGATCTACGGTCCCGTATGCATCGAAGGGGAGTGGAGGAGAAGATGGAACGACGAGCTGTACGGGCTGTACAGCGACGTAGACTTAGCAAGAAGGGTAAAAGTCCAACGACTAAGATGGCTAGGTCACGTAGAGCGCATGGAAACCAATGCTCCGGCCCGGAAAGTCTTCGAATCCACACCCACAGGACAGCGCAGTAGAGGAAGACCGCGAATCAGGTGGCGCGCACAAGTGGAAGGTGACCTCACCCAACTCGGAGCGCGAAACTGGAGACATCTAGCTAGGGACCGAGCTAGATGGAGAAGTTTGTTGGGTGAGGCCCTAGTTCACACAGGACTGTAGCGCCACCTTAAGTAAGTAAGTAAGTATAAAAGTATTTGATTTAATATTGTACAAAACCAGTTACTTTTCTTTTTATTCTTTATTTATTTGAATTAATTACTAAAATTAAATGTTATTTCAGGCAGACGGCAGATAGCCAGGTCCTTATTCTTAAGCAAATACTTTTTGTAAAGCATTTTTTAATAAAATAAAGAATTATAATAAAAATAATAATAAAATAATAATAGTCATCTTCAACCTTTTTAAGCTGGTCCGAACAATATTTGTGTTCAAGCCCCCACTTTTTTCAATAAACTTAGGTTTATATTTTTACCTATGTCAATAAAGCCAACAAGGAGGTGTTCATTTACATTGTGCAATCCTTAAACCAAACTGTCAAATACCTTACCCGGATATTTATTTGCATACGAGTATAACTTCCCCCTTGACTTGGAACACAAAAACTGTCTTCTTCTCAAAAACGCCTTCCCTGAAATCCACTTCTAGATAAAGACTATCTTGCATATGTTAGCAAGCACATAAGAACGCATCAATATTTACCAAAGCCAACAACCTTTTCTTAATTAAAACCAACAAAAAGACACGAGTTGTTTCTTATGAATATTCATCTAACTCGTGTTCGTTCTTCGTCGTTCGTTGTCGTAGGTGATATCTTGAAAACCCAGAAATCCTAAATGTAGAAAAGCGCATCGCATAGTGTTATAAATAATTTTTTCTTTTTTTTTGTGTATTACAGGTCATACGGACAGAAGACTCAAAGGACTGGTCCTTGCAGGTGAAATACGCCCAACCCCGAGATAGCGGAATCTATGAGTGCCAAGTGAATACAGAGCCAAAAATCTCGATGGCGTTCCGGCTAAACGTCATAGGTGAGTGAAAGATGTTTCCAAGGATGTTGACTTGTAATCATTAGATGGTTAGGTATACCTAAGAGAAGGTGTGTTTGACTGCCACTTCCTACCACCCCTCTGCTCTCTACTATAACCATGGCCATCGTTCCACGAACAACAACATCTGGGGCAAAGTTTTTGTGGTAATGATCTGAAAATATTCTAGGACAGGAATTTATGTTAGGTGATGCTGGTGGCGGTATAATAATGTTGGTGGAGCCTTTGAACCTGGTGTGCCACATTTTGCGTTTTTTTTTTTGTTTGTTCATTGTGTTTTTTTTTTCGAGTTCTAGCGCTCGCCTATTATTTGAGGTAGCGGCAGCGCCACGGAAAGTCGTAACAAGGGATGTGAAGTAGCTACCTCTGGTCTACTTATTTTTTTTTGTGTGCTCCTCTAGTTTGTTGCAGTTGTAGGAAGACAATGCATTTTAGGAGGACATGAGGAGGTTTTCTCACACCAGAAACACTCCACTGCTAAACCGCACCACCATCTACCGCGTCATGCACCCCGTCTAGAGTCCATTAGTCATTGTCTCTAAATAGATGGTGGCTGATGGTGGCTGGCGGTGCGGTGGCGGTAGAAGCTCTCAGTATATTTCGAGGATAACACCAACCATAGTTTTGGTGTTGGCGCGAGGTCTTTATAGTTTGTATAGAAGGTATGTGGCTTGTGGAAATGTTTTATGAGGATAAGCGAGTGGTTGCAGCAACGTCATGACATGTATCTTGCATCGTCTAACCTCGTCGCCGTCGCTCGCTCGGTCGTCGGAGATCGGGATTGAGGGAGGGTGTATGGAAAGGTTGTCATGAGTTTGCCATCCACATCAGTATCAAAAACTGAAGGCGGATTAATGATGGCATAGTCAAGAATACGGTGTTAGAATATTAGGGTATGTAAGTGATTGTTTGCCTTCTTTTTTTAACCATTGTGCCCAGAGTTTAGTGGAAAATAAATCACTTTGGATATTTCTTGGGAATACCTAAGAAGTGTTTTTTTTTTATTTTTGAGTTAAAAAATTGCATGTTTCAGTTTGTTGAAGTGGTAATACATTGTTTTTGATGGTTAAGAAGACCAAAATTAATTCAATCACACTCTTAACTGTCTTATCAGCTAACTATGTGGGCGTGTGAAGGTTGCAAAAGGTCTTGTTATTTTGTTGGAACTCTTACAATATTGGCTATAATAAAGAAGTATGTACCTACTTTCGGTTTTTTAGAATATCGTTTTTGAAACATAACTTATGTGGTAGACGTGAGCAAGTAGTTCGTTTTTGTTTATACTTGACAGGGAGAGTATTGATTTTATGTAAAAAACTACGAAGTTGAATGAAGAGGGTATCACTTAGCATGCTATCGATTTGTATGCAGTTTTTCACCATTTGAACTAAGTCATAAATCGGTGGTTTTGTTTTTCTCCGGTGAAATATTTCTAGTCGGATTTGTATTGTCAAGGGTCAGATGTTGAAAACAACTCTAGACTTGGGATGTTAAGTACAAAATAGGAGGCAGAGACTTTTTTCGGCACTCCCATGGTAAAAACCTTCAAGAAAGTATTTTTATATTTTTGTTGGAATTTATTTTATTTGCCTGATTTTGTTTTGAATTTCAAAAACATCTAATAGAAGAGAAAAATTCATTGACTTGATTTTTCTTGATATTTTTCGTTTCGTTTTTTAAGTTCTAAGAAAAAAAAATAATCAAAAAACACGTGCCTTAAAAAATTTTCAAAGCAAAAGATACCGGAAGTTATATGTATGCTGTTTTCAATACAGCGATGAATTTTGTTTATCACTGAATTTTTGTTATACGAGTAATATTTTTTTTTTTGAATAGAAACCGTACATTTTGAAATATTGAAAAAAGTGAAAAGAAACTATAGGCTTAAATTACAAAGAAAGTTGAATTACTGTATGGCTTTTATAGTATTTACCTTTTTAACTTTTCTTTTACATTTTGAATAAAGTGATACAAGAAATAAACTGGAAATAAATTAGATTGTTTGAAATTTTGCAAAACAGGTGGCAGATTATTTTCAAATGAACTTTTAAGTAATTTATGTTTTGACTATTACATATTTACTTATTTTAAAACTACAGGGTTATCCATTTTGCAGCTTCAAAAGTAAACGCAAATAAAACACATCTTCTATACTAATATTATAAATGCGAATGTAACTCTGTCTGTCTGTCTGTTACTCAATCACGCCTAAGCTACTGAACCAATTTGTATGAAATTTGGTATGGAGATATTTTGATATCCGAGAAAGGACATAGGCTACTTTTTACCCCGGGAAAATGACGCATTCCCATGGGAAAAGTCAGGTGTGCCTGAAGGCGCTTTTACGCCTAAACTACTGAACAGATTTAAATTAAATTTGGTAAGGAGATAGTTTGAGACTTAAGAAAGGACATGAGTTACTTTTGACCTCGGGAAAACAACGCATTCCCATGGGAAAAATTACTTTCCAGGAAATCTGATCGCAGTAACCTATCTTCTTTTTAAAATGTATTAACCTAACCTAACCTAACCTATGACCATCACACTTAGTATGGCCTCATCCTATCTCGGCACAGTTCAAACATACGTACAAAAAAGTACAGCTCAGGTTTTTTCATACTACTATCCAAAAAAACTATCTAATGCGGACGAAGTCGCTGCTAGAAGCTAGTAAAAAATATATTTTCTCATGATATTTTTATTTTATTATAAAGTTTGACGTTGAGATTATGTTTGAAATTCTACATCATTTAAATGACCACCACGCGAATTGTTGCAAGCATCGATTCTTTTGAGGTAATTTTCGACCATTTTTTGACACATACTGGGTGGTATCTCAGCCATAACTTGACGAATGTTGATTCTTAAGTGCCAAGAGTTAAAATTGTATCTACATAAACACGGTCTGGCTTCATCTGTTTTGTGAGCAGGACTTTATATGGATGTAGGTGTAGATCCAAATGCAAAATACGCCATAATATGCCGTAAGATAGTCCTAATTCCTGAGAACGAAGATGAATCGACACATACGTGTCTTCGGCAACACCAGCCCCATACGTTTTGAAACTGCAAAATGAATAGCTCGTTACAATGAGATGTCGCTAAAATTATTGTTTTATTCATTGTTCCTACGTTCATATAATTTTTTTAATTATTCACTTCGTGAAAACGATTTTTTAAATAAAGAGTTAAGTGGTTTAAGCCTTTTTTAAGAAATTTTCAGTAAAAAGAATTAAAACGTAAATAAGTATTAAAGATGATTCGTTTTCAAAAGAAACATAAAATCTGAAAGTTATAACAAATTCAATTTTCTTTTCGACGAACGAAAACTGACTTCTAAATGGAACATAAAGCAGCTTTATAAGACATATACAATAAGTTATTTTTTTTAAATACGTATATCTTAAAAAATGATTTTGTTTTACGTCGAATTAAGCAGTTTTATATATTTCAAAGATATATGTTTAAAATAAAACAAAAAACATTAATTCATAATTTTAAAGCAATAATACAATCCAACAAAAATAAAACTTTTCAGCACCAATTTAGCTCGCTCGTAATTAACAAATTTATCAAATTTTATATGACTAATAAAGTTCAATAGCAGTCCCTTTAAATAAGGAAATTATAGAGTGGTACACGCTTGCGTATACGTACTATTTTTTTTTAATTTTTTATTTAAAAAAGTTTTATATACAAAATTAGACAAAATAAAGTTGATAAAATCTATGATGAAAATTAAGAACTCGAATAAAACATTTAATCTAAAAACTTATAAAGGGTGGTTAAATTTTAAAGGCCAATATTGATATTTAAGGCAACACAAATTATTTTTGAAAATTATTGTCATTTCTTTTATAAAAGAAAATATCGGCCAAACAGCCCCGCGACTTTTTCGGCACACCTCCATCCCAAGATCCAAATTGTCGATGACACTAAAGAATAATTGGGGTTCTATGCCGTTAATATGACCAATTATCTCATCCTTTAAACTCTTGAATTGTTCCTGACTTATCAGCGTACACCTTTTTATTTCAAATAGCCCCAAAAATATAAGTCCAACGGTGTCAAATCGCATGATCTTTGCGGCCAATTGACATCGCCACCACGTGAGATAATACTGCTTTCGAATCTGTTGGGCAAAAGAGAAATTGTTTCGTTAGCTTTTTGGTAAGTGGTACCGTCCTGTTAAAACCACATATCGTCCACATCCATATATTCCCATTTTAGCCAAACAATGTTTGTTATCTTATCACGATAGTAAACACCATTCACAGTTACTTTCTGACCGGCCTTATTTTGGAAAAACTACGGCCCAATGATGCCACAAGCCCATAAACCGCACCAAACTTTGTAGATGCATTGGCTTTTCGATAATCACTTTTGGATTATCATTCGCCCAAATGCGGCAATTCTGCTTATTGACGAATCCACTAAGGTGAAAATCTTCCTCTACACTGAAGATGATTTTCTTCGAAATTTGACCATACACTGTTGTCATTTCTTGCCAAAATTCTGACCATTGATGCCGCTTGAAATGGTCAAAAGGGTTTAGTTCTTGAGACTGATTTCCAATATTCACCAACTACGAGCCTGAGAGGTGCAATTGTTGGGCACGACGACGAGTTGAAGTGAACGACTCTTCAGCCACACTATCGCGAACAACAGCAATATTTTCTGCAGTACAAGATGTACGAGCATACGTACTGGTGTTTTCACGTCTCCTATTGTACGACGGTATAAAAGAACTCTAATGGAAAGCTTACGGCCTTGTTTTTATTTTTGTAATATAATTTTTTTTTCCAGTAACTGATTCCTGGAAAACTTCGTAGGTAATTTTTATTTAAAAAGCAAGTATCAGTTTCCATTTTTAAATCAATAGCATTTTTTTACACGATTTTAAAAGTAGTGTTGAAAATACTTCTGATGATTGTAGTTAATGTTTTCAAATTGTTTTTTCTAATTCAAGATTCTGCCCGTCCACTATTTTTCGGAGAAATTTTTATTTATTTATTTTTAAATTTTGTATTCGAGATTTAAGCTGATTTCTAGAAAATTTGTGATATTTCTAAATTGCTTACTCGTGTCTTGTTTCATTATCATGTCCCTTAAAATATTTGATTAGGATTTACAGCATGTTTTTTTATTTTCTTACTGCAAAATACATTTTCTAAGCCCTGAAGAATTTTATGTTAATGATCATAATGAACGATATGAATATAATGTCAACTCTATGGAGATAAGATTTTAACAGCTTTTCTTTTTCGATTTACAAATTTCCAAGTAAACCAAAATACGTAGAATTATTTCATTATTCATATAAGAACTTAATTTAATGTAGTAAAATATAAATTACCAAGCAGGGAGTATCTATATGTTTATATGGTACACTGTGGCGTATACGTACTTTTTCAATTTTTTGTTTTATCGTTATTTTTTGTTATAATTTTTTAATTCCTCTACTTCTTATGTTATATACATTTAATTAATATTCTATTTCTTCTAGCAAAATAATTTTTTTGTTAACAAACTGTATTCATTAATAATAATTGCTTAAACTCAAAATCCATATTAACTGGGAATATAAAGTTTTTCAAAATAAAAAGTGGATTGTTAGCCTGACAGAAAAATTTGGTGTCTCTAAAGGTTCTTTGCCTATTTGTCCATAATTTTCTAGAGGTATATGCAATGCATGTGAGACAATTAAATAGCTTCTTTAGAAAGAAATGAGAACATTAATGTTAGATTAAACTGCTGCAATAATTAAAAAAAAAATAAAACGTTCAACGATTTGTTTTGCTGACACCGCAGAAATGTAAACAAAAGTTTTCCTTACACATGTATTTTTGTCTTCTTACATGATTTAATCCCTAATAAGTAGCTACCTATTTAAATAAACGAGATTTGCCAAATCATCATTTTATCATTCACATTTTGTTGTTTGTATTTAACTACTCCTGAAAAATGTAGCTCTTTAATTAATCTCGTCACATACTTGCCATTTAATTTGCCATGTAATTAGTTATTCCAACAAATCGCCTCTAATTCATTCGAATATCATCGTCATCATCATTGACGGACGGAAAGTGTGTGTGGAATGTCTTTATAAACCTACATACATTTTTAGGAGTAGATACATATGCATATCTACTACATAAAGACATCGAAATTTGACCCTGTGTGGAATAATTTTGTGATTTCAATCAATTAGTGGGTCGTTGGACGTTATCATCTCTCACATCAGCATCATTATCATCATCATCGATGCGACAATTTGAACGTAATCAATTGCATAATAATTCACAGTTGATTCTTTGAATTCTTATACACAAACCAAACCCACCCACCTACAATTAAACAAAAATTGCCACATCCACTGAGATGGAATCTAGTAAAACTTAATCATTAATAGTATAAAGTATATATACATACACTCGTACCTTTAAGCCTCTATATTATAGGTTAGGTATACCTTCCTTCCTTTCGTCATTTCTTCCTCTCATCCTTCCGGCTGCTTCCGGAATGTTAGTTAAATCATTTGCACAACTAACTAAACTACATCAAGGAAAATCCAATTAACACACCCTCCTCCCAGCCTCCAGCTACCACGCCACGTCACCGCACGGCCGCCCATTTCGATTCCATTAACATTTTGCTACCACAATTTCCCTTTCGATATATTGTGAGCCAAAGTTCTAATTTATTGCTCAATACAAAAACTATGTATTATAGGTACATCATCGCACTATAGAATAAAAATATAAGCAAAAGCTGAAAGAAAAACTGAGGTTAAATAATTCTCCGAATTACCATCACACATTCAGTGGACCATTCAAAATCACAGCAATAAGCACAATCCGTTGGTAATGATTCCATTTTATCACCAAAAACCAAAGGCAACATCAGATCAAGAGAAAAAAATATACATATATTCGTATCTACAAAAAGCTAAAACATTATATCCCTCCCCCCTTCGGGCCAAAAGCCATTGTAACCAGCTATTCGAACTATAACACGACTACGACGACGACGATGATGATGATGGCTATCGACCAAACTTGAGGCATATACGACACATCACAGAACAGCGTCAAATCATCAGAGCAAAGTGAGGGAGCATCATAGCAACAGCACCAGAAGCAGAAGCAGAAGCTAAAGTAAAAACAGACTTGCCTCTGGCCCTCACAACTCACACCCTTCCAGTTCAATTCGACCCCTGGGTATCTGGGGAATAAGTATGGATGGGTATAAGGCTAGGGCGGAAGCCAGTTAAGTTTGTTTGATGGGATTGATAGCTTCTGGATCATCAACGTAAAATGTCGGCAATGTCCAGCATTTGTTTCAATACCGCAATTTTATGACTTTGTCCGGTAAACAGCTATCACCCGGCTCCACTTGCTATACCTATACTATACAAGTACACAAGGAATAATGGCAATACGAGTACCAGGCTTTTTCAGCTCCTGGCTGAAATAACTTATGCTGCTATGAAGCTGGTGTTGCTGCCGGTGACACTGCTGACTACTTTATAAATGTTTCTACCTCTCATCGCTGATGCTATTTCTGCTTTATACAATCAACGCGACAAATATAACAACAAAAACAAGAAGGACAAAATGGCCTTTTGATGGAATGACTTTGGTTTGATTTGAGTATAATATATTTTTATAAATATATATATGTAGGTACGTTTGTTTCAAATAATGACGGCTTCAGGACGGATTCTAGCTCAAGAGCGAGAAATTATTGAGGACTTTATAGGATTTCCTTTTTGTAGGTCATCATTGGATTTCCCTGTCTATGTATCAAAAGCTGATCCTGTGGCTGTTGCTTCCTTTTCTTTTTTTATTTTTATAAAAGTTTTATTTTTATTTTGAACTATGAAAGTGAATAAAGGTGGATGATAGGGTGATTAGTTTTTATTTTCACTTTTATAAAAATGTCTCTGTTTGGATAAAAAGTTTTGTTTTTTATTTCTGGTAGGAAATTAACGGAAATGAAGAGGAATCTATAGTTAAGAGGCTGGCATAATGAGCTCGAGAGAATAACGATTTTATAGACATTAAGAGACAATTTTTTGAAAACTAAAACAAAGACTATTAGCAAGAGAATGGTGTTTACATAAAAGAACCTTTTTCTTTTGGTTCAAAAACAAGTTGATAAAGTATAAAACAGTAGGATTACCAAAAAGGACTTCTTTGAGTTATCTATTCACATATTTTTGGTCTTTTAAAAGAGTTTGGGATTTGTTACTCAATTGGGCACTGATAATGAATCAAGGAGCTGTACGGGCTGTACAGCGACGCAGAGTTAGCCAGAAGGGTAAAAGTCCAACGACTAAGACGGCTGGGTCACGTAGATTGCATGGAAACCAATGCTCCGGTCCGGAAAGCCTTCGAATCCACACCCACAAGACAGCGCAGTAGAAGAAGACCGCGAATCAGGTGGCGCGCACAAGTGGAATGTGACCTCACCCAACTTGGAGCGCAAAACTGGAGACCCCTAGCTAGGGACCGAGCTAAATGGAGAAGTTTGTTGGGTGAGGCCCTAGTTCACCCAGGACTGTAGCGCCACCTTAAGTAAGTAATGCATCAAAGAACGAGAATTGAAAAATGATTCAACCAATTTAATAAAACGGTTTGCCAATCTCTGCGTTTTTGGGTTTATGATATGTATGTATATCCAACACACGCACTTTAGGGGTTTTTACTACCCTTACAATTTTTAGATACAGTGCTAGCGTTAGGGAAATCAGGAAGGATGGAAGATGAGATATCATTGTACATTGGTTTTAATGTTTAGAATATCAAATTGGGAAGAAAATTCGGAGTCGAGTAAAGCATTTCACATTCTTGATGTGCAGCTGAAAACAGAATGTCTATACTTGATGATACTTCTCAAGTTGAGATCAATGGTAAGATTAATGGAGTTCCTAGAGGTTTGAATATTATTGAAAAATTGTTTGAGGGGTCAAACCCAAATGGCTATTTTGATAGAACATTGTTAATAGAAATATCGATTAAACAACGAAGGATGTGTAACATTGCCATGGCGCGGCGGCGACTTAACATTCTAAGACTTTTGGTTATAGTTTTATCGCCTATTATTTTCAAAGCTCCTTTTTTCGATTTTGATGATGATGATGATGAAGATCAAAAGGGGTGATAAATTCGCAAGTGCCACTCATGGAAGTGGCGTTAAAGGTGGGTTACCCTTTGACGACAAGAGACAGTGTTTAATTTTTGAAGCATTAAATTAGTAGTAGTAGTAGTAAAATGTGTGATTTCATTAAGCAGAAAATTGTTTTACATATTTGATTTAAAAATTCAAAAAGTATAGCATTGGCTTTTGCCGTCAGCCAGAAAAAAGGAGTTTAAGTTTATATACAAAGACATAAATGTATTCTAATTATAGTTTTAATGTCAAAAAGAAAATTGAATGAGGTATTCGATCATTTTTAAAAAGCTTGGTTGATAATTTGTTTTCTATAGTTCAGCACCGTGCGGACGAAATTGGACAATGCTGTCCAGTTTTCACCATTGAGAATTAAAATGATATCATCATTGTTGAGTACTTTTTTTCCCCAGAAAGCGCGTCGGATTGTCTGAAGGATAGGGCATCTTCCTAGGAAATGCGTTACATTTTCGGTTTCTTGGATATTACATAATGTGCACCAAGTGTTGTCGTTTGAGCCGTTTGGTTGGTAATTTAAACGCAACAATTCCCCTCTGGTTTTGAAAATTAAGGCTATTGTACTGATAGGATATCGATCGCCGAAATAATTGTTCACACCTATGTCGTAATTTAATTGTCCATATAGGATTCGGGACTCACTTTGTTGAGCCGACTCTCCAAATTTTGCAAAAAATGATACTTCAATTTTTCTAAGCAATAGTGGGCATAAAGTTTTCCAATCCTCTATACCTGATTCTAGCAACTGGATGTCATGTTCAAGACCAAGTCGAGTCCACTCTTCAAAGAACTGGGAAAGCAGATGTCTAACGATTATGTTAGGTAGCCGATGGCTTGGTAGCTCTATAACTTTAAATATATATTGCAGATGCATCTTTAATGTGAAGATATAGAGTGGTGCCACTCCTGTTTCTAGGTGCAACATAAAGGTAGGTGTATTTTCTGGGAGCCAGAACATTTTTTTAATAAAATATCTTATAAAGTTTTTCTACCTCTTCATTCTGCTGAAATCCCCATACCTGGTCAGGCAGTTGATAGCTTTTTTTGCTTCGATTAGCCTTGCCTTCAAATGTTTTTGTAGAGATAGTGATGGCGTTATGATTATCCCTAAATATTTATACTCCCTCACCACCTCAAGATCTACATTTTCCCATTTCCATTTTTCTTCTCTTGCATATCGTCCTGTTCCGTTGCGAAATATCATTACCTTCGATTTATTGGTATTAACAGTCAGATTCCATAGGTTACAATATGATTGGAGTTTGTTTATCATTATTTGCAACATATTTGGAGTCTCTGCAAATAATGGCAAAATCATCTGCATATAACAATGCTTTAATTGTGGCACCGGAAAAACTAATTCCTCCAGGTAAAAATGTAGTGAGATCATCTAGGAAAAGAGAAAATAGAACTGGGCTCAGAAGACAGCCTTGTTTAACACCTCATGTCGTGTGGAACCATTCTGATCTTTCTGTTCCATTACATACCGTTGTTTGGTTGCTCGCGTAAAGTCCTATCAGCGTATTCAACATTTTTGTGGATATACCTAAGCAGCTTAGCTTGTAAAACAATGCATTCCGATCAATTGAATCAAAAGCTGACTTAAAGTCAATAAAGAAAGTGTATAACTTCTTTCCTTTTGTTAGGAATGATCTAGAAAATATATTGTCCACCGTTGAGTATTCTTTTCTGAAACCAGCCTGATATTCGCTTAGCAGATTGTTATCTTGAACCCATAGCGTAAGTCTGTCTAAAATTACACCTGTAAAGATTTTCATGACAGAGTTCATAAAAGATATGCCAGATATAGTTTGTTGGTTCGTTTACGACGCCTTTTTTGAAAATTGGGAAAATGATATTCTTTCGGAAGCTTTCCGGAAAGTCATCGCTCATGAAGATGTAGTTGTATGCATCTGTTAGTTTTATTAAAAAGTTTTCTGAAGCATATTTATAAAATTCATAGGGAACGCGATCGTCTCCTGGAGCTTTGTTGTTGTTGCATCTGTGAAGGACAGTCGCTACTTCTTGAAATGTGAATGCTTGATCCAGAATTTCATTTTCGATCCAAGGATAAGCTTACTGTATTTGGAAAGGTCTTTCTGGCCTTCCTAGTAATCGTTGAAAATGATCTGCTAATAGTCCCGTACTAATTTCGGGTTTCCTAACGAAAGGTATCCCATTTAGTTCTCACGCTAATTTCCAAAAAGACCTGCTCTCTCTTACTGCGTTCAGCCTTACCATGAGGGAAAGAGAATAATGTTTTTGTTTTTCCTTGCAGAGATTTTTGTAAGCCATATTTGCTTAGCTGCTTCACATTCTGCATAAAACCATGGGTCCCTCCAGTTCTTTTGCCTACGGTTTGCTTGGTTGGTTAGCTTGTTCGACACATGCAACCAATAACTCAACACCCCTTATCGATTGAATTTGATCGTCGTTTACAAGACTCAGACTTGTGTCAAGGCTTGTTTGGTATGACAGCAAAAAACGTTCCATCCACTGGAGTTTCGGTAAGATTTTTAGGCTTTCGGTGGGTTGTTCTGAGTCTTTGGTGAATTCATATTCTCTTGTGTACTCGAGCCACTTTCCACGTAAAAGGCAGTAGTTTATTGTGGAGTTGGCAGTTCCTCTGAAAAAGGTAAAGTTACCAGTTTTGTCACTTCTTGTTCTTCCATTCAACATGGTCAGACCAATTGATTTACACATTTCTCTAAGTTTTTTCCCATTTGTGTCAAGCGTTGCGTCACATGCTGACCTGGTTGAACTAATTGATAAAGGGGTGAAGTCGGGCGGCATCTGCAGTATCTGCGAGTTCCCAACCCTCGCGTTATTGTCTCCAATTAGCATTAAATTTTCCATGCCTTCTTCTAAAAGGAAATTAAAAAGCTCCGCATACTCATCCGTGCATTAAATTATGCACGGTTGATATTTCCCCATTAGACAATGATGTTAAGATCCGAACTAATTAAGATTATCATACGCTGCTCTTCAGGTTCCACATCTAAACGTCAAGGATGTGAAATTAGGAACGAATATAAAAAGCTGAGGGTACTGTGATCAGCGAAACAAAATCAATTTCTAACGAAGAAGAGAAGAAGAAATTTGAACAATCATGGAAGAAATGTTTTGAGATGTTTCAAAGGAAAACTGGTGTCAGGACCTCAAATAATTCTTTACTCAAGAACCACTTTTAGTTAGGTAGGAAGTCCATTTAATTTTCCTTTTAAGTGCAAATTAAACACGATCACCTGATAATTTTGCAGTCCCAACTTCAGGCGTAATCAACTTGGTAGTATTAACAAAAAGCATTTATACCTGTGTTTCCATCATCCATATCATTTTTTAAGAAGTACGCAATTATTTGACTCCGCCTTTTCTGCTTATTGTAAACTTCGATTACTCTCGTAGACCTTATTTAAATCGAAATTTGTCATAGACATGTAAAGTTTAGAGTGTGTTTGGGTCATCTTAAAACTATCCACTGTAGCAACTTTCCTCTTAATAAAACGTAACATTTTGGAACAACAGTTTTTCTAAAAATGCAGAAGGTTTTGAAAGAGCTTATATCAATAACTTTTAAAGTGGCAACTTAAACCAATTTTATAAAATAGTCATTTTAATAAGGCCCTTTGTTAGTGTCTTCAATTAATTTAAATATGAGTTCTTGAAAGGTTCTCAAACTACTCGAGCATGCTAAATGGGTTTGTCTATGATATTACAAAAGCAATTTAGCTGATTTGTAAATAACTTTGTTATAATGGAAGTGCAATTGTTCTCTTGAAACATAATATTATTCGTCACTTTTCAAAAACTTTTAATTTATATGAATTTTAGTAAAAAAGTTCTGTCAAAGCTAAGATTTAAAGAGTTTTCTAATAGTGGCTCTCAAATGTTGACACTTTATATCGAACATGTTGCTGAATCTTCATCTTTAAAATTCTCTGTGATGTATTTAGTTTGTTTTAAAAAAAATTGTGTTCTAGTCGGAAAAAACCAAGTCAATTGCCGAAGCTAACACCGCTGTATGTTCTTCATAAGAGAATGCAGAAGATTCCAAGGCAGAGATTTGCCCGACTCACAAGAACTCAAACGAGCAATGGAGTCGTTATCTGAATGGTCGAAATCATCTTTGAAACAAATTTTCGAATTTGGGTTCAAAGAACATGGAATGCATCCGGGATCAAACCCTAAAGAACGTCGTTGGAAAGGCCATCACTGTCAATGACAGGGCTATACATATGTCGATAA
The DNA here is from genome assembly GCA_920104205.1 of Eupeodes latifasciatus. Taxonomy (NCBI): domain Eukaryota; kingdom Metazoa; phylum Arthropoda; class Insecta; order Diptera; family Syrphidae; genus Eupeodes; species Eupeodes latifasciatus. The sequence continues at coordinate 116,927,884 of OV049925.1, read as the reverse complement.
TTACCAAGTTCTTTAATCCTGGGATTGGTCATATGATTTTAGAAGGATGGGGAGGTGCTTCCTGCACTCAGAAATTCTGCTCGAATTATTCGATTGCATGATAGTCATCTTACGTCTATGATCCGAACCAAAATTGCGAGATTTAACCATGTTAGACTTTTTATTTTGAGATTTCAAAAGATATAAGGCACTAAAGTCAACAAATTAGCGTTAGCGTTTGAAACGAAAAAAAAATCTGCAATATTTTTCTCACACACTTTGTTTTATTCAAATTTAATGATAGAATGAGGAATTAACTATAAAAGGTTAATACATTTTACATTCCTTAATAATTCTTCAAAAAAAAATTCAGTCGCCCCCGGGTGGACTCGAACCACCAACCTTTCGGTTAACAGCCGAACGCGCTAACCGATTGCGCCACGGAGGCGATAGTAATTCGTTCTCAATAAATAATTTCGATATCCATAAAAATTCTTAATCAAATAAAAGAATTTTTCAAACCTAAGTCAACTCCGCTTAGAGTGCCAAACTTTTCTAAAGTATGAAAATCTTAATGGACACAATTTTTCTTTCGTGGAATGAAAAAAAGATTTGTTCAATTATTTAAAAGTTGCAAAATATTTTGAATAGGAAATTTAAAGTCCTGTTTGAGACAAAAACAAATTTTCATCCATTGCTGAGGGCAAATTCAAACACACCAAATAAAATCACCACCCTTATGATGAGCAAAAAACACCTTGTTCTAAAACACTTTTTTAATAGTCAACATACTAAATTAACACTTTACCTCTATGTACCTACTCCTATAATCTACTCAATTTAATTATAACTTTTTATTGCAGTTACACCAGCCGATTCGCAAGCATTTATATCTGGCCCAGCTGATTTGTATGTAAAAGTTGGTAGTGCCATTACATTAACGTGTCATGTAAAACAGCCCTCATCACACGACATTGGACCAATTCACTGGTACCGGGGACCCTACATAATCACACCGTTTGCCGTACATCCCAACGATGCGGCAATCGATCTATCTCGACGCATTTCCATGGAATCACAGTTAGGTGATATCCTTAAATCGAGGTTAGTAGAGCGTGATGCTGCTGCAACTCCCCTTACATCTCACACACAATATTTAAGTCCCATGTTACATCCAGCCCCATTCCCATTCCCATCCAACCCAATCCAACCCCATCACATATCATAAGCAAATTGAAAGTCCTCCCAAACTGAAGGCCTCCCAACTGCATATTCACTTCGGTGTTCTATAAAAGTTGAGAGTTTATACTCGTATTTCTAGTTATTCGTTGTCGTTGTTTTCTAATCAAATGCGATTTCTTTTCATGGACACCACCATCATCATCGTCGGACACACCAGGCTGCGTATTGCCAATGCCCAAACAGCTGATTCAGGGAACTACACTTGTTTGCCAACAACGGCGGAAGGAGCCAGCGTTATGGTTCATGTAATCAATGGTGAGTACTCTGAGTATCTTTCTATCCTGGATATTGGAAGGTAGATGGTGTACTAAGGACAAGGAGGGACAAGTGACCATTTGTGTGTTTGGACGGTTGGGTGACGCTGTTGGCGTACCTACCTACTACCTCTGTTTTGCGCACCACTACTTTTCACTAAAAATTGGATTTAATCTGATTTTTATTTCCCTTTGCTTTGCCTTGCTTTGATTTTTTTTTTTTATTATTGTCACTGCAATTCAATTTGATTTGCTTTTTTATTACTTTCTTTTATAGACGAGAATCCAGCTGCGATGCAGAAAAGCAGTGCCACGAGAAACCAATGGCATTGGAGTTTGAATTTGAACACATCGTCAATTTTATTCGCTCATATCATGTGTTTTATCGGAATAATAAAACGCTTGCCACCATCGTGATAGTTTGAACATGGTGGTAGAGAAGGATTTGAAGGTGAAGGTAGTGAGGATGACAGCACTGCGCTTTTGTAATATATGTACTATATTCAATTGTTATTTAGATTTAATTAGAGTTTATATAAACACGAAGATATAATTAAATACCTAATAATAATAATAATTGTAAAACAACAACAAAAAAGAATACAACAAGAAAATAAAGTGATTTTTAAATTTCATATTCGTTGTGAGTATTTTATTTCCTTTTTTAAAGTTTTAGATTAATTCTATCCAATGTTGATAAGGAAAAGATCAGGATTTATCTCATGGGGTTCAAGGAATAGAACTAATTCTATTTGAAATATTCTTTTCAAAGTATCATATTGGTGAGTAAGTTAGCTAGAATTGAAATTTAAATGAGGCTTATCTAGGAATTACTTTCACTCTAAGTTTGCCTATTTATGAATACGATTTTAGAATCTTTTCCGGCAATAGCTATGATGGTGTTGATTCTTGGAATACTATCTAACAAGAGATGTTGGATGCTTTTAGAAAATAAAATAATTATTAACCGTTCAGTTCAAAGAATAATATTATTGTTTGTTGGTGAAAACAATAAAAAACATAAACAAATAAGTACATAAGCTTAATGTACATAAAAAGTAAAACTAGTCAAAATTTTAAAATTCTCATTCAACTTTTTCAGAGGAAAATTCATTGCTGAATTGTTTCCTTTAAAACATACAAAATTCCTCTGAATTTTAATTTTTCTTGGAAGTGGAATTGTATGTCTATCAAATAAAACAAATAAGTTTTTGTTTTTAGCAGATTTCTTGCTATTTGATTTGTTTGTCAATTAAGTCAGAAAAAATATTCTTCCATTGGGCAGAAAATAATCTGGAAAATTTTTGGTTTTCGTTTTTGAAATTTTCGGATGCTTTAATAGTTTTATGGAACTTCTATTTTCTTTAAGCGAGAAATTAAAATTCTCTATAGGAATACCTCGGTTCAATAACTTTCAAAAAATTGGTTTCGATTATGAATGTTCTCAAATTATTTGCTAAAGGTAGAAACATTTATATAGGGCATCTTACATTTTTGGAAACTGTCAACACTAAACGAAAAAAAAAATCCAGTATTAAATCGGAAGTATTAATTCAAAAATGTAAGTTGTTGAAATGAATTGCTCCTAAACTGGAGCAATCATGCGAAAGAGAAAACTAGGAAGGCCAAACTGGCCCTAAACCTGATGTGTCCTTTATCGACCTCTCATCAAAGTACAGAGTCTTCAATGCAACAATAAATACTTGTTTATGTTACAGTGTCCAAGCCTTTGGATACGCTCAAATAGAGGAATTTGAGACTTTACAAAGATACTTTTTTAAAAGACTTTTTAAACTGCCTAACGCTACACCTACGTACCCCATACATGTCGAATCGGGAATAGCACCGATATATATTCAGAATCTTAAACGTCATTCCGACTATTTAGCTAAGGTTATGAAAAGAGAAAATGGGTTTCATAAGACGATCTTGATAAGACTGCTTCGTACAAATGCATCTCCCTTCAGAAAATGGAACGCGCTTGCTGCAGGAGTTGATATAGTACTCTCCTTAAGGGAAAATAATGTAGAGGAATAGCAAAATAACTCGCGGTTTTGATAGCTAAAATTAATGAAAAACTTTATTTAGAACACGTGCAAAGTGCATTCTCATCGGCAAGCAGAAAAATATACAAGCGCTTAAACCATCAATTGTCATCAACTTCAAACTATTTTTGTAAAGAAATGACTCCGGAAGCTATCGGCACCATTTTTAAAGCTAGAGTCGAGATCCTTAATCTCAAATTTGCCCCCCATAGATCGGACCTCTCACAAATTTGCACTCTCTGCAATAGAAGAGTTGTGGAGGATACGAGTATAAATCATTTCATAGAAGTTTGTCCAATATTACAAGAAATACGACGGCTATATTTGCAAGTGAGTTTTTTGTCTATGGACCAACTTATTGACATTCTTTACGGGCTGAGTGGTTGGACGAATCTGTTTAAATTTTGCAAACATGCTTTAGCTTATAGAAGTAGCTTTTGAGCGGTCTGGTTTCCAGTTATGGCGATTGAGAATTTAATATTTTTTGTGTTTCAAATCACGGCAAAATTCAACTTGTTTTCATCTACTAATATTGTTTGTAAAAACGGGAAAGTTTATTTAAGTCTCGAATCCCTGAGAATGTAAAAAATTTGTGTTTCAAATCATGTCAAAATTGTATACATGTCTTTAAAGATTATAAAATCATTCAAAATTGTTTTATTTATCTTCTTTTTTATAAATATTCAAGTTAATAAATTATTCATCTCTTATATTTGAAAATTGATAAGAAAAATCACTAAAAAATACAGTTTTTATTTTCTTATACTAAAAACGAAACAAAATAATAAAAACTTTCATAATGTTAAACTATTTTTAACTGAATTGTCTATCAGGCAGACGGCAACAACGCCATGTCCTTATATTCTTAGCTTTAAATTAATGTAATTTTATTATCGAAATAAAGAATTTAATCTAATCTAATCTAATCTAATCTAATCTAACTCAACTTTAGTGAATTTTCGAAAAAATGTTGGAAACGAAATATTTTAGAAGCCTGGACAATTATATAGAACTTGGTAAGGTGGGTTCGCTATATAAACAACCATACCTAAACAAAAAATAAATTCTTTGTTCGTCAGTCATATCTCAAAAACTAGCAGACATATCGACTTCAAATAAATTTTATTTTACTGATAATAACATCCAAAGATGCAAAAAGGATCTTAAAATTTGTTTACAAATAAAAAAAAAAAAACAAAAATTTATCTGTCAGTACAAAAATATTTTGCCAACCAAAAATGATATTGTAGTACCCGTGGCATGATGGTTAGTGCGTTGGACTGTCATGCGAGAGGTCTTGGGTTCAATCCCTGCCTGTGCCACCTTAATTAAAAAAAGAGTTTTCATGGGTACTGCCTCTTGCGAGGAATTGACAAATTCTCCAAGAGTAATTCTTGTCATGAAAAAGTGCTTTCTCAAAATTAGCCGTTCGGATTCGGCATATAAATTGTAGGTCCCCTCCATCCCTGACAACATTACTCGCACACAGGAATGGTTGAGAGTTGTAAGTCACTAGGCCCTGGTTCTCTACGGACTGTTGCGCCACCTAATTTATTTATTTATAAAAATGATATTGCCTCCAAAATAATAACATAAATGTATGTACATCGGAGAATAACGTTTTTGGCATCTGTTAAAATTTTAAGAAAAATCGAAATGAACTTTTTTTTTAAAAAATACAAAATAATGTTGAAAGTTGGTACAACTTTTTTGACTCGAATATTCTTCAAAATTATTTCTTAAATTTTTGGTAAAATTTGTATGGCAATCAAATAAGATGCATAACATTAAAAACACCATACATATTTGTGACTAATTTGAACATCTCGAATATATCAATAGACAAAATTTGTACTTTTTGAAATGTTTTACTTGTCAATTTTGTTCATTGCACGGAAATATTAAATGCTTTCTGTTAACTTGTATTACAAACGTATTAGTCATAAGTGAATATCTCTTGAAACAGCTAAAACTTGGTGGTACACTTGGGCGTATACACACTTTTTATTTTATTAATTAAGTTAGATTTAAAATAATATTAAATAAAGGGTGATTTTTTAAAAGCTATAAGAAAGTTAAAAAAAAACACATAAAATTCAGACAAATGCATGAAATATTGAATTAAATTTGATAGTACGGTCCATATAATTTAATGTTTGAAGATTATTTCATGCAAAACATACAAATCTTGACTGCGCCTCAAATCTTCCATCCGCTTAGTCCAATTTTGGCATACTCTTTCCAACATTTCGGCCGGTATATCACGCAAAATTCCTTCAATGTTGTCTTCCAATGCGTCAATTGAAGCGGGCTTGTCTGTATTGACATGAGCTTTAACATAACCTCACAAAAAGTAGTCCAAAGGCGTTAAATCGCACGATCTAGGCGGCCAAGTGAGATGTCACGAACGTGAAATAAAATGTTCACCGAACTCGCCTTTCAATAAGTCCATTGTTGCGCGTGCTGTGTGGTATGTGGCATTGTCTTGGTCAAACTACATGTCATGCAAGTAAAGCTCTTGCATTTTGGGCAAAAAAAGTTAGATATCATCTCACGCTAGCACTCATCATTCACAGTTACGTTACGATTCGCATCATCTTTGAAGAAGTACGGTCCAATGATGCCACCAGCCCATAAACCGCACCAAACTGTGACGTCTGGCAGATATTCACTCCAAAATAGACAATCCTGCTTATTTACGTACCCATTGATCCAAAAATGATCTTCTTCGCTGAACATAAAGAAGCGTGCGATGAACTTTCTTAACAGAGTACGCATTTGGATAACAAAATTCAATAATTTTCAAGTGTTGTTCGTTTTTAAGACGCTTCATGGTTAAATTATAGACCAAACTGAAGATGTTTGATAGTGAAACAAAACACGAAACGTGCGTCAGCTGTTTAAACCAGTGTTGCCAAAAAGATAGTAGCTAAAAAATCACCCTTTATTATTAGTTGAATGTTTGGCACCGCCCGCCAGTTAGATTTAAAACCATATTTACATAAGTAGCTAATAAATAATGCTTTGCATAAATTAAATTGTGAAAAAGAGGCTGGGATGCGACCCACACTGATAACTTAGCATCTCGTCTATCGATTTGTCTTGCTTAAAATATTGCCTATACGTATCAATGTTTACCAAATTTGAGTACTATTTTTGTAGGTTTTATTTTTTTATGAAAAAAACGGACTGTTGGATTTTTATAAAAAAAATTACTGAATATCGAAAATAATATTTTCTGTGAAATAAAATAAGTTTGAAGCCAATATTTTTAATTTTTGAAAAGCTATTTGAGTCGAAAGTTACCAAGTACCAAGTTTTAGTATTGTTTTTTTTAGGTTTTTTTTTCAATTCGATTTTTCTCAACATTTAAGCGAATGTTCAAAATAATATTTCTTATAGGTTAAAATTAGATGGAAGCCAAAATCTCAAATTTTTAAAATGATATTTGAGTCGAAAATCAATTTTTACCAACTTTTGTTAAATTTTTTTAGGTTTTTAATTTTTTCTAAAAAAAATATCAATTCGATTTTCTTCAAAATTTTACTGAATGTTGACAGCAATGTTTTTTGAAATATAAAAGTAGTTTAAAGCCAATATCTTGAAGTTTTGAAAAGATATTTAGATCGAAAATCAATTTTTGACCAACTTTTATTATTTTTTTTTAGGTTTTTTTTTTGTAAAAAACTGTCAATTCGATTTTTCTCAACATTTTTAAGAATGTTGAAAACAATATTTTTATAAGACAAAATAAGTTTGAAGCCTTAATATCAAATTTTTGAGTCGAAATTCAATTCTTAACAACTTTGAGTAATGTTTTTCCTATGTTTTTATTTTTTTATAAAAAGAACTGTCGATTCGATTTTTTTTTTTAAATTTAATCAGATGCCAAAAACATTATTCTTCATTGCACAAAATTGTTTTGGAGATGAAATTATATTTTAGTCGTAAAATTTTCGAGGTGACAAATTTTTTTTCAGTTTTTTTTTGATTTATAAAAAAAACGTCAATTGCATTTTTTTCCAAAAATATACTTGATTGGTATCACGTTACAATATATAATATTGAATTTTATTCAAGTCTCTAGCGTCATTGGTTCATGAGATATTTAAAGTTAACCAAAATTTTCACCTTTTTTTTTTTAATGCTATGGTAAAAAAATCACCCATGCAATTGTCTTGAGAGCCCTTTCTGCATTTTTCTGCCTTATTATCTGTATAACAAAATTTATTTAAAGTCGATATCTCTTCTGGTTCTTGAGCTATGGACGACGAAAAAAACGTCGCATACGTACATCTTTCTAAAAATCTTTTATTTCGACTCTAGGGACCTTGAAACGTCAAAATTTTCAATTCGACAAATCGGACCCATTACAATAACTTCCTATGGGAAGTTAAAAATAAAACACAAAATTATATCTTAATAATTTTGATTAAAAACAAAAATGTTTGGTTAGATTTTCGATATAAAAAACTGTGCTTTTTTAAATCAATTACAATTATTTGTATCGGACTATTTCTTTTTGTATTAAGTTTTTAAATACTAGGTTCAAGTTTTGCTTTAAAAAAAAGTTTTGCAAAAAAACTGAACTTAGAAAAAAGCATGCATATGGCAAAAGATAAAATTGTAAATATATTGCAGTTAAATTTGGGCTTAAAGCCAAAACCTGCTTACAAAATTCGTATTTGGTCAAAATCTTAAATAAGCTTATTTACAAACTCAAAAATGTGTTAACAGGAATTGTGTTTGCAACCCTTAAGAAATCTCTTAAGCAGATGACTACTTTAAAACAATACTAGTCGAATACTAAACAAGAGATGTGTTTTCGTTACCAAACAAAAACTGAAGGCGAAACTCAAACTGAGAATTCGGTAGTGCTCAATTTTCAGTATTTATAATAAAACATTTTTAAGGGATAAGATAAACAAACTCCCTAAATTTAAGGATACTTTTAACATTTTACAATGAAATCAATAATTCAAAATCATTTAACAAATTTATCTAAAACGTAGATTTAACTTTAGATTCCTTTTAGAAAATAATAATTCTCACTGCATCCTTGAACTACCTTCATCGCCTGCATATTCGAAATACATTTTACATTTTTAAATGCCATTGAATCTATAAGTCTCGCATTTACTCATTTACTTAAATTACTTATGGGGCAACTCAAAACAATCTAAAAAATTATTCAGCAATGTGTTGAAGTAAGATTATTCCAGATATAGGTTAGATATTGTAAGTCCCTGGGCAATTTTACAAAAAAATTACATACAATTTTCAATAAAAATAATAATTTTTATAAGAGTTTTCTAGGAATTGGAAACATATTATGGTACATGTTTATTGTTTATATGTGTAAAGTCTCTTAAGTGCAAATACTCATATTGGCAAGAAAAGATATGTACATAGTACATTTCACTAGAAGAAAATCAACCCATTATAGAATTTTAGATTTCAAAAGGTTTTCAATATATGTATCGTGTGTGTTTAATTAAAATGTATCCAACAGGAACAAACACAGAAACAGGAATTCGAAGATACGATTTTGTATTTATTTTTGTATTATTATTTGTAATTGAATACTTTGTTTAGATATGTATGTACTTTATACAAAGAACTCTATTACAATAAAAAATATCTATCTGGAATTACATAGAATTTTATTCAATATTTCAATTACAGATTAGCAAATTAAGCAATACCTAGAAATCGTTTTAGGTTAATTACTTTAGTCTTAAAATTGAATTTCGTCGAAACTATTAGGCAAATTATTATTAATTATAATTGTTATTAATATTAAAGATAAGTTAGTTATATGTTGGCAATAACTGTAGGTGCATACTGCATATGGTTATTTAAAGATATAAGTGATTAAAATTATAAGGGTTTGATATAACCAAAAGCAATACTACAGTAATTTAGAAACAAAATTTTCATAAATGTATTACCTTAAAATTTATGATGCTAAAATTCTCGATTCTATGAGATATTGGGTGTCGAAGTGTTGAATTGAGAAATCATTATTGAGATATTAAGTGTAAAAAGATACAAATGGTTTCTATTTTTAAAATACAATAATTGCTTGAAATTTGTAATTAATTTTTGAAACCATGATGAAAGACCGATTTGTTTAGAGTCGGCAAACTCAGAAAACCCGACTATCCTAACTCTTTATTAAAGACTAGTTCTTATAACAATTACTCTACTCGAACGCTATTGAATTAATGGCCCTGAAGGGACCATCAGTGTGTACCTTTACATTGCTCTGAAGGAGTTCTACACGGTAGCGACGAGAGTACAGGACAAGAGTTTAATATCAACTAAACAGCAAAGTGCTCAAAGGCAATACATTCTATACAAATACAATGATATTTACGTTATATGCCTATTACAATGGCTTTGTGATTCTATACAAACATAATATATTATTTATTACATATTACATTCGATACAACTATAGTTTTAAAAAAGGAACAATAATCGAAATCAGTTGAATCAGTCCTCAGTTTTTTTTTCTAATAACAAGACCTATATTGAAAAAAATCCAGGAAGGCTCCAAAGTAAATGCTTTTTAATATTTTTCATCAAAACCTATCGAAATTGCATGGTTATATCGCAGGAACCTTTGTAATTTTCAATAATAAGTCCCAAATATAAAGCTGAAAGCGTTAGATCAAAAATACAAAGCCTTGCAAAAATTATTAAAAATTTGACCAGGGACGTTTCATTAAGAGCTGACAATTTGAGATGTATATAGGTTTGTATAACATTTGAGATAGAGTCATAAATTTAATGGCCGAAAATCCAAAATCGATTTCTAAAAACTTTAATTTCTACATAATGTAGGAATTTTTGTAGTTTTTGCTAGTAACTATGTTTTGATGTTCATTTAGGAAATTTTATAATTTTTTGAGCAATTCCCAAAATTATACAATGATCAAGCTTTTTCCAAACCATAGAAGTCAATATTTTACTATTTTCATAAAAAACAGTGTTTGGGATATTTTGGCTTTTGATTAAAAAAAAAAATTCTTCAGAACTTTCATTACAAAATATAATCACCAAAATTCCACAAAAGATTTAAGAGTTTGTGGGGTCTTAAAAATATCTGAGTACTTTTGGGGACTATTCAAGGCACAACTTATTATTCATTGAAAACCACAAGTATTTTCATGATTGAAAGTTTTCTTACGGAACTTTAACATTTTGAGTTTTTTTCTTTTCTACCTTTTGTTTTGGAAACTCAGACGAATTCCAAAATAAAAAAAAGGAGCTAGGATGCGACCCACACTGATAAGTTCCCATCCCGTATGTCGATTTGTCTTGCTTTAAAGGTTTGTAGGTTTTGGTGTTTTGTTAAAAAAGTTGTTAGTTGAATTATTCTAAAAAAAAATAAAAAAAAATTACCAACAATATTTTGCATAATATAGTTTGATTTCAAAATCTATCTCGAAAACCTGTTTTTACTAATTTTAGTACCAGTTGCGTACTATTTTTTGTAGGTTTTATTTTTGTATGGAGAAACTGTCAATTCAATTTTACTCACAATTTAACCGAATGTTGAAAACAATATTTCTTATAAGATAAAATTAGTTTAAGGCCATAGTCTCAAATTTTTGAAAAGATATTTGACTCGAAAATCAATTTTTAGTAAAGTTTTTTTTTTAAGTTTTTTATTCTTTTGTAAAAAAAACTGTCAGTTCGATTTTTATCAAAATTTTACTAAATATTGACAACAATATTTTTTATAAAATAAAATTAATTTAAAGCCAATATCTCAAATTTTTCAAAAGATATTTGAGCCGAAAATCAATTTTTACCAACGTGTAATAATGTTTTTGTTAGGTTTTTATTTTTTATCAAAAAAACTGTCAATTCGATTTTTCTCAAAATTATTCCAGGTGTCAAAAACGTTATTCTTCGTGTCATAAATTTATTTTGGAGATGAAATCATTTTTTCTTAGTTTAAATATTCGTGGTTACAATTATTTTTTTTTTCAGTTTATTTGATTTATAAAAAAAACGTTAATTATATTTTTTTCAAAAATATACTTGTTTCATATCGCATTATTGGTTCTTGAGATATTTTGGGTTAACCGAAATTTTCACCTTTTTTTCAATTGCTATAGTAAAAACAACACTAACTCCATTTTTTGAGAATCCTTTCACCAGGCCCTAAAGTATCAAAAATAAGAAACTTTGAGTAAGATCTCTAAAAAATACCCAAAAATAATGATACTCAACAGATTTTAAAAGTTTCACCAAAACAAATGCAAAAAAGAGGCTGGTATGCGACCCACACTGATAACTTCCCATCCCGTCTGTCGATTTGTCTTGCTTCTCTCTTGCTTCTTATACAAACAAAATTAATTTGAACTCAATATCTTCTATTGTTCACGAGATATTGAAAACCGAACATTAATTTTTACCAATTTTGCGTACTAGTTTTTGTAGATTTTAATTTTTTATGAAAAAACTGACTTTTGGATTCTTATAAAAAATCTACTGAACGTCGAAAACAATATTTTCTGTGAGATAAAATAAGATTGAAGCAAATATTTTAAATTTTTGAAAAGATATTTGAGTCGAAAGTAAATTTTTACTAAGTTTTAGTATTGTTTTTTTTTTAGGTTTTTATTTTTTGAAAAAAAAACCGCTAATGCAATTATTCTCAAAATTTTACCTAATATTAAAAACAATATTGTTTATAACAAAAAATTAGTGTAAAGCCAATATCTTAAAGATATTTGAGTCGAAAATCAATTTTTACCAATTTTTATTAATTTTTGTTTAGTTTTTATTTAGAAAAAAAATTGTCAATTCGATTTTCTCAAAAATATACCGAATGTTGACAACAATCCTTTTTAAAATATAAAATTAGTTTAAGGCCAATATCTCAAAGTCTTGTAAAGATATTTGAGTCGAAAATAAATTTTTACCAACTTTTATTAATATTTTTTTAGGTTTTTATTTTTTGTAAAAAAAACTGTGCATTCGATTTTTCTCAAAATTGTACCGAATGTTGAAAATAATATTTCTTTTATGATAAAATTAGTTGGAAGCCGTAATCTTAAATTTTCGAAAAGATATTCAAGTCGAAAATCAATTTTTACCAACTTTGAGTAATGTTTTATATAGGTTTTTATTTTTTATAAAAAAAACTGTCAATTCGATTTTTTCTCAAAATTTTACAAAATGTTAAAAACTATATTCTTCGTTGCACAAAATTGTTTTGGAGATAAAATCGTTTTTTGTTCGTAAATTTTTCGAGTTAAATAATATTTTTTTTTTCAGTTTTTTCGTTAAAAAAAAAACCGTTATTTGGATTTTTTTTTTAAAATTTTCAATTTGACAAATCGGACCCATTACAATAACTTCCTATGGGAGTTAAAAAACAAACAAAATATTCTTAAAAAAAATTTACCACCAAAAACTGGTGTCAAAAAAAAACTCAATTGAAAATTAAAAACTTGTACCTAGTCCATTAATTCTTTAGACGCAATGTTTGCTAAAAATATTTTAACATGTTAATTAAGACCTAAATTGCATAAGAATCTCCTGTTTTTTAAATAAATGTTTAACATTTTGTTTTCACTGTTTTACAAATACTGTTTGGTGACGTGAAATAACACCAAATGAAATTAAGCCAAATTCAAAAAATTTGGCATTATTTAAAATTTATTTATTATTTAAATTATTAAAATTATCTTTTGTTTTCTTTCTATGCTAAATTAAATTCTTTATTCGATTTTGGGAATTACAAAATTCGGTAATTGTCTAGAATAGCTAATTTTGCTAAAAACATAGAAAAAAAATTCGGAAAATAACCAAATCGGTATATTTTTTCGTAAACTTTAATAAAAAATTGGGGGAAGTGCAATTTTGCAACAATTTTTTTTGTTATTAATTAAAAAAGTTGGAAAATGACAGATACTTGTTGCTCGATTGAAATTTTTGAAATTGGAGCCTAAAACAAGTTTTTTTGAATTGATAGCACGGTGGCGTACTAACAGCTAGGTATGTAAGGGGGGGCATGCTGTTTTTATTCAAATCACTGTGGTTTTTGATTTGATGTATTAATTTTCCCAAATAATTCGATCTGTCGATTTTTGATCTTCAATGAATTTTTAAAAACCAAGAAAATTATTTTTTGGTTGTTTTTTAAATGATTGTAATCAAAATTGGACGAACATTTCTTGTCCAAAAATTGTTTCTTTGTTAGTTGGATAAATTTAAACCTATATTTGGGAAATAAGAAAACGAAACCAATTTGTGGTTATGCCAAATCTAACTTAAACTGGAGCCATAATTACATTTGAAATACAAAAATGGATTGGAAGTTTTATTTTGGTCCAAAAAAAACTAAGAAATAATTTTTTAAAGAAACAAAAAAGTAACTGAGAACTGTTTTTGAATTACAAAAATATAAGCTTAAAGTTAAACCTTGACTACTACTTTAGGCCAAGCTTAAACAAAAAAGGGAATTTTTGCATTCGAAATATTGAATTTTCGAAACAAGTATACATTTGAAAATTTAAACTTTTTAGTAAAATATTAAGCAGTTATTTTCTGTGTTTTGGTTGACATACAGTATTTAAAATATTTTATGTTGAAATTCTGTATGAACAAATTTCTGTATGGTCAAAATTCTTTAGCACAAAATTAAATTTTTCAACATTATTTTAAAATTGTGTAAATAGTCTAAAAAAGAAAAAAAGTGCGCACTTTTTTTACATTAAAATTACGATTTTTGTTTTAAGTCTATTTACAGCATTTTTAACTACAGAAGCTTTGACATGGAAATGCCTTTTGTTTTTCTATTAGACATTTTTTTTGTAAATTTGTATGAAGTAAGTCACATGCATTTAAAGTTGTACAGTATTGATTATCTTCTATATGCATTTTTATTAAATTATGATACAACAATTTAATACATTAATTCAAGTACTTTCCGAGGACATATAATATTTTGTTTGTACAGCATGTTGGGTTGGTATACAATACAGTATTAAGGAGAGAAGCATTATAATCAAATAGTATCAAAGCCTAATTTTGACCCACTCCTTTTTTGTACGATTTTTTACTGTTTAAAGTATATAGATAGACCGTTCTTAGAATTGCGTTGTTATTCTACTAAAGGGTGATTTTTAAGCTAGTATCTTTTTGACAATAGTACCCGTAGCGTGATGGTTAGTGCGTTGGACTGTCATGCGAGAGGTCTTGGGTTCAATCCCTGCCTGTGCCACCTTAATTTAAAAAAAGAGTTTTCACGGGTACTGCCTCTTGCGCGAAATTGACAAATTCTCTAAGAGTAATTCTTGTCATGAAAAAGTGCTTTCTCAAATTAGCCGTTCGGATTCGGCATATAAACTGTAGGTCCCTTCCATCTCTGACAACATTACAATCACACAGCAATGGTTGAGAGTTGTAAGTCACTAGGCCCTGGTTCTTCATGAACTGTTGCGCCACCTAATTTATTTATTTTATTTATTTATCTTTTTGACAACACTGGTTTAAACAGCTGACACCCGTTTCGTGTTTTGTTTCACTGTCAAACATCTTTAGTTTGGTCTATAATTTAACCATGAATCGTCGTACAACCGAACAACGCTTGCAAATTATTGAATTTTGTTATCAAAATGCGTGCTCTGTTAAGAAAGTTCATCGCGAGCTTCTTCCATTTTATGGTCAGTTTAATCGACCCACTGAAGCGGTTATTCGGGCTATTGTGACTAAATTTCGCACCAAATTTACATTGTTGGAAATTAAACCACCAACACGCTTACGTAGAGTTCGAACTGAAGAAAATATCGCAGCTGTATCGGCCAGTGTTAATGATGGCCATCAATTATCGATTCGTCGCCGATCTCTGTTACTTAATAACGTGAAAAATTTTGCGGAAATATTTAGGTGTGATGCCTTGCAAAATACAGCTGGTGCAATAATTGAAGCTGAACGACCTACTGCAACGTAAAATTTTTGGTGAATGGGCTTTTTGGAAAGTTGGCCGAAGATTCACTTTTTCCCGAAAAATTGTGTTCAGCGACGAAGCTCATTTTTGTCTCAATGGGCACGTAAATAAGCAGAACTGTCGATTTTGGAGTGAATATCATCCAGAACCATTGCAAGAGCTACCAATGCATGAGAGACGAGTTCGGTGAACATTTTATTTCACGTTCGGGACAGGTCAATTGGCCGCAGTCAAGACCAACATTTTCATAAAATAATCTTCAAAAATTAAATTTTAAGGACCGTACTATGGATTCAAATAAATATTTCATGCATTTTTCTGAATTTTATGTGTTTTTTTTTGAAAAACTTTCCTATAGCTTTTAAAAAATCACCCTTTATAAAAGGCAAAGGATTACAATTTCGGAATGTCAAGTAAGTTTTTGAATATTTAGATAATTTGTAACAATGCTAATGCCTTTATAAACTAACTTGAGTAAGTAAATATTATTTTAAAATTTGTTGAGCTGTTTTTTGTCGTTTACTAAATATAATTATGTACCGTTGAAGAAAATATTGTTAAAAGGAAATGTTGAAAAAGCACTTCTGTTCAAAATTTAATGAAAATAAAAACTCTCTATACACAAAGTAATAACAAGAAATTTCGTCATGTTTTGATGCTAAATTTTATGAGAATATCCTTTTCTCCTAATTTAAAATCGAACCGAGGATGTGAGAAGTTATGAAAATTTTGTGCTGTTAACCTCCTAAAATGTAAATAAACCGCAAAACACTAACTAAATTCAAAATAGATAAAATGTTTGTATCAATTCTAATTAAATTTTCCATTGATCCTATCTCAATATAATTAACAAAAAAATATTATATTGAACCTTAATTAAAATTAGCCATCTAAGCCCTTTTGAGTTACTCTTATTTTAGGAACGAACCAAAAACCCTCTGATTTCACAAAAAATAAAGGAAGAAAGATATAATTAATTAACTTTGTTATAATATTGATTTTTATATTTTCGACTGATAATAATTTGTCTTTCATTTTTTACCTTTCCCACATAAAAATCTTCCAACTAATTAAACCCAAAAAGAAAGAAAACACTGTAATTTGAAGATTAAAGAAATTTGCCTATAAGTCCATCCCATCATCAAGACAAGAGATGAAGCAAAAACCTGATGTTAAGGCCGAATGCCGAGAGCGCGTGCCAAGAAGGCCATTGTACAAAATTAAGGATAAATATGAATAAAAAAAAGAAGAAGTCCTTCTCTTCGACTAAAAAACTCACTCCTTCGTAATCGTATGGCGGAAGAATGTATAAAAGGAGTAAATGACCTTTCTTCCTTTTGCCCTTTGAAAATAAATATATTTTTTTCAGACAAGAAAAAGTATTTTATTAATTTGATAATCCTAAACACATCTCTAATGATGCTGATCTTTAAACAAAACAACACACAACACAAAAATAAACCCTTCCGAGTCCTTCATCGGATGTACAGGACCTCTTTCGTATTTATCTAGGTAAAAATAACATTGTTTTGTTTTTATCCTGACAGGTATTAGATTAACGATCTCTGAAGCGAGGTTGACCTGAACCTTTCACCCTTTTTTTTTATTTATTATTATTATTTACATTCAACTGTGTGTGTAAATATAAAATAAATTCAACACAGACACTTGTATATAGCGCTGTAAAACAATAAAGTTTTTCTATGTAAAAAAAAACAAATGCAAAAAATTATCCTGAAAGCCACGCTATAAAAATGTGTAAACATAGGTTATGACTTCATTTAGCCCTTTCAGACACATCTAAAGTTGTCGACGTTGTCGTCATAAATGTTTTTATCACCTTTAACGGCGACGAGGACGAGAACGAGAATGAGAACGAGAATGAGGACGAGAATTACGCTCATAGAACAGCACGCATTGTCCTTTTCAGGGGAGCGCGAGCGTTCGGAGCGTTTGGCGCGTTCATCTCGCACATTCCAATTAACGTCGCCTGTGTCAAGGATCAACTAGCAAAGGTTGCTGTTTCAAGTTAATTACTCAAATGGATAGTCATTGTGATTTTGTCCTCAATATAAAGGTATAAAGTCGGCTTTTAGCCGTGTAGCCGAGTGTATAAGCTCTGATAAAAGAGGTTATCACTTTGTGTCTCCGTGGATGTTTGGATGCATGTGCGTATAATTCTGTATGAGGATTTGATGGGTGGGTGTATCTGTATAGTATATGGAAATGGTCATAATGTTAATGGACGATATGGAAAGTTGGGGGAAGGAGGGAAAAAGTTGTTTGTTGAAAGAATGCAGCGAAATAAAATGAAACGTCTGTGGAAAATCTTTTGTTGGCAAGTAATTAGCAGTTTTTGTGTTTGTTTTGCCTTTTGTTTGATATTAATCTCGAATTTGACTGCGGTGGTGTGATGGTCGGAGGAAGTGGCGTTGGCGGAGGTCTGGAATGGTTGCAATTCGGTTTTGAGTTTTCTGGATGGTTATGGTGAGTTTAGAGTTTTAGTATCGTTATAGTCTGCAGTTGAAGTATTAATCGATGATAGTGCATATCTTAAAGCACCAATATACACATATCCACGTCTGTATTGTATATCCTTGCTTATTTTGAGTTTCTATACGCGCTGGGATAAGTATATCCAAAGAATGGAAAGAAAGTTTTTGGAGCAAATTCGAAAAGTTATATAGAAGAAAAGAAAACAACAATTGATATTGATGAGAATATCTTTAGAACTACAAGTTGAGAGTGGCATTGGCATCATAGTCAGCGTCGTGGTCGCCGTCGTCGTCGTCGTCCTTTTTACTTTCGTCGTCCTTAACGTTGTCGATACTGTAGCTCTTTTTCATTGAGTAAGACACTAAGAAGACTGACTTTTAGTTATAAGGGATACCATCATCAGCATCATTGTTCTCTGAATCATAAGATAAGTTTCATTAATTTTGAATAATGAGATGTTTTATCTATATAAGAGTTTATCTATTGTTGTTGATTTTCAATAGGTCTATAGCTTTATCGCGCATATCATTGTCTTGCCCTCCAAAAAAAAGTTACTTTAAACTTTGAAACTATAATAATAGAAAATCTTTCAAATAGTAGAAAATTATGACAGGAATAAAATATTAGGACCTATCTCTCTACGTATTTTTTTGGTTCTATGTTATGGAAAAGCTGTAATTAAGAAAAAATGGTAATGAAGCTTTATTAGGAAACTAGAGACTTTTTGAGTTTTTGTTGTATTTTTACTTTGATCTTTTGATATAAAATGTTACCTCAAATAATAGAGCTTTTATTGAGAAGTGGAAATATTGGGATATTGACGTCATGAAAAATTTGGACTATGGACTACGGACCATGATATCTCTCCTTCTTTGAAATAGAAATTATCTTTTGGACCGTTTGATACAAGTAGTATTGCACGGGTTTAAGTCTGGTAATCACAAAATAAATTCTGGTGTGCAGTAGGGCTCTATCATGTCTTCGACACTTGTTCTCATTTTTTTTTTTACCAGAATTTTCGAAAAATTCGAAAAACACTACTGTCAATGCACGAGGAACTAAATTGTTAAATGTTTGTGATGCTTTTGGGTTTCGAATATTAAATGGCGTTTCTGAGTCGGATAAGTGTGGAGAGTACACCTTCGTAGGCCAGCTAGGTAGTTCGGTGCTTGACTACTGTCTAATGCTGTATTTCTCAATCGCTTAACGAAATGGATAAAGGACAATGGACTTCTTAGTGAGTTTCAAGCAGGCTTTCGTAAGGAATACTTTACTGTGGATAACATCTTCACGTTAACAAGTATAGCTAAGACATACCATGATAACGGAAAGAAGCTATATGCTTTTTTCGTGGATTTTAAGGCTGTCTTTGATTCCATAGACAGAAATTCTTTATTCCTTAAACTAAGCAATGTAGGAGTTTCAACGAAGATCCTTAAAGTGTTGCAAAGTATGTACGAGCAAAACCAAGCGGCAGTTTGGGATGGGAAACAATTGTCTTCCTGGTTTGATACAAAAATGAGCGTCAAACAAGAGTGTTTACTGAGTCCTTTGCTTTTTTCGATATTTCTTGATGACATCAATACCTCTCTCCCAGGAGGAATTGATTTCAATGGAATAAACATCAAATGTCTAACGTATGCAGATGACATCGTCCTACTGACAGAAACGGCAAATATGATGCAACTCATGGCCAACAAATTACAGCAATACTGCTGTAAAGGTTAACACCGACAAATCCAAAATTATGGTTTTCAGAAACACCACCGGAAGATACACTAGGAATGAGAAATGGACCTGGGAAGGTGAGGAACTTGAAAAAGTCAAGGAATACAAGTATCTAGGAGTAATCTTGACTCCCAAACTCTCTCTTGAGAAACACTTAAGAGCCAAGTTACATGATGCTAAAATAGCCATTAACTGGAACTGGAAAGGGCTTGTTATATGGTCTTTGGTCTTACGCTTCCTATTCAATACGCTAAACCTTCGTACTCGAATGATACTCGTATTTTGGATAGTGTCATAACTCATGACGAAGTTAAAACCGTTTAGTGAAATTGAAGGACGGAAAAGCTTCAGGACCTGATGGTATACCACTGGAATTCTTTAAATATGGAACAGAAAGGCTAACTTTAAATTTAACATCGGTTTTCAATACAATTTTGAATACTGTAAGTATTCCTGAACAGTTAAAAAAATTCTTAATTTTTCCCATACATAAGAAAGGCAACATTGATGATCCATCCAACTACCGTGGGATATTCTTCCTCAACGCCACCTACAAGATATTCGCAGCATTATTAAATAACCGATTGACCCGTTGGATTCATGATAATAAGTTGGTTGGGGAACTTCAGGCAGGTTTTAGAAGTGGCTACTCGACTATCGACAATATTTTTGTACTGCATAACATAGCGGCAACCTCTATTGAACAAAAAAAGAAGCTCAGCGTATTTTTTGTCGATTTCAAGGCAGCTTTTGATACCGTTGAATGACGATCACTATTCTTCAACCTTTACAATTATGGGATGTCAGACAATTTTGGGCAGGTACTAGAAAGCATCTATGATGAAAATAAGGCAGCGGTATGGAATGGTGCCGAAATATTTTTGCTTTGTTCATAGAGGACCTGATTGATTTTCTTCCTGGTGGAATTGAAATATCGAGGACACTCATCAAAGCCTTGCTTTTTGCAGATGAGGTCATACTGTTTGCTTACTCGCCCGAAACCCTACAGTTGATGATTAACCGACTAAATATGTATTGCCGGTTATGGAATCTGAAAGTCAGTTTGAGCAAATCTAAGGTGATGATATTGTGGAATGGTTCTGGTAGAACAGCCAGGAATGAGAAATGGCACTATGACAGAGAACCAATCGAGATAGTTAAAGTCTACAAATATCTAGAATTTACCATAACCAGCAATCTTAATATGGAAACACACCTTAAAGGAAAGCTGATTAAATCTAAAAGTGCAATATCCGCAACATGGAGGAAATGCTTCTCAAACCAGTCAATATCACATAGTGTTAAATATAAGGTATTTGTTGCAGTGGCGGAATCTATTATGATGTATGCAGCACAGGTATGGGGAGGGGAGAAGTTTGAAACAGTCGAAAAACTTCAGAGGTTCTTCATTAAAAGATGCTTTCGTTTACCGAAAAACACCCCAAACTATATGATTTTAATTGAAATAGGACTATCACCGCTCTTCATCAAAACTATTAGATATCATATAAGTTTTTAATATGCCAGATGAAAGACTCCCAAAAATTCTGGCATTGAAAACAATTGAGAAGAAAAATCTGTGGTACAAGAAGCTAGAAGACCATGCTGCCTACTGTAGAACGGACTTCCGAATAGTTGATGAAAATGGTAAATACTGCGATGACGACCTCCGGAATCTTATTTCAAATTTTAGATGAAAAACTGAGAGCCGACGCTATTAATGAAGCTACATCCTCGGTGCATAGATCTACGTACAACCATCTAAATCACAATTTATGCGAACGTAACTACTTTCAAAACGAGAACAAACAGGAGCTCATATCGGCAATTTTCAAAATCAAAGGAGAAATGATAAGTCTTAATTATATACCACATCGGGATGATCTACCTATCTACTGCAGCCTTTGTAACTTAAGAGTAAGGGAAGATGTAATCCATTTCATAGGAAAGTGTCCAATTTTATGTGAAATACGCAGAAATTTGCTCAGCAGCAATGTGAAGTCAATAAAAGAAATAGTCGCCCTCCTCAACTGTGAAGGAAACGTAAATCAATTATTTAATTATTTTCGAACTGCAATGTCTTACCGCAATCAAATCATAAACGAATCCTTTTAAATTTATTAACTTCCCATAGGAAGTTATTGTAATGGGTCCGATTTGTCGAATTGAAAATTTTGACATTTCTCGACGTTTCAAGTTCCCTAGAGTCGAAATAAAAGATCTTTAGAAAGATGTATGTGCGTGCGTGTGTACGTACGTACGTTCGTACGTATGAACGTATGTCCGTACGTCCGCGACGTTTTTTTCGTCGTCCATAGCTCAAGAACCAGAAGAGATATCGACTTGAAATAAATTTTGTTATACAGATAATAAGGCAGAAAGATGCAGAAAGGGCTCGCAAGAAAATTGCATGGGTGGTTTTTTTACAATAGCAGTTTAAAAAAAAGGTGAAATTTTTGGTTAAACCTAAATATCTGATGGACCAATGACGCTAGAGACTTGAATTAATTTTTTTTAAAATTTTTTATATATTGTTACGTGATACAAAACAAGTATATTTTTTTAAAAAAATCCAATGAACCGTTTTTTTTATAAATAAAAAAAACTGAAAAATAAAATTTGTCACCTCGAAAATTTTACGACTAAAACATTATTTCATCTCCAAAACAATTTTGTGCAACGAAGAATAGTGTTTTTGACATCTGATAAAATTTTGAGAAAAATCTAATTGACAGTTTTTTTATAAAAAATAAAAACCTAAAAAAACATTACTCAAAGTTGGTAACAATTGATTTTCGACTCAAATATCTTTTCAAAACTTTGAGATATTGGCTTTAAACTACTTTTATATTTCAAAATATATTATTTTCAACATTCAGTAAAATTTTGAAAAAATCGAATTGACAGTTTCTTAACAAAAAATTAAAAACCTAAAAAAAACAATACTAAAACTTTGTAAAAATCTACTTTCGACTTAAATAGCGTTTCAAAAATTAAAAATATTGGTTCAAACTTATTTTATTTCACAGAAAATATTATTTTGGATATTCAATGAAATAAAATCTACAAAAAATAGTACGCAAATTTGGTAAAAATTGATACATATACACAAACTTTTTAGCAAGACAAATCGACAGACGGGATGGGAAGTTATCAGTGTGGGTCGCACATCCCAGCCTCTTTTTTTAATTTATATTCTAAATGCTAATTCCAACCAAAAAAAACTTCAATTAGATAAACATTGTTAATTTTCAAACAGAAGTCAATCGGCAGACGGCATATCCAAGCCTTAATGATTTTACTAAATTATTTTTGTAAACAATGTCCATATGTATATAAACGAATGTAAAAATAAATTTAAAAAAAAAACCGTTGTTCAAAGAAAAGCTTTCAAAATTTACATTACTAGACCGCCATCGTAGTGTCTCTTGTCACATCTTATTTAATAGTTATTTTCACCAAATAGGTTGTAGTCAAATAGTTAGTTGCATTTCTCCGCTTAACTAACTCAACCAAAATACTGCTTCCTCCAGAAATACAAGAAACTAATTTCATTCCTGCTGTCATTTATTTCTTTTTTTTTGCCGTATTGCACGAATGTGGAATACTTTACTATACATTAAAAAGAAACTATAAGAGAAAAATCTCTTTCCATTTTCATCTTAAAATTTTCAAGAAAATTCCTCTTTTCACGAGTTAAATTATCAGTAATGACTTTAATTTCCATTATTATCAAAAATATTGGAAAATCACTTAAATGACAGAAATGCGAGAGTATAAATTAAAGAATATGTATTGTCAAGGACTTTCAATAAGTTTTTTATTTACGAGAAATAAATATTCCTTATTAAAAAAAAAAAAAAAAACAGGACAAAATGATTCCTTCTACTTTTTTTGTTGAATACTAATATTTGGTCATGTATTTTTTTTTTCATTTCATTAAAGACAAATTTCCTGAATAAATTCAACTTTTCCAATATCCCACTCTTAACAAATTTAAAAACAAGATTGTATTGAAGTCTTCAATATCATAATATTTCGTATCGCAATCGTAGTCATTTTCGAAAAGGACTTATTTTTTTTTTGCGTATAAAGTAAAACTATTTGTGTTGTTGTCGTCGTCGTGCGTCGTCGTCTGTCATCATCATAAATTCTTCTTTATTTTTAAAATTATAAGATCCTTATTTTTGTTTGTTGTGGAATGGAGTATAAAGTGTGGAAAAGAGGTGTAAACGAGGTAAAGAGAAACTCCAGCCGTATCTTCATTACAAATTGTGCCTATACCACATGAGTGGGTACATTTTGAAAAACATTCTTCGCGAAAGTACTTAAGCGCGTTATCATAAATTATCTTCAGAAATATCTCTGGCAGTTATTTGTCAGAACTCTCCGGGAGATTCACATCAGGATAATAGACAAGGACTATACGACGAGTTATGGAAAGTGATGAAATTACATGCATACAACATATGTACGATACCTTGTATGGAATATGTTTGGGTGTTCAGGAAAACTTTTGCTGTTGGAAATACTCGTAATTTTGAGTTTGAGTTTGAGTTTTTTTTTTTTGTTTAGATATTTTCTAAACTCCTCAGTGTTGTGGGTTGATGAATTATTCTTCGTCTTTTTTATTTTGCTGTCAAGCATACATCAAAATTCAAGCGGAAACAACTCAACTCGTCCCGCAGGATGCTCAGAAAGTTTATAATATTCCGACTTGGTATGAACAATAATGTAAATTATTTTAATCTAATATGTCATGAAGAGTGTTCTTTTCCATATACAGTGAGTACTCACATAATATTTACCACACTCGTGGCGTGGGGCGTAGCGTAGTGTGGGCTTGCTCCTTTTTGTTTAGATAGGATTACACCAACATAACATTTATGTACATAGGTAGTGTGTTAGGCACGAGTGTAAACTCACTTAAAATAAATTAACACAACATATTTATAAATGTTAACAATTGGAATAAATTTAACCAAAATTAAGTGTGCTATGAAGTCCTACATTATTATGTTTTCAGTTCTCATTTTATATTTATCTATTGTTGATTGAAATTTCAATTCAAAATTTCTGTATATTCTGCAAAAGAAAGGATTGTTTTTCAGTGCGTGGATTTATTATGATGATGTTAAAAGTGCGAAGGTTTTGTGTGTGATATGGCCTGACTTTTAAGGGGTTATGGTTATTTGTTTTCATATTATGATATCTTTGTAGGTAGACATTAGGATAACAATAGGTATAGAAATTCAATGCTTTTGAAAAGCGCTGAATAATTAATAAAGTTTTTCAAAACACAAACAAAACAATGAATTATTATGATTTAAAGCTCATGGCGAATAACAATTTGAATGTTTCTAGTTTGCTAAACAAATAAGCAGCAGAATATTTGTTGGATTTATTAAAATATACATCGTAAATAAAATATTGAACTTTTGATGGTGTTTTAATTTGTCGATATTTGTTCAAAGTGACAAAAAAAAATTATTCAATTTTTTGAATTAATTTTTTAAAATGTTTGTCTGTTTTTTGGAAATTCCTTTTCTAAACTTCAAGACTTAGAATTATGTTAGTTTTGTGAAAAAAGGGAGTAATTCATCGTTGGAATTTAACTAAAGTGTCGTTAGTGGAATTGATATTTGTTCTGAAAAAAGGTGAACTCCTTAAATAATGGGTGATTTTTTTGAGGTTAGGATTTTCATGCATTAGTATTTGACAGATCACGCGGGATTTCAGACATGGTGTCAAAGAGAAAAATGCTCAGTATGCTTTGACATTTCATCATGAATAGACTTACTAACGAGCAACGCTTGCAAATCATTGAATTTTATTACCAAAATCAGTGTTCGGTTCGAAATGTGTTTCGCGCTTTACGTCCGATTTATGGTCTACATAATCGACCAAGTGAGCAAACAATTAATGCGATTGTGACCAAGTTTCGCACTCAGTTTACTTTATTGGACATTAAACCAACCACACGAATGCGTACAGTGCGTACAGAAGAGAATATTGCGTCTGTTTCTGAAAGTGTTGTGAAGACCGTGAAATGTCGATTCGTCGCCGTTCGCAGCAATTGGGTTTGTGTTATTTGACCACATGGAAGATTTTACGCAAAGATCTTGGTCTAAAACCGTATAAAATACAGCTCGTGCAAGAACTGAAGCCAAACGATCTGCCACAACGTCGAATTTTCAGTGAATGGGCCCTAGAAAAGTTGGCAGAAAATCCGCTTTTTTATCGACAAATTTTGTTCAGCGATGAGGCTCATTTCTGGTTGAATGGCTACGTAAATAAGCAAAATTGCCGCATTTGGAGTGAAGAGCAACCAGAAGCCGTTCAAGAACTGCCCATGCATCCCGAAAAATGCACTGTTTGGTGTGGTTTGTACGCTGGTGGAATCATTGGACCGTATTTTTTCAAAGATGCTGTTGGACGCAACGTTACGGTGAATGGCGATCGCTATCATTCAATGCTAACAAACTTTTTGTTGCCAAAAATGGAAGAACTGAACTTGGTTGACATGTGGTTTCAACAAGATGGCGCTACATGCCACACAGCTCGCGATTCTATGGCCATTTTGAGGGAAAACTTCGGAGAACAATACATCTCAAGGAATGGACCGGTAAGTTGGCCACCAAGATCATGCGATTTGACGCCTTTAGACTATTTTTTGTGGCGCTACGTCAAGTCTAAAGTCTACACAAATAAGCCAGCAACTATTCCAGCTTTGGAAGACAACATTTCCGAAGAAATTCGGGCTATTCCGGCCGAAATGCTCGAAAAAGTTACCCAAAATTGGACTTTCCGAATGGACCACCTAAGACGCAGCCGCGGTCAACATTTAAATGAAATTATCTTCAAAAAGTAAATGTCATGGACCGATCTAACGTTTCAAATAAAGAATCGATGAGATTTTGCAAATTTTATGCGTTTTTTTTTTTTAAAAAGTTCTCAAGCTCTTAAAAAATCACCCGATACCTCCAAAATTAATTCTAACAATAATTACGTACGCAGTAAACAGATGAGGCTTTGTCTGTTGATAGAATATATTTTGTTTTGTAATCATTTACTTCAAGATCAACGCGTTTTGCCTGTTGGTCTATATCTGCAAATGTTTCTAGAACACTTTGTTTGGAGTTGCCGATGATGTCGACGTCAGTAGCATAGCCAAAGCCGCATTTTTGAAGACCTGTTTTTTTTTCGGGATCCCGAGTTTAGATAGGACCTACAACACCGACGTCTTGGTCAAAACGTCACCATCGACAGACGTAACTTTGAGGTAGTCAAGGACTTCGTCTACCTAGGCTCCGCTGTAAACGCAGAAAACAACACCAGCGCTGAGATCAAACGAAGAATAAATCTTGCTAACCGCAGTTTCTTTGGGCTAAGAAAGCAATTGAGTGGTAAAGTCCTCTTTCGAAAGACCAAAGTGTCGCTATATAAGACCCTTATCATCCCCGTCCTGCTATACGGTACAGAAGCATGGACTATGACAAAAGCGGATGAAAGCACCTTGCGTCGTTTCGAGAGAAAAGTTCTTCGTGTGATCTACGTTCCCCTATGCATCGAAGGGGAGTGAAGGAGAACATGCAGACTTAGCCAGAAGGGTAAAAGTTCAACGACTAAGATGGCTGGGTCACGCAGAGCGCATGTAAACTAATGCTTCGGCTCGGAAATCCTTCGAATCCACACCCACAGGACAGCGCAGTAGGGGAAGACCGCGGATCAGGTGGGGCGCATAAGTGCAAAGTGACTTCACCCAACTTGGAGCGCGAAGCTGGAGACATCTAGCTAGGGACCGAGATAGATGGAGAAGTTTGTTGGCTGAGGCCCTAGTTCACACAGGACTGTAGCGCCACCTTAACTAAAAAAGTAAAGAGTTTAGAAATCGTCAACAGAAGCTTTTGGAGACTTTGCAGTCTATGAAAAGATGGTACGTCTTTATTTAGAATTTGTTGGTCTTTTTCCAGTGTTTGCCATCGTGTGAATATAACAGGCACGCACTGATAATAGTGTTGCAGCAGGGTTTAAGGCAATATTAAGCAGGAATATGCCTCTGTAATTTTTGCAAGACATAGGATCGTATTTTTTGTAGATTTCACATATTGAGTTATTCGAACAATCGTCTAGCGGATTTGTTACTTTTGGGCTTGTGGATTGGTTTCTTAACCTCTGGGCACCATATTGGCTTCTTTTCCTCCTCAGCAGCAGCTGCTGGCAGTGCTGCTAAAACACCAAACAGCCTAATAACCACATGCAAATTGCTGGACAGATTTATAGAACCAGTGTGTGTTTGTGGCAGTGCTGGACTACCTGACCTGAGAAGCTGTGGATGCTCTTTTTTGTACGCCGGTTTTTGTCTCTTTCATTCTTTTTCAAGGAACTCCTCCTTAGCTGATCTTGTATCACGCCTGCATAATCATACCACGGATTCGTTTCCTTTTTTACTGAAAGCTTATAGAATTCAGGGATACTTTCTTAATGATATCGTAGAACTGGTTCCACTTGTTGTTGACGCTTGTGGATTTAAGTACGGTTTACAGTTTACCGATCACTTACTCACTCTAGTCTCTGGCATTTTGCGGTATACTAAGACATGCAGTATTAAATTTCTTCTTTAATATCTTTTCAACAGTTTTGTTCTGTATTTTTTTACAACAAGAAAGTTGTCACAGTCCACATGTGCACCCTGGAAGGTTCACATGCCCAAGATGTCGGATGCGTATTTTCCTTCCCAACTTTAGCATTGTCCTTCAGACAGGTTCAGTAGCCTTATTTGCCGTAAAACTTTTCCTTATTAGACTCCGGAGTTTCATCCATAGGAGAGTGTGCATATTATAGTCTGTTGTTTTGAAAAATAGCTTTTATGCGGTTCATAGCCAACCAATAGTTAATCGGCTTAAAATAGCTGACTTTTTTGATTCAAGCCGATTACCCACGACCAATCCGCATTCCTTGGTGAAAGCTTGTATTGCCTGGATCACGGTAATATTAGCCTTGTACCGGGAGAGGACAGATTCAAATTTGTTAGTAGCACCTGGTTTGAAGAGTGTCCTTACATTCCAGGTTCATTATCGTATATCGTATTTCATTTTCATTTCGGGTCTAGTTGCTATTTTAAAGGCATCATTTTCCAAGGTTTTATGCACCTCCAAGTTGCAAGTTTTTCCTTGATCCAACACCATTGCTTACAAGATAAACAAGTCATGCCATTAGACCAAGACCAGTATCCAGTATTAGTTACCAACGTGTATTAGTTACCAACGTGGAGGAAATGTGTTGGAGGCCCCCAGTTCCTACAGCATCTAACCATAAAATTCAGCATGTCCACAATTCTGTTTTAAAACTAGTTTCTTGAGTTCAGGGCAATTTTGTCTGCTTTTTTCTTCAACTTAATTTGTTCATGATTCAAAAATAATGTATCTGAAATACAACCAAATAGAACTTTTCATTTTTTTAAATATCTTTGGAAAATTGAATAAGAAATATTAACTAATTGAAATTAATAGCATCTAGATTTATGTTCGCCTCGTCTTATCTCATTTTCTAAGGAAAATATAGTAAAAGCCTGCAAAAAAGATTCCAACGAAGCCAACATAGCAAGAATTATTCTATTCCTTTTTATATTTTCTGTTTGAGTTTTAAGTTTTCCTTTTTCTTGCTTAATTGTGCATATTCAGGAAAATAGCCTAAGAATATCTTAATTAAAAATGAGAAAAAGAAAACTTCCTTATAGTCTTTAGAATTTAAGGAAAGAAAATGAAAGATGACGTTAAAGAGAAAAAAATATAATAAAAATGAAACAAAGCCCAAGAGGCAATATATCTCAATACAAGACACTTATTACCCCAGGATGCCAAGACCAAAAATAATGTCAACATTGCTTTGAATAATATTTTTTGAAAATATGATTGATTACGATCCTCTTTAAAATTACCTTAAAAATAAAAAGAAAACGAAATATTTTATAACAAAGTTTTCCTTTTATCAACGAACCGAACTGATGTGCTCTGCTCGTATATATATTTCTAAATATTTAGATTCTCCCTATGAAAATCTTATATTTTTATTTTTTGAATCTGAAGTAAACTAAATTTAAAAGAAAAATATAGCATAAAATATATATTTTGGTTACCAACCACTAATTAAAGGAAAAACTCAAAAAGAGAGAAGATTTTGTTGCTATTGATTGCAAAAAAAATATTGTTTTATGGTTCATTGAAATCATAGCCAAAGAAAGAGAGAGAGAGCTACCTAACCTATTCCTACTTCCGGTTCCTATTAAAATTGAACAACAAACCATCTCCATGACAGCTTTGAAAGCAGACTGAAATTAAATTATGTTCTCGTACGTATTTATGTATGTCCTTTTGTATGTATTTATATTTAAGGTTAAAATACAGAAATGCAGGATTCAGTCGAAGAAGAATGTGCTATCTTTGAGGGCAGTTCATTCAATTTATTCATACAATAAATAGAATGAGTATTTTTAAAACATGTTCACTTTGACTTGTTGCTAACGAAGTAAGTTTGAGGAAACTCAAATTCGAAAAGCGGCAAACGAACTTCTTGCCAAGCTTACAAATTAGTTACTTAGCTTGTAGGGCTCTTTAAATTTATTTGGAAGTATATACAATGAAGGTAAAGATTTTAAAGAACTTTTTTTGAAGAAATTGAAACTGTTAACGAACTTAACAAACGTTACTCGTAGCTAAGACTAATACCTATATATATGGTTGTACAAAATTGTACCAATTTTAAAACCGATGTAAAAAATATTGAAAGGTAGCAAAATAGCTTTATAACAAATTAAAAACGAAATAGCGAAAATAAAATATAAATCGGTAGAAAATCACGAACATTCAAAATGATTCTCTCTAAAAATATAGAAATAGTAGAATAGAAACAGTTTTTATTTGAGTAATTTACTTGGTCAATTTTTTGGTTAGCGCCAATTATATTTCACAATAATTTTAAAACCTGTCAATGCAATGGTTCAATTTGTGTTTCCATGAATCAATATAGTGTCAAATGTGTTTGTTTGTGCATTTCTGTATATTTGAAAATTGTAAATTGAACATTTTTCCGAGAAATCAGAAAGTTAAAAATAATTGAGGAAGTAGAATATTTTTGTGTTGGAAATTAATTTAAGCCTTAATTGAAAAAATTTGTACATAAGTAACTTTTCGACTATTTTATATTTGAGTTATAAATTTTAGTTAAATTTGGCATTTGCGGTGTTTTACTTGTAACTTTAAATTGAATTGCCTTTATATTTTATTACTCACTCTAATTCATGTTAATTGCTACTCTATTTCAGTTCGGATCATAAGACAAAAACTTAGAAGTTAACACTTAACAAAATGAATATTATTGAATATGACCACTCTGGCGTATACGCAACTTTTTTCAGTTAATTTTTAACTTCCCATAGGGAGTTATTGTAATGGGTCCGATTTGTCAAATTGAAAATTTTGACATTTCTCGACGTTTCAAGGTCCCTAGAGTCGAAATAAAAGATTTTTAGAAAGATGTCTGTGCGTGCGTGTGTACGTACGTTCGTTCGTCCGTACGTGCGTCGCTTCCGTACGTCCGTACACATGTCCGTACGTTCGCGACGTTTTTTTCGTCGTCCATAGCGCAAGAACCAGAAGAGATATCGTTTTTAAATAAATTTTGTTATACAGATAATAAGACAGAAAGATGCAGAAAGGGCTCTAAAGAATATTGCGAGGGTGGTTTTTTTACCATAGCAGTTTAAAAAAAAAAGTAAAAATTTTGGTTAACCCTAAATATCTTATGAACCAATAACGTTAGAGACTTGAATTAAATTTTATATTATATATTGTAACGTGATACCAAACAAATATATTTTTGGAAAAAAATCGAACTAACGGTTTTTTATAAATCAAAACAAACTGAAAAAAAAAATGTTCACCTCGAAAATTTTACGACTAAAATATGATTTCATCTTCAAAACAATTTTGTGCAACGAAGAATAATGTTTTTGATATCTGATAAAATTTTGATAAAAATCGAATTGACAGTTTTTTTTATAAAAAATAAAAACCTACAAAACATTACTCAAAGTTGGTAAAAATTGAATTTTGACTCAAATATCTTTTCAAAAACTTGAGATTAAGGCTTCTAACTTATTTTCTCTTATAAGAAATATTGTTTTGAACATTCTGAAAAATGTTAAGAAAAATCGAATTGACAGTTTTTTTTACAAAAAATAAAAACCTAAACAAAAATGTATAAAAGGTGGTACAAATTGATTTTCGACTTAAATATCTTTTCCAAACTTTGAGGTATTGGCTTTAACTACTTTAATCTTTAAAAAAAATCGAATTGACAGTTTTTGTACAAAAAATTAAAAACATACAAAAAATTTAACAAAAGTTGGTAAAAATTGTTTTTCGACGTATGTATTATGTAAATAACTTTCCATCCCGTCTGTCGATTTGTCTTGCTTAAAAGTTTGTCTATATGTAGAGTAAGTGCGGCAGATATGGCCCACCCTTAAATTTTTTTTTAAATAAACCCATAAATTTAAGTCTACTTCATTTATTTTTTTTAAACAGTCTAACAAAACATTTTTAATTCAGCTTTTAAAAACTTTAACTAAAAAAAGAAACATAACAAAAAGTTAAAAACAAAAACTTAAATATAAATCATATTAAAAAAAATTGCGGCAAATATGGCCCACCTGGTGTTAAATATGGCCCAGGGTGGGCCATATGTATAAACTTTATAAACTTTTTTTAAAATCATGATACCACACATGTTAAGAAAATATTAAACACAATTTAATTTAAAAAAGAAGTTACCAATTTAACTTAAAATTTAATGTTAAAACACTTAAGAAAACTTACCAAAAAATTACAATTAAAGTAAAAAAAAAAAAAAAACGGTATATCTTTCACAACCGTCGCGCTACATTGAGCACGAAAGACTGAGGCTAAACCGGTTTGAACGTGTTCGTAATGCAACATTTTTTTTTCGCTCCGGCTTCCGGTTTGGGTAATACCGCTATAGGCCATATTAACCACGTAAGCCACATTTGCCGCACTTACTCTATCAATTTTTACCAAATTTGCGTACCATTTTTTGTAGATTTTATTTTTTTTATGAAAAAACGGACTGTTGGCTTTTATAAAAAAATTACTGATTATCGAAAACAATATTTTCTGTGAAATAAAATAAGTTTGAAGCCAATATTTTTAATTTTTGAAAAGCTATTTGAGTCGAAAGTAAATTTTTACCAAGTTTTAGTATTGTTTTTTTTTTTAAGTTTTTAGTTTTTGTAAAAATAACTGTCAATTCGATTTTTCTCAAAGTTGTATCAAATGTTGAAAACAATATTTCTTATAAGTAAGAATTAGTTAGAAGCCATTATTTCAAATATTGAAAAGATATTTGAGTCCAAAATCAATTTTTACCAACTTTTGTTAATTTTTTTAAATTTTTTTGTGAAAAAACTGTCAGTTTGATTTTTTTCAAAATTTTACTGAATGTTGACAACAATATTTGTTGAAAGATAAAATTAGTGTAAAGCCAATATCTCAAAGTTTTGAAAAGATATTTGAGTTGAAATTCAATTTTTACCAACTTTTATTAATTTTTTTTAGGTTTTGATTTTTTGGAAAACAACTGTCAATTCTATTGTTCTCAAAATTGTTCCTAATATTGAAAACAGTATTTCTTATAACATAAAATAAGTTTAAAGCCTTAATCTCAAGTTTTTGAAAAGATATTTGAGTCGAAATTCAATTTTTACCAACTTTGAGTAATGCTTTTTTTAGGTTTTTATTTTTTATATATATTATAAACTGTCAATTCGATTTTTATCAAAATTTTATCAGATGTCAAAAACATTATTTTTCGTTGCACAAAATTGTTTTGGAGATGAAATCATATTTTTGTCATAAAATAATCGAGGTGACAAATTTTTTTTTCAGTTTTTTTTGATTTATAAAAAAAACGTTAATTCGATTTTTTACTAAAAATATACTTGTTTTATATCACGTTACAATATATAATATAAAATTTATTTCAAGTCTCTAGCGTCATTGGTTCATGAGATATTTAGGGTTAACCAAAATGTTCACCTTTTTTTAAACTGCTATGGTAAAAAAAACCACCCACGCAATTTTCTTGAGAGCCCTTTCTGCATCTTTCTGCCTTATTATCTGTATAACAAAATTTATTTAAAAACGATATCTCTTCTGGTTCTTGCGCTATGGACGACGAAAAAAACGTCGCGAACGTACGGAAATGTGTATGGACGTACGGAAGCGACGTACGGACGAACGAACGTACGTACACACGCACGCATAGACATCTTTCTAAAAATCTTTTACTTTGACTCTAGGGACCTTGAAACGTCGAGAAATGTCAAAATTTTCAATTCGACAAATCGGACCCATTACAATAACTTTCTATGGGAAGTTAAAAAACTCTATTTTTATGAAATAATGATGAGTTTTTGAGAATAAAAGGTAAAAAATCAAGTAAGACTCTATCGAAAAATCCTTTAAAATGATTTTAAGTTAATAAAATTTGAATTATATATATGCATATGTTTGTTAAATGACATGAAATTTTTATCATAGTTGGTTTAAATATTTCACTATTCACGACTACCAAGAACCCATCAAAATTTTACAAATATTAAAAGCTAAAAGGCGTTTTTTTTAAAGATCAATTCATTTGCTGTTCAATTTCTTTTTTATTTATTTTATAACGCAATTGTTTTTAAAATAAAATACAACGAAAAAAACTGTCAGTTGAATTCTTCAAAACATTCTTCCAGGCGTCAAAAATGTTTTTAAAAGTATTTTGAAAGCAATGTATGTATGTAATATTTAGTTCAAAAATTATATATTTAAGTTTCAGTTTTTTAATTATAAAAACTGTTTAGATTTATATTTTAATTTTTTATTCTTATAAGATCAATCAATATACATATTTAAATGCTTTTATTTAAAAAACCAAAGACCGGACTTTTGAAAGTTGATTTTGTTAATACTGATGTAACTATTTGTAAAATAAATCTAATTTTAAGTTGATATCTCAGCTCGTTCCTTAAATATCGAGGACAAACATAAAGAATACAAAACAAAGAACTAAGCACAAGGACAGACATTTTTCTAAAAACTATGAATTTCAATTCTAAAAAAGGTCAACAAAATGGAAAGATAAAACAAAATTCCAATGAAAAGCAAAATGATTTTCAAATAAAAGTTTTCTTAATATGTTCACTCAGGCGTATACGCAATATTTCCGTTTATTTTATTCTATGTTGTTTCTGCTTGTGGAATTAGAATTTTTAATGTTTACAATACAAAACAAAGTGGGTTTATATTCCTAAGTTTTCAATAGCTAAAATTCTTCTTTTTTTTGTAAGAAAATGATTAAATTTTTAAAGTCAAATAATTATTTAAAAAAAAAACATAACATTTGAAAAATATTTCAAAACCAACTTAAGCAATTTTCAGGAAAAATTCTATTCCTTTACATAATATGTATATTTAAAGGCCACAAAATTTATTAATCGGGTAAACATTAAGAGTAAAAAACTTTTCATTAAATAATTGATTTTTCAACAATAATTAAATTCAAGGTTAAAATACAATTTCCAAAAAATTCCCCAGAAGAACCACAATCTATACTATTTTTGATCAACCACATACACAAACATTGATTACTATACTCATGTACCATTTAGGAATGTATGAACCACGCATTGTTTTACAAAACATTGGTTTATTGAAGAAGGATTTAATCATAATGTCTCAAAATTTAATTAAGAAGAATTACTAATAATAAGCCTATGGTTTGGATGTCAAATTGCCACAAGAATTTTCAAGCGACACACACAGCCAGCAAACAGCAACACTAAAACACCTAACAGAGTTACCACAGTACAGAAGTGAATTTAAATCAATTATAAGCGTGTTTTAGATAATTCTCGGTAGTTACTACTCCCACAAATTCTAAGTCAACTACTGTCAATAATATACAATACATAGGTACAGTATTCCTGTCTTACCGTCTACTCTCCTCAAGGAAGGTACCTATACCTACTTTCCAGGATTTAATTAAATTTTCAGATGTAAATATAGAGGTAGGTACTTGATTTCTGTAGAATAAAACTATAAGCACAACAACCTCAGTTGATTTCTTCTGCCTTATTTATCTTCATATTCTTAGAATTTCGTTAAAGTCATTAAGTTGAAAGAACATCTCCTTAATATTATTTACTTGCCTTCAATATTGAAAGGCAAAAAAGTTCAAATAATTTTCATTCAAAAACTGTCAGAGCATCTCTGATCATAAACAACAATGACCGTGTTGCAGAGCTCAACTTAAGCTAGATACTCTTTTTAAATGTACACCAAACCTATACTCCTAATTCTAAATGTCCTTTAATTTGTCGCCACACTACCACCATCTATCGCCACAACCATCAACCCCAAAGAAATCAAAAATCAAAATAGGAGGAAAATTACATAACAAAATATACCTACCTGGGTTCAAGGTACGAGAAACGCCCTTAATAGCCAACGGTAATTCAATCTTCGTGTCAAACAGAAATTATTATGATTGAGAGTCACAGTTTTGTTTCAACACGATTGTGGTTGGGTTTTCTTTCTGTTGAAATTTGATGCCTGGCATTAGACCCCTAAAATGGCAGGCTATCAGAATACAAATCACATACCCAGTTTTGGTGGCCATAAATTAAAAACAAATATTTACCTTCATCGCATGCAGCAGCACCCGAACAAGAACCAGAACCAGCAGCAGGACCAAAACCAACCACATATCAAAACATCTAAACATCCAGCTATAACACAACAAGGACACACCGCCACCCTGATCCTTTTATGGTATAGCTTGCTGCCATACCGCACCATTCCACGTGTCGTCGTGTCGTAGCTACGCCATAGTCGGTCACAATCATACATCATTGAAAGCGAAACGCTGCGCTGTTGTCCGTTCGCGTCGCGTCCACCATCATGGTGGTTATTACTTTATGGCAATATAGCAAACGTTGTCTAAGCGAATGCACTTTGTTCCAATCGCAGGACTATTCATATTGAGGTCCTGCCATATCACAGACCGACCAACGACCGACGCAACGACATCAAGCGAGGTCCAACGTCGAATATTGGTTGGTAGGTACTGGGGAAGGTATTATAATAGGAACATAATAAAACCTCACCACGACGGTTGCCACTGGTTCCAGGCCAAATGGGATATCCGCAAATAGGATTTTGTGATTTATCGCCAGAGCGTAAATCTTCAAAATGGTGGCACTATGTGAAGTTCCTTTATGGACAGGATCTAGGGTGTCTTTCTGTCTATATAGACGAAGTATACCTAGTTGGGCCATTTATTGGACAAATGAACAAAAAAACAAAAGAGAAGAAGCATAGTTAGTATAGCAAAACGTGCTAAAGCGATTATGGTGTTGAAGGCATGGGCATAACGGCCTTCTGAACTAACTCTGTGTGTTTTCATATGCCTACATTCACGTTTATAACTTATTATATAGGTCTATAGACTTGATGGATATTTATTTGCCACTATAAGATACTATGGATAAAGAGTTGATCTTCTCTATGTATACTGTATGTGGTTTAGGTTTAAGGTCATCATCATACAGATGGATGTGGAGAATTCTTGGAGAATTTATCCTTCTTTAATTAACTGTCTGTGCTTACCTACGTATAACATAATTGAGATAAAGTGAATTTGAATCTTTGTTTAGATAGCAGGGACATTTTTTTCTGTGAATTATTGCAATTTTTTTCATAAAAGACTTCCTGAGCTTACATATAGGAACTTAAATTAATATTTTTTCTCTTTTGAAAACATTGATTTAAGATTGTTTCGTAAGGTTGGATTTTCTACCAAGCTCATAATACATATCTCGGATGGATATTAAAAAAGACACGTGTGACCCAAAAAATAAACATAACAACGGTTAGGGCAGGTTAGGTTAGAGAAAAGTATTTTATGGCTGTAAAATTGACACAGTGATACCACAAGGATCTAGAGATCTTCCCTAAACCTTACACCATTTGTAGCTCATTAGGCATCGTGTGAAAGAATTAAAGTGTGAATTGGATAGAACAAATCAAGGATGATTTAAGTAGAAAAATTCTAGATGGATAGTTGTTCTTTGTGAGCACAAACCAGTGGCGATTCCTGCTCATGATCTCAGTGTTAGCTACTTTCTTCTAGAAGTTGAAGATAAGTTTTCAAGTATAATAATTTATTTTATTCAAATTTTCTGCAGTCCGCCCTTAGCTTACATCGATAAATGCAGCAAATGTTTCATGATTTTATTAAAGTAATAACAATAGATAATTGGGACTTTAAATGAACGTCAGACAAAGTTATAAACTCTGTCGGATTCTATCAGAAATGTGATCGCCTAAAACGTCAACAACAGTTTTGATTAAATCATTTTGGATAGCAATTGAAAAACTTTAAAAACTGTTAACGTTTTAAAACCGCACGATTTTTTGGAATGTTATGTTGGACACTTAAAGCTTCGTCTTTCCTAGTCTGACCAAAGGTAGCTTATTAACTTCCCATAGGAAGTTATTGTAATGGGTCCGATTTGTCAAATTGAAAATTTTGACATTTCTCGACGTTTCAAGGTCCCTAGAGTCGAAATAAAAGATTTTTAGAAAGATGTCTGTGCGTGCGTGTGTACGTATGTCCGTACGTTCGCGACGTTTTTTTCGTCGTCCATAGCTCAAGAACCAGAAGAGATATCGACTTCAAATAAATTTTGTTATACAGATAATAAGGCAGAAAGATGCAGAAAGGGCTCTCAAGAAAATTGCGTGGGTGGTTTTTTTACCATAGCAGTTTAAAAAAAAGGTGAATATTTTGGTTAAACCTAAATATCTCATAAACCAATGACGCTAGAGACTTGAATTAAATTTTATATTATATATTGTAACGTGATACAAAACAATTATATTTTTGGAAAAAAATCCAATTAACGGTTTTTCTTATAAATCAAAAAAAAACTGAAAAAAAAAATTTGTCACCTCGAAAATTTTACGACTAAAATATGATTTCATCTCCAAAACAATTTTGTGCAATGAAGAATAATGTTTTTGACATCTGATAAAATTTTGAGAAAAATCGAATTGACAGTTTTTTTTACAAAAAATAAAAACCTAAAAAAAAATTAAAAAAAGTTGGTAAAAATTGAATTTCGACTCAAATATCTTTTCAAAACTTTGAGTTATTGGCTTTAAACTACTTTAATCTTTCAAAAATATTGTTGTCAACATTCAGTAAAATTTTGAAATAAATCGAATTGACAGGTTTTTTACAAAAAATTAAAAACCGTAAAAAAAAATTAAAAAAAGTTGGTAAAAATTGATTTTCGACTCAAATATCTTTTCAAAAATTTGAGATAACGGCTTCTGACTAATTTTAACTTATAAGAAATATTTATTTCAACATTCGATAAAATTTTGAGAAAAATCGAATTGACAGTTTTTTTTACAAAAAATAAAAACCTAAACAAAAAAATTAATAAAAGTTGGTAAAAATTGTTTTTCGACTCAAATATCTTTTTAAAACTTTGAGATATTGTTGTCAACATTCAGTAAAATTTTGAGAAAAATCTAATTGACAGGTTTTTTACAAAAAATAAAAACCTAACAAAAAAACAATAGTAAAACTTGGTAAAAATTTACTTTCGACTCAAACAGCTTTTCAAAAATTACAAATATTGGCTTCAAACTTATTTTATTTCACAGAAAATATTGTTTCGGATATTCAGTAATTTTTTTAATAAAAAAAAAATTCAACAGTCCGTTTTTTCATAAAAAAATAAAATCTACAAAAAATAGTACGCAAATTTGGTAAAAATTGATACATATAGACAAACTTTTAAGCAAGACAAATCGACAGACGGGATGGGAAGTTATCAGTGTGGGTCGCATCCCAGCCTCTTTTTTAATTACATATTACAAATGGGAGGCACTTAGCTTTTGTTTTCTCTGAAGTGTGGTTAGAGTGTTCATATTGTCCACATCCGAGGAACTCCATGCGAAAGAGATACCGGAAAAAAGCAAACAAGATCAACAAAATAATTATTTGTTATTCTCACTACCAAATAGCTATTGGTAATATTATATATTAAATATTGATTTTCGCTAAAGGTTCGAGTATACTCTCTGTTTCTATACTTGTGTGTTCATTTTAAATATGTAGGACGCCCATTATTAGCTTCTCCGAAAACGATATTGTTGAAAATGGCTTCTCTAATAATGTTTAAATTATGGTCTTAGCTTGAGAAGTATTTGAAATTCCATTTTAATTCGTACCAAAATAAAAGTTCCTATTTTAAGTTGTTTGTATTGAACATATAATTTTTATCTTTATGCAGAGTGGAATTTTTTGGGCTTGATGTTCAGAGAAAAATAAATGCAATCAAATAAAAAGTTAATCCATTCTTTTCCCAACGTGATATTAGTTTTATTTTTATTTTGCTAGTTTTTTTTTTTTTTTTTTGTCAAATAAGTGTTATTTATTGAATTGTGTTCTGTAAAACTGTAAAAAAGTTTAATAAAATTCAAAACCCCTGATGATGCCGGAAAACAACCGGAGAAACGTTGGGAAAAGAATGGATTAACTTTGTATTTGATTGCATTCATTTTTCTCTGAACATCAAGCCCAAAAAATTGCACTCTGCAAGTTCCTATTGTTACACCAAGATCATGAAAATAAAGTATCTATTTTTAAACAAACAAAGAGGACTCTGTTTACAACGACTTATCTCATAGCCTAAAACCTTATTCTTAGCTGGTCATAGAATTATGCAATTCCATGACTTAGAAGTCAAATTGAATTTTTTATTGAATAAAATTTGAAAATTAAACCTTATACAATTTTGTATTATTTTTTTAATTGCAAAAGAATTGAAATTAATCAAATGCAGCTGCATAAGTTGTAATGTTCTCTTATTTAGTTTTTTTTTTTTAGCTCTGATAGTTTTCAATTTAAAGTCTTATGGTTTTATTTTTTTTAGAATTAATGAGAATAACGAATTCTGAATGAAAAAATGTATGGACTTTGTAAACATTTTGAAAAATCACACTTCAAACTGATTTTTTGACTAAATATTTGTTGTTTTTTTTTCGAAAGCTATGAACAAATTTAATTTTTATTTTTTGAAAATTTATTTTCTATTAAAAAAATGCTTGTTTTAATTTGAGCTATTCTAAGGAAATCAAATAAAATAATTTCTTACGACTAGCCTCTACCACGTTTGAATTGGTATAAAATTTATATTAATAGTAATTACAATAAAAAAAGTGAGCCGTCATGGGACGCCTGGCAGATGTGAAACACCGTACACTCTACTACATATAAAATATATATGTATGTATATGTATACCTTAGTATACTTTTAGTATAATTCGGTTTACAAGTGAGCCTATTAGATGTTTGACATCAAAAACTTTTAATTGGATTTTCTTAAAAATCACACATCTTAAAAAAGAAGAGCTGACAAAGTTGTATTAAAGGTACCTACAACAGCAAACAACATATACCTACCTACCTACCTAAATATCTATAAACTTAATTTTTTTTTTAAATGATAAAACAAAAGGAGGATTGGAACATAAATAAATAAAAGACACAAATTTCAATTATCAAATTATTCAAATTATCTGAACCAACATAAAGAATGCATTTTTGTTTTTATTTTAAACTACATATGTATGTAGGAAATACTGTACCTACCTATCTATGTACTAATCTCAAACAAAGTGCTAAGTGTATGGATAATGGATATTATCACTGTCCGGATACTAGTAGGAATTCCCTATTAAATTTTATGAAATACCTGCCTACCTGCCAATACCTTTTATATATAAAATTTGAATTTAAAATCAAACCCACATCCTGAAAAAAAAATCACCTACCAATTGATATCTATCTACAAAAAAAAATCTTTAAAGCTCAAACAAATCTAATGTTCAAATATTAAAGAAAAACTTAATGCCAAATAAAAGCAAAATACCCACTCGCCAAAATATACATAACTATAACAAAACGTATAACTACCCCTATATTCTTCTTCTTCACAAAGATCTGCACGACAAAAATTGCATCGTAGCTTTGTATACATAATACAAACCATGGTTCATATACAAGGATCGTACACAAGGAGAAGCAGACTTATGAATGTACATATATGTAAATAACAACAAAAATCGGTACAGGATCCTAAACAGCTGATGTAAGCATACAAAAATTTCATTCATCCCCTTATTAGACACAATATTGAGACATTTTTGTTTACTTTACCGTTTTCCATATAAAAGTGCATTGATATAAAGAAAATACAAAAACAAATTCATCGACACTCATATGGAAGCTTTGTATATGAAAACATATACATACAAGGATAGACTCAAATAGAATGAAGGAAATTGTGTCGACTTTCTGCTCATGAGAGTACTATGGTTTTCATATATAAAGCTATAAATTTCATATACAAAGACCGTACACTCTACTACACATAAAATATATATATGTATGTATAACCTTAGTATACCGACCCGTCGCTCGCCACGGAAAGCGTCGCCAGGACAAAAATTCGGTTTACAAGTGATCCTATATAGATGTTTCACATCAAAAATATGTACATACAAAACATATTGATCATAACACATTTAATATTTAACTAACAAAACACTAGACATTAAAATGCACTTTCTTAAGTCACTTTCCTTTCAGCCTAAAAGAAGGTTCCCAACAGAAACTACTTCTTATTAATAATCCTCCTAAACTCCAACGCCTTTGCTATTTTCTTTTCCTCACACATCGGCATCAAAAATCAGTATAATCGCTAAAAGCTGCGTTAACCAACAAACATGCGTTGCTCGCTATATTCTCGTAGAGCAGGGTCAAGCAAGTTTGCTAGCAAACCCCATTTTCACATAAATAAATAACCTCGCACAATTTTCTGCCTTCAAAAACGAATATGGTATGATTTATAAATAGTTGCCTTGTTCGACGATCATGTTCGATTCGTCAGTGTTGTTCTTTATTTCATAGTCCATACGAAGTATAAAAAGAGAAGACATCAAACTCTTGGTCACGCCTGGTCTTCCTCTCTGTTGTGAGTTTTAATTGTGTACCAGCTTACTTCGCATGGTTATCGCTTTTTTTTGCGCTTACCCTTCTATTTATTTGTATAGGCTTTTATTTGAATTATATATAGTATTAAGAGGAGATAAGATAAAAATAGGATTTAAGAGAAGATATCGGTGCACTGCACATTGTTCTTAAAACTTTGAATATTAATTGGAGGGAAAAACAGAGTTGGGCAAAGCATTCCACATTTCACTCGATGAGTAGTTAAGAATCTCTATACTTAACAATACGTCCAAAATTGAGCTCGAGGGTAAAATGATGAGTATTCCTGGAAGTGTGAGTATTACGGCTGAATTGTTTGAGGGGGGGGGGGGGGGAATGCAACTGGCTAATTCGACAGAACATTGTTTGTAAAAAATATCTGTTAACAACGAAAGGCATGAAACATTGCGGCGAAGTTCGAGTGATGTAAATGTTTCGATTTAACGACAGAAGACAGCATTGAGTTTTTTAAGTATTTAATTCTGTGAACCTATAAACAAATATGAAAAGCTTGGATTAGAAGTGGCAGACAAGAGATCGTTTATGAATATGAGTAAGAAAAACGGAGACAAAACCGAGCCCTAGGGGACACCAGCATTTATTTTATGAGTTTCAGATTTGAAACCATCCAATACAACTTGTATTGAACGGTTCAAAAGGTAGTTACTAATGCAAAGAAGAAGAGATTTATCAATACCAAAAGCACGCATTTTCGATTTTGAAATATCAAGTTGAATAATCTTACTTTATCCAAAACGATGTAAAGATTGGGTTGGGTTCGATATCCCGGTTTTTTATATTCCCGTTTTTTAAAATCCCGTATTTTATAATCCCAATTTTTTTATAATTCCGCTTTTTGTTATCCCGTTTCTTATAGTCCCGTTTTTTATTATCCTGATTTTGCAATCAAAGCTAGTTGTTTAATTTTTAAAAAATCGCTCGATTTTTAAAAAATAAACAACTAGTTTTGATTGCAAAATGGAAATTATAAAAAATTAAAACAAATTAAAAAATGAGGTATTTTTCTTGATTCAATTTATTGTAGCCTTTAACAAATATAACATATCAAAAAAAAAAAAAAAAAAATATAAAGTAAAGTAACATTCTTTTAAAACAAAACAACAAACTCAAATTAAAAAATTAACAAAGTCAACGATAGTGGTAAGACCGTCATCGAGAGGTAGATTTGCCGTAGGATTCATTTTGTTTGTGCAAGATCTAATATTGTAAACAAAAATTATTGTTTATGTACCTACAGTAAAAACAAAACAAATTACGATATAATTATATTATATTAGTTTTATTTGTAATTATTATATATTAGTCAAGTAATTTAACATTAAAACTTTTGACTCCTATTGTTATTCAGTTTAATGCACGTATTTTTTAAAAAAACGGTATTGTCGGGATTTGACGGGATTTTGAATATGCGGGATTTTAAAAGACGGAATTTCCAAAAATCGGTATTTTAGAAGACGGGATTATAAAACTTTTTTTTTGGGATTTTTTAAAAACGGGATTCCGAAACGCTCCCGTAAAGATTTGTTCCACTGTACGGTGACATAAACCATGAAAAGTTGTTTATATTGTTTAAAATTAAGACAATGTTAAACAAAAGTCAGTTTTATTGCTAAACCGAAAACTGTTTAAAATTGTGTGACAACAATTTCAAGTCTTATGAAACAGTAAAGTTTTTTTTTACTTGTTCCAGAAACTCACTCAAAGGCCTTTAAAATAAAATAAAATAAAATAAAATAAAATACGTATTATATTAATTATCTTAAAAATTAATTTGAAAAAAATTGAGTAGATATGAATTTTTATTCACTTGCGAGTTATTATTTTTTCAAACGTCGATATGGGAGAGGGAGAAAAGAGTGCATTCGTGTGTATACTTTTCACAAACTTAGCACTGTGGCCATTTTAAAGGCCAAAATTTACGCTGTGTGTTTTT
Organism: Eupeodes latifasciatus; assembly: GCA_920104205.1. Lineage (NCBI taxonomy): Eukaryota > Metazoa > Arthropoda > Insecta > Diptera > Syrphidae > Eupeodes > Eupeodes latifasciatus. The sequence goes on along the minus strand of OV049925.1, from coordinate 116,883,019 downwards.
ACATCTTAGTTGAAGTGATGATTGTCGAAAAATGATAAATGTGTATAGTTTTATAAACTTTGGTAGTTTTTGAAGACTTCAAAGAGGATTCGATCTGGAATATAAAATATTTAAGTAAGAAAAGTTTTAAAATACTTGATATTAGATTTTTTAGAAATGTATTTTTTTGAATACAATTTGAAAAGTATTCACTTAATGCACAAGTCCAGTTTTGTTTTTCAATTTCAAAAATAAAACTTCGTGAAAGTTGAATCGCTGAAATCAACTATAGTCTCCAAAGTTTTGTCGTTATTCTTCCGTTTTGATAAAATGGCAACCATAACAGAATCACGTGAAGCGATTGTATAAACTGTTCGCTGGAAATTTGAATAAAATACTAATTTTCTTAATTTTAATGGAACTTGTACTACAAAACGAAATAATACAATTTCTCTACTTTATTTTCTCGTTTAATTTTATAAATGTCAAATTTTGAAGATTAGATAAGGCCTCCGAAATACAATTTTAAAACAAAATGTTATTAAAATGTATACACATTTTTATACAAATTGCAGACGATATAATTCAAAAACAACACTTTCTTATTTAGCTTTTGAAAAAACATTTTCCAATAAGATGTTTCATTTGAATATTTAAAGAACTAACATTTTGAAGAGAAGTTAATAAATGTTTTTAACATTTTAAAGAGGGAGTTATGCATGTAACAATAACAAAAATTATCAACCAAACGGACCACATGTGTCACCATATCCTTTTCATAAAATTGTCCATGATATTAATTAATTAATTTAAGGTCTTGAACCGACTATGGAACATTGCCATGGACATAATCTTTCATGTGGGTCCAAATAAAAATTTCAAAAAAGTGTTAAATCAGGAAAGAAAAGAAGACTGGGGACTACAAATTTGTAGTTCGAATAAAAACGTAATTTAGATGAAAGCTTAAAGTGTGACAGCTACCCACTTAGCGAGCATTTCAAAATGAAACCTCTTATTAAAAAGTCCTATAAACATACCATAATATGAATCAAAATTTACCGTCACCTAAGTAAATAGGTCGTCTTTTAGACTTTCAAATTCAAAATTTAGACACACAAAACTAAATTATTCTTGACTCTTATTTCGGACGTATATTAAACAATAAAGATTTGTTCTGCAGGCGGACATCAAGAATGTGGAATGCTTCCTTGCTGTTTCTCCCTACCATTTTGATATTCCAAACTTTTAGATCAATGCGCATCGGTATCCATATTAAATCATTCCTTATTTTCAGAATACTCATCCAGTTTTTAAAATACAAATACACTAGAAATATCTTTAGTGTTAACAAAAAATATTAGAAGAATTATTGATAATTCCCTAATTTTTTGTAATTTTAATCAATTTTTAAATTCCTTGAAAAGTAAAGATAAAAAGAGGCTGGGATGCGACCCACGCTGCTAACTTCGCATCCCGTCTGTCGATTTGTCTTGCTTAAAAGTTTGTCTATATGTATCAACTTTTACCAAATTTGTGTACTATTTTTTGTAAATTTTATTTTTTTATGAAAAAACGGACTGCTGGATTTTTATAAAAAAAATTACTGAATATCGAAAACAATATTTTCTGTGAAATAAAGTAAGTTTGAAGCCAATATTTTTAATTTTTGAAAAGCTATTTGAGTCGAAAGTACATTTTTACCAAGTTTTAGTATTGATTTTTTTTTAGGTTTTTATTTTTTGTAAAAAAAAACTGTATATTCGATTTTTCTCAAAATTTTATAGAATGTTGAAAACAATATTTCTTAAAAGATAAAATTAGTTTGAAGCCAATGTCTCAAATTTTTAAAAAGATATTTACGTCGAAAAACAATTTTTACCAACTTTTATACATTTTTTTTTTTAGGTTTTTATTTTTTATAAAAAAACTGTCAATTAGATTTTTCTCAAAATTGTTCCTATTGTTGAAAACAATATTTCTTATAAGTTAAAATTAGTTAGAAGCCATTATCTCAAATTTTTGAAAAGATATTTGAGTCAACAATCAATTTTTTAACAATTTTTGTTAATTTTTTTTTCGGTTTTTAATATTTTGTAAAAAAAACTGTTAATTTGTTTTTTTTTTTTCAAAATTTTACTGAATGTTGACAACAATATTTTTTGAAAGATTAAAGTAGTTTAAAGCCAATATTTTAAAGTTTTGAAAAGATATTTGAGTCGAAATTCAATTTTTACCAACTTTGAGTAATGTTTTTTTTTAGGTTTTTATTTTTTGTAAAAAAAAACCATCAATTCGATTTCTCTCAAAATTTTATAGAATGTTGAAAACAATATTTCTTAAAAGATAAAATTAGTTTGAAGCCAATGTCTCAAATTTTTGAAAAGATATTTACGTCGAAAAACAATTTTTACCAACTTTTATAATTTTGTTTTAGGTTTTTATTTTTTATAAAAAAACTGTCAATTCGTTTTTTCTCAAAATATTTCCTATTGTTGAAAACAATATTGTTGAAAACAATATTTCTTATAAGTTAAAATTAGTTATAAGCCATTATCTCAAATTTTTGAAAAGATATTTGAGTCAACAATCAATTTTTAACAATTTTTGTAATTTTTTTTTTTCGGTTTTTAATTTTTTGTAAGAAAACTGTCAATGCGATTTTTTTCAAAATTTTACTGAATGTTGACAACAATATTTTTTGAGAGATTAAAGTAGTTGAAAGCCAATATTTTAAAGTTTTGAAAAGATATTTTAAAGTTTTGAAAAGATATTTGAGTCGAAAATCAATTTTTACCAACTTATAAAAATTTTTTTTTTGGGTTTTTATTTTTGTAAAAAAACTGTCAATTCGATTTTTCTCAACATTTTTCAGAATATTGAAAACAATATTTCTTATTAGATAAAATAAGTTTGAAGCCTTAATCTCAAGTTTTTGAAAAGATATTTGAGTCGAAATTCAATTTTTACCAACTTTGAGTAAAGTTTTTTTTTTGGTTTTTATTTTTTTTTTAAAAACTGTCAATTAGATTTTTCTCAAAATGTTATCAGATGTTAAAAAACATTATTCTTCGTTGCACAAAATTGTTTTGGAGATGAAATCATATTTTAGTTGTAAAATTTTCGAGGTGACAAATTTTTTTGTCAGTTTTTTTTTTGATTTATAAAAAAAACCGTTAATTGGATTTTTTTTCCAAAAATATAATTGTTTTGTATCACGTTACAGTATATAATATAAAATTTAATTTGAGTCTCTAGCGTCATTGGTTCATGATATATTTCGGGTTAAGCAAAATTTTAACCTTTTATTTTAAACTGCTATGGTAAAAAAACCACCCACGCAATTTTCTTGATAGCCCTTTCTGCATCTTTCTGCCTTATTATCTGTATAACAAAATTTATTTGAAGTCGATATCTCTTCTGGTTCTTGAGCTATGGACGACAAAAAAAACGTCGCGAACGTACGGACGTACGTACACACGCACGCACAGATATCTTTCTAAAAATCTTTTATTTCGCCTCTAGGGACCTTGAAACGTCGAGAAATGTCAAAATTTTCAATTTGACAAATCAGACCCATTACAATAACTTCCTATGGGAAGTTAATAAAGTGGTGTTATGACTCTTAAATCTTAAATCACTAATTTTAATCTTAAATATGAGGAAGTTTATTTGCCGACCAATGGTACTTGACTTTTTTTCTCTTCTCAGTAGTTACATGTAAGTTAGAAGAATTAATGTGGAATAATATGAAAGTCCGCTTTGAGATAAAAATATAAGATTTTTCCGGAAATGACATGAATTCAATTTTTATATTTTTACTTGTAGATCAGAGATAAGTGATGTGACCTCTTATGAATAAAGTGAATTTGTTTAGTAGGAAATAAAGTGGCAGGGAATCTAATTTTCAAGAAATCGAGTGTAGGTAGGGAAATATGAGCTGTATGTAAATATATGTTGGAGTTCCACATAACAACAATAATGACGAATATAGGAATATTAGTCAAGCATTTTACTAAGTATTTTTAATGTCGTTGTATACGTCTCCTTCGTTCTTATATTTCTAGAAAAAAACCGTGCTTTTATTAGAAATTACGTCAATGTTTCCCTTAAATTCCTTTTTCATATTTTTGATTTTTTTTTTAATCAAAAATTCTCTTATTACAGAATACCACTACTCTCATCATAGACTCGCTCTAAAAATAAACTAATCCAAGCTTTTATTAGACTCTAATCTAATCCACTTTTTCCCTTGAAGTCCTTAACCTTATTTTTTTTTTCTTTCTTTTAGAATGAATGAAACAAATTACTTCTTGTTCAATCAATTACCTTTCGTAATTACACATATCCTTTGTTCTTTAAATTGCTTTTATTCCACATATAGAGTCAATAAATCTGTACGAGAGTACTTTATCGTTATGTCAATAAGTTCAATATGTAGATGTACATGTACTCTACCGTATATATAGCAAGGACTACATTACGTACCTATAACCATTTCGTAAACGATGGGCGTTGAAAACCTAACAAATCCTTTTTCATATTTTCAATTTTGATACTAATGGATAAAGGTTCTATATAGGAAAGGTCTAGAGGTATGTTCAAAGTTGCATAAGGTACACATTCAAGTTATAAAATATTCGTCTAGATTGTGTCCAATTCGTCATGGGAATTATTAACCCATCGAAAGACGACTACGACGACGAGTGACGAGCGACGATGAGAAATATCGTAATGATTCGAGAATGCAATTTCAACTAAATTGTATATCGTTTTGCCCAATAGGTACTCAATCAATCAATTCTTCATATATTTATAAAGCACCTGTATTATAAAGTACATTGTTATAAACCTACATAAACTTGTACCTAAAGCCATGTTTATAAGGCTACATGGATAAATTCACAAGGATACGTTCATATAAACATACATGTATATTATAAAATACGGAAATGAGATTCTGTTCTTGCACAATTTTCAATTGATTGAAGTTAAGCCTGGGTGTAGGGTACATACCCGTATATCTACAATAGATGTAAAGTGAAGGATCTATATAACATATCGTTGTTTATATGGTACACATAGGCGTATATAGAACCTACTACTATACATTTTAACTGAATTGAAGAATGGGGTTGACGAAGGGGTGTGCTGAATTCAGTAAATTCAATTGTGTATGCGCTCCTCCAGGACAATTTTACTCAACTATGAAAGCTATGCAAAACGAAGAGTCAGGAAAAACATACACCGTTTGAGTTCACATACGCTTTAAATCCCTTCCCCCCTCCTCCACTTTCCATCAAAAAAGTTCTCCTCGCCTTGTTAGCCCTATTTTCCTATCGCTTCACTCATTGAGCTGGAACACGAGGCATGATGTTTACACTACGTCGGGTACTATTAAAATTACGAAGGAGCCCCACTATACATCACATTTAAGGAAGGGTTCAGTTCAGGGCTTTAGAACTTCGGGGGTACCTCGTATATCGTCGAATTTTGCTGATATACTTTTGCAATCGTGGGCAATTTTTGATCCCATCCTAGATATACATATATAAAATTTCAAAACTAAACTATGAGGAGGAGGGTTTGGAGATTTGGTTGGATTTTGGAAAGATAGATGAAGCCATATAGATTCCAGACTTACATCAATGATGCCTCCTGCTAGTTATATGCTATATGTGCCTTAACATCACCACCTGGATCTGTACCTATGTTGGTTCAGCCTTCTGGTCCATGTCAATTTGAATTGCATATATTTCGAACAAGGGAAGGGAGAAGCGGTACACTGCACCACGTCGAAAATTGCATTAAATCGCCTACACTATAAGTGAGGCAACGATGTTGGTCTACCTCATGAACTACACACGCCAGCCGCCTTGAGAGATTTTCGAGTACAAAATTGAACGAACGATAACACAATAAACTGATGATGGTGTGTGGCTTATGACAAGAACTCGACGTCGTCGTCGTATTCGTCACTTTCTGTATTTTGAATCTGATGATGAAGTCCTTGTAGTCGTTGTCGTCGTGTCGTCCGGTTTCTGTTGTTGACTTTACGATATCAGAAATTGGGGTCTTTCATTCAAATTGATTCCTGTCTTTTTATTCAATTTCAATTCAATTCAATTTTTTTATCACTCTTTAACACTCTCTCTCTCGCATCTATTTATGGTAGAAACGGACAACCAGGTTCCTTTTTTTGTTGGCCCTTTGTGTATAAGGAAAAGGACTAGAGACCTTTATATTATATTAAATAAGTATAATATAAAAGAGGTTGCCGTGGTTATTTTTGTGTGTGGTACTTTGGTGACAGAGGTAATTCCACTGTGCGCCGAAATTGTCGGTGTCGTCGTTTTCGAATCATTTGTGGACACTAATTGATATTCCTTTTGATCATTGAACCAAAAAGAAAGCACTTTATATACAAATTGAATTGCTTTTTCATACATTTTGCTTTATAGTCAAAAAATAAGGCAGGATGGTTCATGTACGAGTATATGTAAAGGGTTTCCCAAAATTAACGCAAGATTTCAATACACCGTTTTTTTTCTCTGTTTTCAATGTACACTTAAAGGTTGTTTTTTAACACCCTTCATATGCCAAAGCCAAAGAGAATAAAGAATAAAATTCACAATTGATTCACAGGAACAGTTCCGAAAAGAATCTGTTAATAAAAGTACTCATGTTCTGAGATTCCATATACACATACTCAAAAAAAAAAATACATTCATATATAATTCTTTTTTGAAAATAAAAAACCAAATTCTTCAAAAACATCCACTGAACTTTTCTGAAAGTCCTTTCTGCATCTTTTGGTGTTATAACCTATTAAACAAAATTTATTTTAAGTTGATATCTCTAAACTTTTTTAGGTATCCCGAAAACGCAGACATCTCTCAAAGATTTAGATTTTAGGGACTTTAAAGCGTTAAATTTCAAATTTTTCAATTAGAAAAATTTGACCGATTACAATAATTTCAATTGGAAATTTAAAAATGTCCTTAATGCTTAAAACCTTAATTTTCAAGTTTTAACTCAATTAACCCATTTTTTTTAGGTTATAGGGGCTAGGGCCCTACAAGGCGGTGCACTGTCATGCGACTTCTTTAATATCGTTCTGGAAAGAATTGTGAAAAACTCAACCGTCAACACTAGAGGGACAATCTTCGAAAGGTCCATCCAATTACTCGGATATGCAGATGATATTGACATAATTGGAAGATCAAAGCGTGATGTCAGTGGAGCGTTTTTGAGCATTGCGACGGAAGCGAAGAAGATGAGTTTAGTGGTAAATGAGGGCAAGACCAAGTATATGCTGTCAACAAAAAAGGAAATTGAACAACGACGTATTGGTCAAAACGTCACCATGGACAGCTATAACTTTGAGGTAGTTGAGGACTTTGTCTACCTAGGCACCGCTATAAACTCAGACAACGACACCAGCGCTGAAATCAAACGAACTAACTCTTGCAAATCGCTGCTTCCTTGGACTTAGAAGGCAATTGAGAAGTAAAGTCCTCTCTCGAGCATCTAAAATCACCATCTATAAGACACTCATCATCCCGGTTCTCATTTATGGCGCTGAGGCCTGGACCCTATCAAAGAAAGATGAGAGCGTCTTAGGATGCTTCGAGAGAAAAATTCTTCGGGTGATTTTTGGTCCCGTATGCATAGATGGAAAATGGAGGAGAATATATAACGACAAACTGTACGGGCTGTACAGCGACACTGATCTAGTTAACAGAATTAAAATCCAACGACTTAGATGGCTACGTCATGAAGAGTGAATGGACATCAACGCTCTAGCCCGGAAGGTCTTCGAAACCAATCCTGAGGGACGGCGGCGGCGCAGTAGAGGAAGACCGCGACTCAGGTGGCGCACGCAGGTGGGTGAAGACCTCAACCAACTTGGCGTGCGAAACTGGAGACAGCTAAACGGAGGTTGCAAAACTGTTTACCAACACCCTTAAGATGCAGGCCGACTACATCTATGAAGTGGCTTCACATTCAGATGCTCGTTTGATAAAGAAAATGCTCCTTTATGAAATGCGGAATAACGACTGGTGGGTTGCAAAATTTCAAAATATTGGCGATAGCTGTGAAGAAGTTATCCAATTTGATTTGAATAACTTGGCTAAACTAAAGGAGCAGCTTTACAAGATAATTCAAAAACACGAAGATTTTGTTCGAGAAAAATTAGTAGCAGAGTCTGAGAAGTCTGAGAGCAGAATAATTTACTCACAACTAAATCATAACCTTTTAAGCAATAATTATTTTGAAAACATATTCAGCTATAAAGAAATATCGTTAATATTCAAATCCAGATGTGAGCTCCTAACCTTAAATGGCAGTCCATACAACGGAAATTGCCAGCATTTCTGTACCCTATGCAACATGAAAGTAAAAGAAGACTGCTTCCATTTTATAAGCATTTTCCCAGTGTTAAGACACCAAAGACTAAGATTTTTCCAGAAAAACAGTTTTACAATGCAAGAAACAATAGAATTATTAAATGGTGTAAATTGGAAATTATTGTACTGTTTTTTAAATTCAATTTATAAGTATAGAAATCTTTTAATGACTGAATTTATTTAAATCAATTCATTTAAATTTTATTATATAAACTTAAATCGCTTTATATACTTTGCCACTGAGATTACGGCTATGCCAAAGCTTTATAAAATTCGTTATGTTTATTCAAACTGTATTAAAATATTATTAATAAATGAATTACTTACTTAATTACTTACTTACTTACTTAGTTCCATTAATATCACAAGCAACAAATCAATGGATAACCAATTCTTAAAAAATAGTAAAAATTATGACAATGTGTCAAAAAATTTTGTCAGCTTTTGCCATGGTTTTAAAGGAAAAAACTTAAGGCCTCATAAGACCTAAACATTTTTTTTTTCAATACGACCAATTACTTAAAAGTCAGCAATGTTTTCTGTAAAATATTATTAATTCCTTTATTTTTATGGTCTTTAAGATTTCACATCTTTAAAGTTAAGCTTAAAACTTGAAGAGCAATTTTGTGCCTTCCGTATATTCGCAAATTTAAGCTTTACGCCTATTTTCTACCCTTACTCAAATTTAATTAAAAAAATGACGGTTTCATCCAGTTGCTTGTTGTGTATTATAGCCTTGATCCTTAAATAAACAAAAGTTACTATGATCAAAAATATACAAACAAAAATTTAAGCATTACTTCGCTTGCTCGTATAAAATTCAAAGTCCTTAAATCCTGTTTGAATTGCCATCAATGAAGTTGTTGCGCTATACTGACGCTGCTGGTATGAAGCTATTTGACTTATATTTCCATGGATTTTGATTTCTTTTTCTTGTTGTTGTTGTTGTTGTTGTTAAGAACAAGGAAGGATTTTCCTTAATACAAGATTCATTTGTCTATATTTTTGAAACAAGTACAAAAAAATCAACTCAAATGTCTTCTTTTCTTTTATGGAGGTAAATTTTGAACTTGTCGGCTTTTCACTATGACAGTTGTTGTAAGCTTTTTTGTTTTGGTTTTCAATTTAGTCCTTTTTTTGTGTCTCTATTGAAGTACCTACTCGTACTTGAAATACTAGAAGATTGATTTCGTGTTATGGCTGGTTTTATTGCAATTTGTTTCGGTTTTCATGCGTCCTTTTGTCGTCGTCCTTGTTGTTGTTTTTTTTTTTATTCTGTCGTTCCTATCGCTGCTGCTATGGCAAGGAATTTTCTTTTTTGAAAATGGTTGAATAATTTCATTAGTGTGTTTGTTGTTGCATGAAGCGTTATATTGCGAATGAGACGAATAACTCCTACTATATACCATAAAATAAGCAACAGCAACAACAACCAACAACCAACAGCAGCAAACAACAAAATACCAACAAAAAAAAAGGATAACAAATTCGCAGGATTTTAAGATAAAATATTTGCAGGAGTTTTCTCTATGCCTATACTCTTACCTATATCTAACCTACTCTCGTATTTATTTGTACCCAATTAAATGGGAATGAAAATAAAAATGGTTTTATTTTTGGTTGTTGCAAAGGTAGATTAGAAAAAAAAATAAAAGAAAATGTACAATTTATATAGAATGGGTCTATCCATGCGTTCGAAAAAATTTCACGGACAAAAGAGCTGAATTACTTTTTTTTCAACACTTTTCTATTTTTCTCGGGAAAAAAGATTTCGTACAAATACTGAAAGAATAATTTAAGTACTTAAAGAGTTTAAGTACTTGTAGATTGTGTACAGGATTAAGAGGGAATGATGGTATTTGAAAATTGGTGGATTATTCAAAAATGGGTTTTTGGGAATTTTTGTCACTGGTTTAAGTTGGTTGTTTAAGATTCTAGATCCATTGACCTAGATTTGAATATGTAAAAGAATATAATTGGTTATTTTTAATGGAGGGTTATTACCTTAAAAACAATACAAATTTAAAACAAAATTGATAAGAGCCTTTTGGGATTTTGAAATCATTTGAGAACCGATATTTTGCTTCATAAACTGAAAATGGTTCTCGTGTTGAAGAATGTTGGTTAGATATTTCAGGGTTTCAGTGGAATATTTGTTTTCAAAAGTCGTTTGTGGAGCTTAGTGCTAGATGATAAAATCGTGTTTCTGTGAGGGAGAAAAATGAGACAAAATCTAAATGGCCTGTAACGAAAGTATATAATGGAATTATATGAGACTTTAGATATATTGTAAAGGAAATAAACTCGGTATCGATTTCAATCATAAGACTTAAGAAAATTTTCTTTTTCAGCCTAATATTATCATAACTCTAATTTTTGGTGAACACAGTGGCGTAAGAATTTAATCCACTTTCCATATACATATATATTTTTTGAATGAATAGTTTGAGAAAAAATACATTTATTAGTGCAAAATTCTACGAGCGAAAATCAAAAAATTTAATTCATAAGCACTTTACAAAAATGGTCTTAAGAAGCCATTTTATTAAAAAAGCATATTAAAAATACAAACAATTCCTATGCAAGCTATGTTTTATAATTTAATATCCTCTACGAGGACTGCAGACCACTCTGTTTTTTTTTTTTTAATCCACTGTATGAACAAAATTATAACAAGTGATTTGAAACAAATTCACTTTTGAAATGTTTCGAAACCAAAATCAAATAACTTCCATAAAATTACGATTATAAACCAAAAAAGAGGCTGGGATGCGACCCACACTGATAACTTCCAATCCCGTCTTTCGATTCTTACTTAAAAGTTTGTATATATGTATCATATATATTTTTACCAAATTTGCGTACTGTTTTTTGTAGATTTTATTTTTTACGAAAAAACGGACTGCTGGATTTTTATAAAAAAATTACTGAATATCGACAACAATATTTTCTGTGAAATAAAATAAGTGTGAAGCAAATATTTTTAATTTTTAAAAAGTTATTTGAGTCGAAAGTAAATTTTTACCAATTTTTAGTATTGTTTTTTTTTTTTTTAGGTTTTTATTTTTTGTAAAAAAAACTGTCAATTCGACTTTTCTCAAAATCTTATCGAATATTGAAAAAATATTTCTTATAAGTTAAAATTAGTTAAAAGCCATTATCTCAAATTTTTGAAAAGATATTTGAGTCGAAAATCAATTTTTACCAACTTTTGTTAGATTTTGTTTAGGTTTTTAATTTTTATACTAAATCTGTCTATTCGATTTTTTTCAAAATTTTACTGAGTGTTGACAACAATATTTTTTAAAAGATTAAAGTAGTTTAAAGTTAATATCTCAAAGTTTTGAAAAGATATTTAATTTGAAAATCAATTTTTACCACCTTTTATACATTTTTTTTTAGGTTTTTATTTTTTGTAAAAAAATGTCAATTCGACTTTTCTAAAAATTTTTCCTAATGTTGAAAACAATATTTCTTATAAGTTAAAATTAGTAAGAAGCCATTATCTCAAATTTTTGAAAAGATATTTGAGTCGAAATTCAATTTTTACCAACTTTGAGTAATGTTTTTTTTTGGTTTTTATTTTTTATAAAAAAAACTGTCAATTAGAATTTTCTCAAAATTTTATCAGATGTCAAAACATTACTCTTCGTTGCACAAAATTGTTTTGAAGATGAAATCATGTTTTAGTCGTAAAATTTTCGAGGGGACAAATTTTATTTTTCAGTTTTTTTGATTTATAAACAAAAAACGGTTCATTGGATTTTTTTCCAAATATATACTTGTTTTGTATCACGTTACAATATATAAAAAATTTAAAAAAAATCTACTTCAAGTCTCTAGCGTCATTGGTCCATGAGATATTTAGGTTTAACCAAAATTTTCACCTTTTTTTAAACTGCTATGGTACGAAAACCACCCACGAAATTTTCTTGAGAACCCTTTTTGCATCTTTCTGCCTTATTATCTGTATAACAAAATTTATTTGAAGTCGATATCTCTTCTGGTTCTTGAGCTATGGACAACGAAAAAAACGTCGCGAACGTACGGACGTACGTACACACGCACGCACAGACGTCTTTCTAAAAATCTTTTATTTCGACTCTAGGGACCTTGAAACGTCGAGAAATGTTAAAATTTTCAATTCGACAAATCGGACCCATTACAATAACTTCCTATGGGAAGTTAAAAATTTGAAATACAATTGAGTAAATACAAAAAAATTAATAAAATGGTTTTAAAAATTTAAAAGCGAAATATAAATTGAATTATAACGAATTATAAATTAAGTATGTATCGCTTTTTTTAGAAACTAGGAGAAATTTTTCAAATAATAAAAATGTTCAAATTTTCGAAACGTCAAAGTATAAAAAATATTCTGTTTTAAAAATAAATTCATATTTTTTTTGATTATCAACAGTTTACCAAACAGTTCAATTTCAAATGTACTTTTTAGTATAGATATGCATTTTTCGAACGCACGTCAAGAATGTTGAATAATTCATCCAAATCTGTTTCACCTTCCTGTATTAATATTAAAACGTTAAGTCCACTGTGCCCTTGGTGTATCTTTTTTTAAATTCTTATTCGTCAAATATAGGAAACATATGTCATGTATGTATTGCATTTCAAATTTTTGATTTCGTCATTCTATCTGACTGTTTTCGTTTTTTCTACAGCCTAAACCATTTTGCCGACTGAGTTCAAACTTGGTAATTAAGGTTTGAAAAAGATTCGAGTTATGAATTTTTGGAGACCAAAAATAGTCCCCATACAATTTTTTGTAAAAAATCGAGTATTTGAATTTTATCAATAAAGATACAAAAGATTTGTATGAAATTTGTCCCACTCTTTTTTTTTAACATGTATCTACTTCAATATTAAAAATATGGTTTTATATTGCTACAGGGTACTCGACACAGAACCGTTATTTTTGTTTTCAAATTTTCTTAGGAACTAAAGAACCTATTTAATTTTTTTTTCTGAACATTTTTGATAAATCATAAATTTTCAGAATTCAATATTTTAAACATTATATAGGGTTATCCATTTTGCGGTTTCAAAAGTAAACGTAAATTAAACAAGTATAGAATATTTTTGTTCATGATATTTTTATTTTATTATAAATTTTGACGTTGGAATTATGTGTGAAACACTACATCATTTGAATGACCACCATTCGAATTGTTGCAAGCTTCAATTCTTTTGAGATAACTTTGAGAGACCACTTTTTGACACTTATTGGCCGGTATCTCAGCCATAACTTGACTTGGTTTTTAAGTGCTCAAGAGTTAGAATTTTATCTGCATAAACACGGTCTTTTGCGTAGCCCCACAAAACAAAATGTCCAGCTGAGACAAATTGCATGATCTTGGTGGCCAGTTGATGTCATCACGATGAGAAATTACCCGGCCAAGAAATGTCTCTTGCATTAAAGCCATATTCGCTCGAGTTGTGTGGCATGTGGCACGGTTTATTTGAAACCACATTTTCTCTTAGTCGTATTCTTCACTAGCAGTCAAAATAAGTAGGTTATCATATGAACATAACGCTCCGAATTGACGGTGACAGTCGATCCATTGTCATTTTCGAGGAAGTAAGCTCCAATCAAACCTCCCTCCGGACCAAACAGTGACTTTTAATGGATTTAATGGCATCTCTTCAAAGACTTAAGGATTCTCAGAACCCCAAATATGATAATTTTTTTATTAACATAGGTACTCACCGAGTGAGAAATGTATCTTCGACATTGTGAATGGTCAGCTGGCTTCAGTTGTTGTGTGAACTGGACTTTATATGGATGTAGGTGTAGATCCATATGCAAAATACACTATAATGTGCCATAAGACAGTTTTGATTCCTTAGAACGATAGGGAACCGACACACTCTGGTCTTTTAAGACACTTTCACTTACAGGAGCGATATTTTCAGTGGTACGAGCGAAGTAATGATTCACATGATATCTAAAACCAATCCAGTTTTTTCAAATTTCTTCACAAATTTGCCAATTGCTTGCGTAGTTGGACGATTATGTAAACCATAATCTCCTCTTAAAGCACGATATGTGGCTGAGGCAGAATCATCATTTTTGTAGTAGGTTTTAACAATTCTTGAACATTGAGTGATAGTTAAGCGATCCATTTTTGTAAATGTCATAATTTCAACTGATCAAAAAATTGGTTTAACAACTTAGTTTGAAAGATATCGAATTCCAGGACCAACCGTAAAATGGATAACCCGTTATAAACAAAATTCTGATGTAAAGCTTACATTTTTAAGCACTAACTTACTGCATACCAATAATATTTCTAAGCTCAATCGACACATATAATATATGAAATATTATTTTAAAAACAAAACGTTCTAAATTAAGAAATTAAATGCATGTAATTTACACTTCAAGTCAAGAAAGTTCTTTTTTATTTAAGCTCCAATTTAATTTTCGAAACCCTAAAACTAGCGTTATAACTTTGTTAGTTAATTTCTCGGTTATACCAAATACTTGTTGATCCTGATTTCAGTAGCAGCTTAAACTTCAACTTGGCTTCAAAAACAAACGTTGCAAAAATGCTCTTTAGTATTTTTATCGCACAAAAGATCCATCTTCACTTTGACAAAGTAATACCTTCTTTAGCAACATTCCAATAACAAACAAAAAAATTAATTTAAAAACAATGACAATTTAAATTTCTTAACTAAGTTCTTCTGCGGGTCCATGAAGTTACAAGAAACACAAAAAATTAGAACAAATAACACAATGTCTTCCTTTTAAATTGCATTTCAATTTGTTTTTCGAAAAGTGATGGTCATTCATACCATTTAAAAAGTCAAAACTATTAAGTTCTTGAATTTTAACCTGTAACTTAACTCATCTCAAATGGTTTTATTTTCGCTCTTAAAGAGATATACACAGTTATATCCAGAATAGGTGCAAGAGGTGATGAATGGCTTTACGCTCAAGTTAGTTGCAATTCATTTTGCACCAAGAAAAAAAAAACGAATCCTTTTAAAATTGTTCGCCTTTTGTTCTTTGTAAGAACTTGAATCTTGCAAGATAAAGGAAAGGTACGTTATGGAGCAATCATCACAGGAAACCAATTATAGAAGTTTTTATTCAAATATTTCACAACGTGTCGGTTGTCCTTGTCGTCGTAGCCGTAGTCGTAGTAGTCGATGTCTTCTTCCATCGTATAGTCGTCCATCAGAAGTTACAATATTGTTTTTAAGGATATATATTGAAACCACATATAAACACAAAGTAACTCGTATATGTGATTTTTGAAAGGGAGAAAGATGGGGGTAAATGTATTTATTTGAGGTACGTAGAATTTGTTTAACAAATCGATTTTCAAAACAGTAAATTGGTTTCTCAACTACTCGACTGATTTAGTAATGTAACATGCTTGTCTTTCAGTCAAGTGAAATGAGAAAGGAGATAGAAATGTTTCTAACAAGGACAAGTAAGACATATTCTTGAAAATCATCAATCTTGATGTTCATATACGGAACTATGACTTGGAGAACAGAATTTTTAAGTTAGTTTTCATGTGTTACACATCTTTCTTAACATGTTATTATACTCGTATGTATGCAATTTCTTAAAAGACATAATGATTTTCAGTAACCCTGACAACGTGACAAGTCAAACAGAAACCATTAGAAACCATTTTTAATTTTTTTAACTAATTCGAAACTTATAAAATCTACATCATATCGCAAAGAAGAATTTAATATTGTGTGTACCCATAATTTTAAAACTTGTAGGTATTTCAAATATTAAAATTCTCATCACTACCTAATATTTAAACATTTAAATTTAAGATTTACTATTTGAAAGTTAAATTTAATGATAAAAGCTCAGTAAATTTAATAAATCTTAGTTCATCTGTAGACAGGAACGTATCTTGTACTATAAAAAAGGCTCAAAAACATGCTCTTTTCTTTGGTGTTAGAACTTCTTTAGGGAAATGCTTCAAAGGAAAAAGGTACAATTGTATACTTAAGGATGATTTATTTTTGTAGACATCCTAACCAAGTGGTAGACCATCTGAAACATAGGGTTTTAAATTAATACCTTATACATTGTAAATCAAAGTTCTAAACTGGTGAAGGCCAACAATAAGTTATTATAATAATATTTTCTTCCTTAAAAGTTTAAAAGTTAAGTGATATTATATACCTCAACAAGTGTATTTTTGATATGGATAAAATCTTGAGTATCTTTACAGATGTTCTCAATTTTAAACATAAAGAAGAATTCTTTTACATAGATATCTCGCCCTAGTTCATCCCATATCACCCTCTTAAAAAACTATACGTTTTGAGTTCCCTTTCAAAATCATTTTTGTCTATTTCGAGGGAAATCGTCACCTGAGTTCTATCTTGTTCTATGTCCATTTTTCAAAATGTTGGGAAATCGATTTTTAAAGTCCAGATCGAAAACTTTTGTTTATTTTACCATATTTATTTTTGGAAGTGATGTTTTTCTGAAAGCCTTAACAATTTTGTTTTAAAAACAATTCACAAATTTCTTTTTTCTTCTGTTCTGAAATAATGATAAATAAAAATCCAAACAGAGGTTATTTTGGATATTGAACAAAGTTATATGGAGTGAAGATAAGTTGATAAAATTGGTGGATATTGAACAAAAAAACCTAATATTGAACAAGACAGAAATTAACGAGGATATTATAGGAAACCAGAGGTATTTTGTATTAAATTGGACAATAACAATTTCATTATTTAAATCAGATTTCATTAGGTTCTCTGAAGGGTACTATGAAAGAAGACAACAAATTTTTTAATATCTTGGTATGTTTGTATTGTTAAAAAAAAAATGTAGGTTTTAGAAAAACACTTTAGTTCACAAATAAAAGATTTATTTCTTAACAAAGCGTTACCTAAATTTATTTTTTTCTAAACAAAAAAAAAAGGAGAAATTCTTTTATATTTGTATGTATTATATTAACTTAATAACATAGCTTCATTGTATTTATTAAAAAAATATATAAATTATATTTTACTTTTAAAAATAATATAAATAAAAATAAGAAACAGTCTTTAATTCATTTTTCACAGTTTGTTCTTTCACAGTATTTTATTTCGTTTTAAATATAAAAATTATTATTAGCTTAAGGCGATAATATAAAAATAAATAATAGAACTCAATGTCCCTGATTAAGAGATCCGAATCTAGTTAAACGACCTTAACAAAAACATCCGTAGAAATAAAACATAAATTTCACTTCTAAATGCTTAGATAAGTTTATTTTAAATTGAGCTTGAGGAGCTTTTAAGCATTTAGAGGGAAATTTGTGTTTTATTTCTACGGATGTTCTAGTTAAAATTGACTTTAGGCTAGATTTGGATCTATTATCCAGGGTTAATAATTAAATTTCATTTAATGGTTTCTTATTATGTTTTCGTAAAAACGTTGATCTTGTATGTTAGACATGGACGGTAACATTGCTTGAATGTCTTTTTTCTTTTCCTTGATTAGCTTTATGTTGAAAACACTTTGTACGACAGTAGGAAGGATATTACACTTTAAGGCCTCTCATAGTTTTAGCGATTCTAACCGTTTGAAAATCCTCACTATGTTTTGTCTTATAATACAAGGAAAGAAGGTCATTGCTTCTATATTCGATTTGTCTGCAATCTTTGAAACATACCATTTTAAGATTTATTAGAATTCAAAAAATCTTCTTTCTTAAGCTGCGAAATCTTAAGCTTAATTTTGCTGTAGTTCATTCCGTTCAGAATCCTTATTAAAGAAACGGGGCTGTAAACTTCCAAGTCCTTTAAGTATTTTTCGATTCCACTGTGCACAGCATCCACTTCTTGCACTTGCGAATGGCCTGGTTCAGAATACTTGTGAGTAATTGTCTCAATGCTGGTATTAAATTCCATAAATTTAAGAATGGCTAAGGAAACCATTCTGTTCTTATTTTGCAGAATGCAAGCATCGGACCATAAAATAATCCTTTTTGTTTCTGGAAGATCTTCCAGAATTTTTTTCAAAATAATAGTGAGACCAGATGCTATGTCATTTCCACACCGAACGCTTAGCGTTTCGTGCCAAATTCCGCAGTAGGTGGTTTTATTATTTTGGCAAAATCCCGTCAAATTATTTACAGCATATTTACGCCTAAAAAAAATGTCACTCGAAACATTTTCTTTCGGCAGCGAAAAAACATTTTGCAGATCATAAGCGATGTTTTTTCGATCGATATCACGCTGAGCCTTTGCTATGATTACTGCGATGAACGTCATAATCTCGTTTTTCACTTGTATTCGGAATTCTTGTTGCTGTGATCTTAGCACATTTATCGCAAGTATCTTTTTTGGGTTTAAAAAACGACAAATTGAATGATTCATTGAAAACTTTCCGATAAATATTACAGGAAACTAGTTTTCTCGCTGTCTCTACATATGTACATTTTATACATTTTCATTAAAGTTAGGCCAGCTTCGAGATATTGTTTTTTGGTATTTGCTCGGCAGTAGTGCGAATCCATTACTGGAAAAGATTTTATATGTTCTTTAACTTTATTTACTCGATGAGAGATCAGAACTGAATGAGCATATAACCAAATTAAGTGTGACAATGGTGATCTCGTATGATTTTGAACAAAATAGAATTCTTGTTCTTATATAACCAAATTCATATCTTTTTGTTCAATAAGGTACAAATTGTAACCAAAATAATTTGAACATTGAACAAAATAGAAATAAATGAAGTATATAAAAATATTGAAAAAAAAATCCATAAATGTGGATATTGAACAAGAAAGAAATAAGAAGATATGATTTTAAAGATATAAAATGGTCAGAAAAGTGGTTCATTGAACAAAAAAAAATTTTATTCTAAAAACTAAGGTATTTTTTTCATTCTGAAATACCAATGTTGGAAAAAAATGATTACAATAAAATTCAATTAGAATTACTTTTATTTCACAATTTCAATTAGTTTCAATTGTAACTAGAACATTTCAATTACTAATTAGATGCAATTAAAAAGCGTCAATTACTTATAATTTTCAAAAATGTCCGAAAAAAGGTGAATATTTGTTTTTCTATTTGTTTTTGTGATTGATTTTCGCCATTTTAAAAATGAAATTGGTTTTGATAATTTTCTTAACATTTTTTTTTTAAATCCTAAACATTGATTTTGTAAATCAAAAAAAGAATCAACCCTAAAAAGTTAAAAAAAAACGGAAAAAAGTACAAAAATTTACGCAATTTTTTGACTATATTTTGACCACTTTCCAATACTTTCGATCAACTGTTAACAGTTCGAAAAACAAGCACCACAATCCTTTTTATGAAGCTTGAATGTGTGACCATAACCTTTTTTCAAAAAACCCCTGAGTAATTTATAAAAGGCTGAACCCACTTAGGCCCCCTACAAATTTTTAATCCTCTCTAAATAAACTTTTTAAAAAGTGTTCGTTACTTATAAATAAAACTCCTTCCATAAAACTTTGCCAGAATTCTTCAAATTGAGTCCATTTTTTAATGAAATTTTTCTGAAACAGAAATTTTGTTCAACTGTTTTATTTTTTCCTCCAATTTTCGGGGTTTTTAGAGTTTTTTCATTAACTTCCCATAGGAATTTATTGTAATCGGTCCGATTTGTCGAATTGAAAATTCGAGTCGAAATAAAATATTTTTATAGAGATGTCTGTGCGTGCGTGTGTACGTACCATCGGACGTCCGTACGTCTGTACGTTCGCGACGTTTTTTTCCGTCGTCCATAGCTCAAGAACCGGTAGAGATATCGACTTCGAATAAATTTTGTTATACAGATAATAATGCAGAAAGATGCAAAAAGGGCTCTCAAGAAAATTGCGTTTGTGGTTTTTTTTACCATAGCAGTTTAAAAAAAAAGTGAAAATTTTGGTTAACACTAAATATCTCATGAACCAATGACGACAAAGACTTGAATTAAATTTTATATTATATATTGTAACGTGATACAAAACACGTATATTTAAAAAAAAAAAATGAACGTTTTTTTTATAAATCAAAAAAACTGAAAAAAAAATATTGGTCACCTCGAAAATTTTACGAAAAAAAAATGATTTTATTTCCAAAACAATTTTGTGCAACGAAGAATAATGTTTTTGACATCTGATAAAATTTTGAGAAAATTCTAATAGACATTTTTTAAAAAAAAAATCAAAAACCAAAAAAAAAAAAATTAACTAAAGTTGGTAAAATTTGATTTTCGACTCAAATATCTTTTCATAACTTTGAGATATTGGCTTTAAAAAACTTTTATCTTTTAAAAAATATTGTTGTCAACATTCTGAAAAATGTTAAGAAAAATCGAATTGACAGTTTTCTTACAAAAACAATAAAAACCTAAAAAAAACTGATAAAAATTGGTAAAAGTTGATTTTCGAATATCTTTTCAAAAATGTTCGATTAATGCTTAAAACTAATTTTAACTTATAAAAAATATTGTTTCCAACATTTGAAAAAATTTTGAGAAAAATCTAATTTACAGTTTTTTTTACAAAAAAATAAAAACCTAAAAAAAATTAACAAAAGTTGTAAAAATTGATTTTCAACTCAAATATCTTTTCAAAAATTTGAAATTGTGGCTTTCAACTAATTTTAACTTATGAGAAATATTGTGTCCAACATTTGGAAAAGTGTTGGGAAAAATCGAATTGACAGTTTTTTTTTACAAAAAATAAAAACCTAAAAATAAATTAATAAAAGTTGGTAAAAATTGATTTTCGACTCAAATATCTTTTTAAAACTTAAAAATATTGGCTTCAAACTTATTTTATCTTACAGAAAATATTGTTTTTGACATTCAGTAATTTTTTTATAAGAACCCAACAGTCCGTTTTTTCATAAAAAAAAATTAATTTCATTCATCCAATTTGTATTTTTTCATATAAGAAATAAAAACTTTTAAGAAATGCTACTAAAATTGGTAAAAATTGGTTTTCGACTAAAAATCTCGTTAACAAAAACTGATTTTAAAATAAAACTATTTCATTATATGCAAATTATTGTTGGTAATTTTGAAATTTTGAAGAATAATTCAACTGACAACTTTTTTAACACAACACGAAAACCTACAAACTTTTAAGCAAGACAAATCGACAGACGGGATGGGAAGTTATTAGTGTGGGTCGTATCCCAGCCTCTTACGGTTTTAAAAAATGATACAAACTTTTCAAAAAAACCTTCAAAGAAAGTACTTAATTTTATACACCGTGGGGCAATATTTTAATTATTTTTGTGAATGTCTTGACTATTCTTTTATGCTTAACTAACTGAGCTATCAGTTTTCAAAATTAAGATAATTCTTAAGATATTCCTTAAAAAAAATTATTTAAGACTTTCGAGCTCTAAGAATGTTTTCAAGGACTTTACCATACAAACAATTTTATTTTTATAATTTTTTGTTCATAGTGCAATTTTGAATTTGAAGAAATCCATTGATTTTTTCTTGATACACTTCAAGAGCCATCAAAATAGGTTTAAACGTGACAGAGTTCAAAAATCTTTAAAATTAAAAAAAGGGTTCATATCTCAAAATCAAATGCTATTCAAAACTTATTAGAAGATATAAAGAAAATGTCTTTGAAGATCATAAAGCCTTTTTGCTTTAATTTAAAAAATATGAAATTTTACGATATTCATTCTCAATTTTTAAAGAATTCATCAACTCTAGGGCGTTATGTCTAGCGACAAAACCATCACCACTAATACCCTCATTAGTTCATTTTATCCCTAATAATTTATGTAAATTATGCTATTTCTAGCTACAAAATAAACTTTAACACAAGAACACTATGAAAATTCTCCATAGTATTGTTAAAAATCATTCAATCATCACAAAAGGGATCAACAAAAAAATAAATTGTAAATCCCCAAAGTAAAATGACCAATCTTACAAAACGGAGAACATAACAGAGTGACATTCTTTCCGCTTGGTCTACAAAAGTCTAAAGTAAAATGAAAAGAAGCAGTTCCATTTCCATTACTTTAACACAAAACATAACCAACAATGCAAATGTCCTGTCACAAAAATGCACTCAAATTTAGTGAAGAGAAAAATATATATACAATAAAAACAAACACACAGAAAAAATAAATAAAAATCTTTACCAGGAATAAAAAAGGACGAACGAAAATACAGAAAGGAACAAAGAATATCAAAAAGAAAAGTCTGATGTACACAAGAAGACAAGAAGTAAACGTAGATTTTTTTTTTTACAAATTTACAATTTCTCTCCTTAAATTTTTGCGAATTGAAATAAAAATAAGAAAAAAAGGAAAAAATTGAAAAAATCAACTGGAAAACATAACTCCTTGGGCAAGGGTAGAAATTTACATGAAAACGTATTTCTTCATTTATCATCATCAGTAAAATAGAAATGGATGAAATGCAACAGAACAAACACACCAACGATTTTCTTCTTAAATTCATGTGACAAGGACATTAATCTGTACACCAATACAAGCTCAAAACATACAAAATAACATTTTGAAGCAGAAAGACGAAAAACCAAAAAAAGGATTTCTCTTATTTCACTTGATTTTCGTAGTCGTTTTTGGGGGATAAACCATAAAAGTGCTGACTTGGATTGTATGCACAGCAAAGACGTTTTTATAGCATTTTCCTTGCTGCATGCACATAAGGATTTCCATCAGGCCACCTAATGGAATCAAAAACTTTTCCAAATACAAACAACAACCGATACACTGCATCTGCATCATAGTTTCACTTAAACTTCTTGTTTTTTTGTTTTGTTTGTTTCTGTTTAAAGCGCACAAAAATATGCAGGAGAAACAGTAGACGTCTGCGCTGCGTGTATTGTATAGAAGGACATTATATTTCTCTATTTTGTTTTATACAAGTTAAGAAAATAAAAATAAATAAAATATTTTGTTTCTCAAACTTGGAATGTAAATATACAAAAATGCAAAAATTTTAAAACTTTTGTGTAGGAAATAATTTCAAACATTTTATCTGTCCCAAAGCTTGAAGCTTGAAAACTGACAAAGCAACAAAATAAATGGTCAAAACGCTGTATGTAAGTGTGAAATTCTTAGGGTCAGGTGGTGCAACAAGCTACAAACGGTTCTACAGAAAGCAATGAGACTGATTTAATGAAGAAAGACACAAAACAAAAATAACTCAAAAATATAGAAGAGAAAACTTCGTCTATATTATTTTTGTTGTTGTTGTTAGGAATTCTTTTAGTATTATCTATGCTGTGATAGAGTGCGACAAAAGTTAAGTTGGTGACGGAAAAACTTGAGAACATGGTAATTTGACATAATGACTTTTTTATTTTCGTTGAAAACACTCTTTTGTTGAATTTTTATTTTTGTCATAAAGAAATAGAAAATACTATGGAAGAGGTTAAGTTTTCATAGTTTGTGACTTATATTATGTACGTAGCTCTTAGTCTTTTAAATCAAAATGGTGCATAAAGTTGAAGAATTTTAATGAAATGATAAAAAAGGTGCTATACCTTTTCTTTATACTTGCTCCTGTTTTAGTATTATCAATTTAAGTCAAATACATTGTCTACCACTTAAAATGATGGAACTTAGATTAAGGTCTTAAAAGTCTTTTCAAAAACACATCACAATCTTAAATCTTAATACCATCATATAAACACATACATATTTATGTTTCAAACATTTTTTTTTATAATTTAAAATGATATTAATTTGAAAGTAAATTTGATTGGTCGGATTTATCGAAGCAAAAATGTTGAAATTTTTCCACGTTTGAAGGCCTCGAGGATCTAGGTTAGGTTGGAGTGGCTGTCCAGATGTCATTGACTCACTTAGACCTCAAGGGTCCATTGTGATACCACTAATGAGGTTACTCATGGGAGAGTAATGAAAATTACCATTTTGTGCTTTTAATAAAGTTAGAGAGACACTTTGTGTCAATCGTTGCCAGTTCACTGGTATTGTCGAAGAAGGGATTACCAAGAAAGTTATTCCTTCTAATGGAGAGTGCTGGACATGTACATAGAAGGTGTTGGACTGTTTCCTCTTCCTCCTCGTCTATGCAGCTTCTACAGAAGTCATTTGTGTAGACCCCTAGCCTCAGAGCATGTCTTCCTATGAGGCAGTGTCCTGTTATTACTCTAATTGTAGAGCTTATATTTTGTCTGCTCAGGGATATCAAGCTTTTTGACCGTTTTAAGTCTATGCTTGGCCATATTTGCTTGGTTGCTAGGCAGGTGGTACCATCTAGCATTTGTTGCTTCTAGAGCATATTTTTTGAGAAGATATTTGCATGTAGCAAGTAGTGTTCCTATGTTATGATTTTGTCTAACACTAGGCAGAAGTGTTCCGTTTTTGGCGAGCTCATCGGCTTTACAATTTCCCGGAATGTCTCTGTGGCCCGGCACCCAAATGAGGTGAATATTAAACTGTTCTGTCATCTCATTCAGAGATGATCGACAATCGTGGACTACTTGTGAGTTTGTGGAGACAGACGCGAGAGATTTAAGTACGGCCTTGCTGTCCGAGAAGATTCGTATATCCTTACAAGATATAACGTTTTCTTTGAGCCAGGATAGTGCCTCTTTAATCGCCATTACTTCTGTCTGGAATACACTACATTGATTGTGAAGTCTGTATGATAGACTAAGATTCAGTTGTTCCGAATAGATACCACTTCCAACTCCGTAATCGGTCTTTGAACCGTCTGTATAGAAGTGTATCGCATTGTCTTCCAGGGGTCTCTCTTCTTCCCAGGAGGATCTTGAAGGGATGGACACATGGAAGCTTTTACCGAATACCATTTTAGGGGTGTTATAGTCTTAGCGATCTGGGATCGATCTGAAATTGTCTAGAATGTTAGTATGTCCAGTATTGTTACTGTTCCATTGAGAGGTGGCTCTAAGCCTCACACATGAGTTGGCTGCCACCATTTTGGAGAAGATGTCAAGAGGTGTTAGGTTTAAAAGCACATCCAGGCTGCGGTTGGTGTTGAGCGAAGTGCTCCTGTGATGCACATATACCTGCTGACCGCTGGACTTTGATGAACTTATTTAGATTTACCATCTTGTCCAGTGCGGTCCACCATACGACAACTCCATAAATGAGTATCGGTCTAATAACCGAAGTGTATAGCCAGTGGGTTATTTTTGGGGAGAAGCCCCATTTTGATCCTTACTTACTTACTTAAGGTGGCGCTACAGTCCGGGGCGGACCTGGGCCTCAACCAACATGCGTCTCCAGCCAGCTCGGTCCCTAGCTAGCTGTCTCCAGTTTCGCACGCCAAGTTGGTTGAGGTCCTCACCCACCTGAGTGCGCCACCTGAGTCGCGGTCTTCCTCTACTGCGCCGTCCCTCGGGATTGGATTCGAAGACCTTCCGGGCTGGAGCGTTGATGTCCATTCGCTCTACATGACCCAGCCATCTAAGCCGTTGGACTTTTATTCTGCTAACTAGGTCAGTGTCGCTGTACAGCCCGTACAGTTCGTCGTTATATCTTCTCCTCCATTCTCCATCTATACGTACGGGACCAAAAATCACCCGAAGAATTTTTCTCTCGAAGCATCCTAAGACGTTCTCATCTTTCTTTGACAGGGTCCAGGCCTCAGCGCCATAAATGAGAACCGGGATGATGAGTGTCTTATAGATGGTGATTTTAGATGCTCGAGAGAGGACTTTACTTCTCAATTGCCTTCTAAGTCCAAAGAAGCAGCGATTTGCAAGAGTTATTCTTCGTTTGATTTCAGCGCTGGTGTCGTTGCCTGTGTTTATAGCGGTGCCTAGGTAGACAAAGTCCTTAACTACCTCGAAGTTATAGCTGTCCATGGTGACGTTTTGTCCAAGACGTCGTTGTTCAATGTCCTTTTTTGATGACAGCATATACTTGGTCTTGCCCTCATTGACCACTAAACCCATCTTCTTCGCTTCCGTCGCAATGCTCAAAAACGCTCCACTGACATCACGCTTTGATCTTCCAATTATGTCAATATCATCTGCGTATCCGAGTAATTGGATGGACCTTTGGAAGATTGTGCCTCTAGTGTTGACGGTTGAGTTTTGCACAATTCTTTCCAGGACGATGTTGAAGAAGTCGCATGACAGTGCATCGCCTTGTCTTAAACCTTTTTTGACATCAAATGTATCGGTGAGATCTTTTCCGACCTTGATGGAGGAGCGTGCATTCTCCATCGTCATTCTGCACAAACGGATAAGTTTGACAGGGATGCCAAAACTAGACATTGCTCTGTAGAGCTCTTCCCTATGGATGCTGTCATACGCGGCTTTAAAATCGATAAAGAGATGGTGGGTATCGATTTGAAGCTCCTGGGTTTTTTCCAAGATCTGCCGTAATGTGAATATTTGGTCGATAGTGGACTTTCCTGGTCTGAAGCCACACTGATAAGGACCTATCAGGTTGTTGACGAACGGCTTCAGACGTTCACATAGTACGGCAGAAAGGATCTTATATGCAATGTTAAGGAGACTGATCCCTCTGTAGTTGGCGCAATTTAAAGGGTCTCCTTTTTTATGTATCGGACAAACTATGCTGAGATTCCACTCATCGGGCATGCTTTCTTCCGACCATATTTTGCAGATGAGTTGGTGCATGCTCCCTACCAAGTCATCGCCTGCTGCTTTAAATAGTTCGGCAGCTATGCCGTCAGCTCCAGCAGCTTTGTTTGACTTCAGTTTAGATATAGCTATCTTCACTTCGTCTAGGTCGGGTAGGCGGGATTGTTGATCTGCGTCGCCTAAGTTGAGTGGTTCTACCTCCCTTACAGCGGGATTCGGTTCGTCATCGCCGTTATATAATTTGGAGAAGTGGTCTTTCCATATTCTCAACATTTTGATCCTATGGCCTTTTTACAAGTAAAAAGCGCTACAGTAGCCTTTTTTACTCTTTCATCAATATTTGCCTTCCAATTTAGTTTTTTGTCTAAAATGAGGCCTAAATATTTAGCTTGTTCGGAAAACCTTAATGGTATTCCTTTAATCTTGGGTGGGCTGATCTGAGGAATTTTGTACCTTCTCGAAAAGAGTACTAGTTCTGTTTTATGTGGATTGACGTCCAAGCCGCATTGCTTAGCCCATTTTGTTAGCCTATTCAAGGCATTTTGTAGGAGTTCCGAGAGAACTTGGGAGTGTTTTCCAGATACAGATATTGCAACGTCGTCAGCATAGGCATAGGTACCTCGATTCACCGATCTGGTGGTAGTAAAACTTCTCATGCTAGAAGTTATTGTCCTGCTTTTGAGCATGAGACTGATAAGATCTATGAGTGGTTTCTCTAGTTGCAGCTTTTCCATTGCTGTCGTGATCGCCTGGTAACTGACGTTGTTGCAAGCTCCTTCAATAACTAGGAAAGCTACTAGGTTATATTCTTTGTATTCGAGGGAATATTCAATACTACGTACCAGCGAATGAAGTGCTGTTTCTACTGATTTTCCCTTAGAGTAAGCATGTTGAGCTGTGGAAATGAGACATGGCAAGATCCTCGAGAATCTAAATCAA
Source organism: Eupeodes latifasciatus (assembly GCA_920104205.1). Taxonomy (NCBI): domain Eukaryota; kingdom Metazoa; phylum Arthropoda; class Insecta; order Diptera; family Syrphidae; genus Eupeodes; species Eupeodes latifasciatus. The sequence continues at coordinate 116,855,127 of OV049925.1, read as the reverse complement.
TAGTTTTTGCCATTACGAGCGTATACACTTCTGTTCGTACGTCCGTAAACTTATATATCTATATCTCAAGAACCAGCAGATTTATCGACTGAACACAAATTCTGTTTGATAAACGATATCGTTGAAATGTGCAGAAAGGATTTTCAAAATGATTCAGTGGGCGGTTTTCTTGATAAGGCATTTAAGAAATAGTTCATTTGACTTTTGTATCTTTCGACTACTTTAAGTTTACTAATTGTGAAGTCATACAGAATTGGTGAGCACATTCAAATAAAATTCAATGAAAAGTTTTTTTAAAGGTCAAAAAACTGAAATTTAGGATATTCTGCGAAAAAGAATCACAATGCCTTCAAAAATGTGTCAAAATTTTATTTTCGACTCAAACATCTTGAAACAAATTTATTTCAACTTTAACAAAAGTAGCAGTTTTTGTATTATTATAATTTATTCTTAATATTTTGAGAACAAAAACGGTCAACTTTTTTAGTTTTAGAAAAATTCAATTGACAGTTTCCTTACAAAAATAAAAAAAAGAGGCTGGGATGCGACCTACACTGATAACTTCCCATCCCGTCTGTCGATTTGTCTTGCTTAAAAGTTTGTCAATATGTATCAGTTTTTACCAAATTTGCGTACTATTTTTTGTAGATTTTATTTTTTTATGAAAAAACGGACGGCTTTTATAAAAAAAAGTACTGAATATCGAAAACAATATTTTCTGTGAAATAAAATAAGTTTGAAGCCAATATTTTTAATTTTTAAAACGAAATTTGAGTCGAAAGTAAATTTTTACCACGTTTTAGTATTTTTTTTTAGGTTTTTATTTGTAAAAAAAAAATGTCAATTCGATTTTTCTCAAAATTTTATTGAATGTTGACAACAATATTTTTTGAAAGATTAAAGTAGTTAAAGTTAAAGCCAATATCTCCAAGTTTTGAAAAGATATTTGAGTCGAGAATCAATTTTTATCAACTTTTATTAACTTCCCATAGGAAGTTATTGTAATGGGTCCGATTTGTCAAATTGAAAACTTTGACATTTCACGACGTTTCAAGGTCCCTAGAGTCGAAATAAAAGATTTTTAGAAAGATGTCTGTGCGTGCGTGTGTACGTACATATGTACGTTCGTACGTCCGTACCTTCGCGACGTTTTTTTCGTCGTCCATAGCTCAAAAACCAGAAGAGATATCGACTTCAAATAAATTTTGTTATACAGATAATAAGGCAGAAAGTGCTCTCAAGAAAATTGCGTGGGTGGTTTCCTTGGCGCAGAGACATAAAGCCCAGGGACATAACGCCGACATTTTTTTTGGAGCTTATGTCCCACCTGAGTGGGAAATAAATCCGAAATTTAATTTGGGCCCTAAGTCCCACCCAAGTAAGACCTAAGTCCCAAATTTGTTTGTTAAAAATGGGACATTGTCCCCAAATTTTTGCAGAGCTAAAAAAGAATATAAAGTTTTTGTATTTCAATACAATGAACAATAATTTTTTGATACGGTGATAGTACAAAAATTAGGAAAAACAAAAAAGTTTATTTTCAACATTATTTGCGGGATCTTAACTCCCTTTTTCGGGGTCACACCCGCTCACGCAACTCCGTTGCTCCGCTTAGGGTATGTAAAGTCGCCAGGCAGGCGCCTATATCAACAACTTCTTTCAATAAAAGCACTTGTGGGTGGCCCGCTTCGCGGGTTCTCAGGATTTTAACTCCCTTTTACGGGGTCACACCCGCTCACGCAACTCCGTTGCTCCGCTTAGGGTATGTAAAGTCGCCAGGCAGGCGCCAATATCAACAGCTTTTTTGAATAAAAGCACCTGTGGGTGGCCCGCTTTGCAGGATCTTAGGATCCAAACTCCACAAAACAAAGTCTTGTGGTATTGAAGTGCTCCAAGTTGTGTCATTTGGTGATTCTTATTAAGTGGGACATTAGCCCCAAAATTTTTATTTGGGGCTACGGTCTCACTTGGGTGGGACTTAGGGCCCAAATAAGATTTCGTTTTTATGTCCCACCGAAGTGAGACATAAGCCGCATAAAAAAAGTTGGGCGTTATGTCCCTGCGCCGCCGGCCGGTTTTTTTACCATAGAAATTTAAAAATAAGTTGAAAATTTTGGTTAACCCTAAATATCTTACGAACCATAAACGCTAGAGATTTGAATTAAATTTTATATAATATATTGTAAAGTGATACCAAACAAGTATATTTTTTTAAAAATCCAATTAACCGTTTTTTTTATAAATCAAAAAAACTTAAAAAAAAATTTGTCATCACGAAAATTTTACGACTTAAATATGATTTCATCTCCAAAACAATTTTATGCAACGAAGAATAATGTTTTTGACATCTGATAAAATTTTGAGAAAAATCTAATTGACAGTTTTTTTTATAAAAAATAAAAACCTAAGATAAACATTACTCAAAGTTGGTAAAAATTGAATTTCGACCCAAATATCTTTTCAAAAATTAAAAATATTGTCTTCAAACTCTTTTGATTTCACAGAAAATATTGTTTTCGATATTAAGTAACTTTTTTTATAAAAATCGAACAGTCCGTTTTTTATAAAAAAATAAAATCTACAAAAAATAGTACGCAAATTTGGTAAAAATTGATGTTCGGTTCTTGATATCTCTCAAATTAATTTCATTCATCCAATTGGTAAAAATTTAAGAAATGTTACTTTAATTGGTAAAAATTTGTTTTCGACTAAAAATCTATTTAATAAAACTAGATTTTCAAAATAAACTATTTCTTTATATGAAAAATATTGTTGGTAATTTTAAAATTTTTAAGAATAATTCAACTGACAACGCTCTTAACCCAACACGAAAACCTACAAACTTTTAAGCAAGACGGGATTGGAAGTTATCAGTGTGGGTCGCATCCCAGCCTCTTTTTATTTTTTTTTTAGGTTTTTATTTTTTGTAAAAAAACAATCAATTCAATTTTTCTCAACATTTTTCAGAATGTTGAAAACAATATTTCCTATAAGAAAAAATAAGTTTGAAGCCTTAATCTCAAGTTTTTGAAAAGATATTTGAGTCGAAATTCAATTTTTACCAACTTTGAGTAATGTTTTTTTAGGTTTTTATTTTTTATAAAAAAAACTGTCCATTAGATTTTTCTCAAAATTTTATCAGATGTCAAAAACATTATACTTCGTTGCACAAAATTGTTTTGGAGATGAAATCATATTTTAGTCGTAAAATTTTCGAGGTGACAATTTTGTTTCAGTTTTTTTGATTTATAAGAAAACCGTTAATTGGATTTTTTTTTTTCAAAAATATATTTATTTGGTATCACGTTACAATATATATAATATAAAATTTAATTCAAGTCTCTAGTGTTATTTGTTCATAAGATATTTAGGGTTAACCAAAATTTTCACTTTTTTTTTAAACTGCTATGGTAAAAAAAACACCCACGCAATTTTCTTGAGAGCCCTTTCTGCATCTTTCTGCCTTATGATCTGTATAACAAAGTTTATTTGAAGTCGATATCTCTTCTGGTTCTTGAGCTATGGACGACGAAAAAAACGTCGCGAACGTACGTACACACGCACGCATAGGCATCTTTCTAAAAATCTTTTATTTCGACTCTTGGGGCCTTGAAACGTCGAGAAATGTCAAAATTTTCAATTTGACAAATCGGATCGGACCCATTACATTAACTTCCTATAATAAAATTTTTTTCAACTTAAATATTAAAAAAATTAAAAAGATATTCCCGAAAAATATTGAGGAACTTTTTTATGTATTTAATAATTCGTATTTTATTCTCTTATATCACACCAAAAACATTAATTTTTTTTTTTTTAGGCAACGGCTAAGTCACTGATAAAGCTTCGGTTCCCATCGATCACCGAAATCAAGCATCAGTGAGCGTGGTTAGTAGAAAGACGGCGGACCGTCTCGAAACCTACCGCGTGCTGTTGTCATGTGTTCTTTCTGTATGTTGTTCTTTCTCCTCTGTCCTTCTGTCTTGTATTAATGTCTTGTGTTTTATTACCTTATATAGTCTAGTCGCTCAAGGTGCTGTGTTCACTACTCTGTACATTTATGTGCTGAGTAGTGTGAAATGTAATGTAATGTAACATTCATTTTTGAAAAGTCTACTGTGAAAAGTAAGATCTTAAAATATGCCAAGTTCTACATTTACAAAAGTGTATTAGCAATTTATTTTTAGTCCTGTGGTACAGAAATATACAATTCATTTATGAAAAGTGGATGTATACCACGCCCAACAACTTTATGCTTAATTTTAAGTTTCTACGATGTAGAGATAATCAAGCATGACCCTCTTTCAAGATCGATTAAACAGACAGTTACGATTTTTGAAGTCTACTTATGTACGTCATTAAGTTGAAATATGTTTGAGTTAAATTAAAAGCAAGCTTATAAAAACTGAGTTTTGATGTTTATGTATTGATTTTAAAACAAGAATAATGAGGTCGAAAAACAACTGAGCTTGTCCCTGTTAAAAGGCAGAAGTGGCAGAATTGAGCTGGTCACTATTGTGTTCTTTAATGATTTTGAACTAAAATTTTGTTTAGCATTTGCATTTAAAGTTAGAAACTTATACATTTGTAGTGTGAAATAAAAATTAAAAAATATTTTACTTTAACAAAAAGAAACCATTTTTCGCATCGAAAAAGAGGCTGGATTCGACCCAAACTGTTAATCAACAAAATTGTAAATGATATTCTCAAGAATAAACCAAATATTTTCTAAAGAACTTCCAAAAATACAAAATTGAAAATATAAATTAAGGCTGTTTTATAGCAAAGTATTCTTGATGCTAAGCCAATTTATTTTTTTTTGTAGTAAAAATCACTTACTTAAATTTTTAAAAGTCCTTTCTTTATTATGTTAATGTCAATATCTGTAAAATTGAGTTTATTTTAAGTCAAAGTCTTTGGGTTTTTGTTATATATATGGTCGATTTAAATGTTTAGGATATTGAAAGCTCGAGAATTCCCAAAATTTTCAATTTGGCAAATCGTACCAATTAATAAATTAAAGGAAATTCGAAAATTAATTTTCAACCAAATTTTAAAATCATTCGGACCATTTAATTTTTACTCCGACTTGTTTTTCTTCGAATTTGACAAAATGTGTTTTGGATTTGGATTTTTTTAAAAACTCAACTTAAATTTTTTGTACAAAATATTATAATTTTATTCAACTTCAGTACTTTTTAGCTTAATTTCAAAAGTTCTTTAAATTCATATTTGGGGTAGGTATTTGCAGTTTTCGAAGGACACATATGGATAGCCATGAGTGTGTGGTTGCATCTTAACCTATTTTTTTTTTTATTTTAAAATGTATTTAAATTTGTGTATGCATTTCCATTTCAGTGACACTCATCCAAAAACCCATTTTCCAAAAATATTTCAAAGCTTAAAATATACGTATGTAAAAGTTTTGTCTAAATTTTTGTTTAATCCATAAATATAAATTTTGTCTTTTTCTTTGTATACGATGGCAATAATATTTCCATACCAAAAATCTAACAAACAAGAAATATAGAAAAACCAAAAAAATAAAATAAAAAGAAAACAATAATCCTCACTCTCATTTCTTTATCATAAAAATAAAAAAAACCCTGCTGTCAAAATCCTCTTAAGAACGCACATTCATATTTAATCTATGATGGTTGCATGATAAATTCATTTTTCCATTTATTTTTAGTTTGAGTGCGGTGGTCAAAGCAATATTCATCTTTGGGAGAAAGTAATTACCAACTCATCCGGTATCCTTAACAATCTGCTGGCTTTGGTGCTGTTGATGGCGCGGGTGCTGGTGCTGACGCAAACTAGTAATACTAGGGTCCTGGATGATGGCAAAAACCGTTCAAGCTCAAGCTGAAGCCACTCTTTTTTTTCCCTGAGACATTCAATGCCGTCTCTATACATCGTCATCATCATCATTACCATTTTCATCATCATCATCATCATCATCATCGTTCTTAAAATGAAAGCCATATATAGCAAAAGGATATAAGTAAAATCCAACAATTTACTCCCACTATATGAGCATATACTCATGATGGGTGGAGTATAGGGAGTGAAAATATTCATTCGTTAAGTCGAACGCATTAATTTCTGGTATTTGCTCTGTCTGTAATAAGTGTTGACTACTGCACAAGCATTTCGATTCTACTTAGATTAGGTTGGTATTTGGGTTTGGGTTTAAGGGAACCTTTCAATGGATTTTGCCAGTTTGTTCCCAATTGAACCGAAAAATAAGGATTCAACTGAGGCATAGAAGATAGTGTGTTTCATCTCATCTCGTTCATTTGGTTGAAAGGCTGGAAGTTGCCCTTAGACTTAGTGCTCATTAAGAATAATAAATCGAAGGGAATAATTGAATTACCATTTGCGGTATTAACTGAAAAGAACTCTTGTGTCCGGATCAGAAATGGCGAACGTAAAAAGGATTAAAGAATGAGTATTAAGAGTCGAAAAATGGACGTCGTTGTTATTTATTTTGTGTTGTTCCTTCTTCTTCTTCTTGATCATCTTTCTAACTTTCTTCCTTTCTATTTTTTGTTTGTTTGTTTTCTTATTTTTTTTTAAATTAGTCATTTTCTACAGCAGGATATTTACATTAAAGAAATTCAAGTTATAAGGATACACTAAAAAGTATTAAACAACATTAAAGAACGGTACGTGACTCATAGGCTTCCCACTTCTGATTTATGTAATATAAGCATAGACTATTTATAAATACGACGAGGAAGCATGAAGTTTTTGGGGGAGTATCTAGGTTTTATTTAAATGTACAGTAAGTGCATTAAGTACGTGGGTGGCAATGGTAATTGAAATTTATTTTCATTTGAAAATTTTAAATCGACTTAATATTTGAAATTTGATTTAATTATTATTAAACAAAATTATTATTTATTCCGTTTAAAATCATACTTCATAAAAAATAGAAAGCTTTTATATAGAAAGATGATAAGAGTATTATTTCTGTTTTAATTCATTACCTTAGTAAGATCAGATTTCGATAGCAATTTATTTTTGTGTTTAATTTATTGGTTATATTTGTGTTGGTGTTATGGGGGATTATATGAGGTTTTAGTTTAAAAATTACAAGATTGAATTTCAACAAAATGGTTTATAATCAATAATCTTTAAATTCTATAAATTATTAAACTTAAGCGTTACACTGAGAATGTGAAATGGAAAATAGTTGTGAGTATGTGAAAGTTAAAATTTAAACATTTTATATCATATTATAAAACTAGCAACAGGCAAATAAATTACATACAACTAATTTTACATTGAAAATAAATTTAAGGGAAGTAATTTCACGAAAATGACTATGAGTATGTGAAAAATATTCTCACCTTTCTCAAATAAAGCATTTTATCACTACAGTTTCTGTAAATGTGGTAAACTATTTAAAAATTCAAGTGAACTGTCTTAATAAATTTCATGCTATAGGTTCACAGACTCGGGCGTTAACTCCAGAGCAAAATTAATTCAAAGAAATCCTATGTTTTTCTATCTCGAAACTCTTATGTACAAATCAAATTGCAATGTTTAGGTATAATATCAATCCATTCGGTCGCAAACAAAAATTAACTGAAAAATGTTGCGTATACGCCCGAGTAAACATATTTAATTTTATTTATTTAGCTAACTTTTAAATTTTTGAACCGTAAAAAGTTAACAAAAATTAGAGCAACAATTAAACTTAAGGCAGCAAAATTTGTAGTAAGAGATAAAACTTTATAAATACAACTCATGGAAATAATAATATATTGTATGAATATTTCAGTGCACAAATATGTCTCATTGTCATTCTAGAGGAGGTACTGATCCAACCCATCATGAACCTGCAACCCTGACTCATAAATCGTAAATGCTTACACAGGCCTCTGTCGCTGCCCAGCATTAGTCTGTTGTCTGTCCCCTACACATGGGAAATCTGCAAATCCGGCTCGAAGGACCAAATGTAACGTCTAAGTTTTTTATTACAAAAAAATTTGCAAAAAAAAAGACACAGAAATAAAACATAAACCACTTTGTAAGAAATCTTTTTGAATTATATTTTAGTCAAAAGACTTCATGTATACTCGATCGTACAACAATTTCATTAATCATATGACATAAAGATTTTGTAGCTCATTTGTGGACTGTATTGATATTTGTAGTAGTTTTGTTTCCTTCAAGTGTTGAATTGTCCTCTCTCCATAAATTTGATCCTATTTGTACTTGGACTTTCGTACAAATATGTTTTCCAGTTCACCCCAATCTCAATTTAAAAAAAAAGTTGAAAATTTTGGTTAACCGTAAATATCTCATACTATTCCATATTATGTACTGTAACGTGATACCAAACAAATATATTTTTGGAAAAAATCCATCTATCGTTTTTTTTATAAATTAAAAAAACCTCGAAAATTTTACGAACAAAACATGATTATATCTCCAAAACAATGGTGTGCAACGAAGAATAACGTTTTCAACATCTGGAAAAATTTTAAGAAAAATTAAATTGACAGTTTTCTTACAAAAAAATAAAAACCTAACAAAAACTAATAAAAATTGATTTTCGACTCAAATATCTTTCCAAAAATGTTCGATTATGGCTTCAAACTAATTTTAACGTATTAAAAATATTGTTTCTAACATTTGGAAAAATTTGGGAAAAATCTAATTCACAGTTTTTTTTACAAAAAAATAAAAACCTAAAAAAAATTAACAAAAGTTGGTAAAAATTGATTTTCGACTCAAATATCTTTTCAAAACTTAAAAACATTGGCTTCAAACTAATTTTATCTTATAAGAAATATTATTTTCAATATTCGATACAAATTTGAGAACAATCAAATTGACAGTTTTTCTTACAAAAAATAAAAACCTAAAAAAAAAACAATACAAATACAAATATAACAAATATCGTTTCAAAAATTTAAAATATTTGCTTCAAACTTATTTTATCTCACAGAAAATATTGTTTTCGACATACAGTAATTTTTTTATTAGAACCCAACAGTCCGTTTTTTCATAAAAAAAAAAATAAAATCTACAAAAAATAGTACGCAAATTTGGTAAAAATTGATTTTCGGTTCTCGATATCTCATGAACAATAGACGATTTTGACTTCAAATTAATTGCATTTATCCAATTTGTAAGAAATATAAACTTTTAAGAAATGCTACTAAAATTGGTAAAAATTGGTTTTTCAACTGAAAATCTCGTTAACAAAACTAGATTTTGAAATAAAACTATTCCATTATATGTAAAATATTTATGTTTTTAAATTTTGAAGAATAATTGAACTGACTTTTTTAACACAACACGAAAACCACCTACAAACTTTTACGCAAGTCAAATCGACGGACGGGATGAGAAGTTATCAGTGTGGGTCGCATCCCAGCCTCTTTTAATTTAGTTAAGATTTCATGAAGACATGCCATAGTTAAAGAGTGAGTGTCAGGTTATTTTCTTGTACACCATTTTATTCTTATTTTCGTAAATACGCAAGCCAACCAATTGATATCGAAGCAGAACTCTAAATAATTTTTCAAGTCTCCTTAAAAATGTTTTTTAAAAGTCCTTACGTAAAAAATCGAAAATCCCATATATTTTATACCTTTGTTCAACATTAATTAACTATCCTATAAATATTTTTAAATCATCTGGAAACTCAAACACAAATTGCCTATATGTGTGTTGTGTATAAAGGTAGGCACATACTACCTCTACTCCTAGGTAAACCTGATAAAACATTTTAATATAAAAGGTGCACATACTTTCCCTTCACTTATCCACCTCTCCTTATGAGATGGACTCTGTATAGTATATATCCTGTTGTCGTCGATGCCACTGTTTTACTTAAAATTCCGTTATAAATCTGAAGTTCTTACTTGCCTCGAGAGAGAGAAGAAAATAAAAAATATATAACAAGATTTAAAGTGCTTTCTTCTTTCCTGACAAGGTTGGCAATTATACATTTTATGGTCCATCTTCGCATGTTAAATGGAAATTTTTACTCGCGCCATTGACATCATTTTGGGGGCTTTCGCAGTTTTTAAATATAAATATAGGTACCTACTCATCTGCAGCGAGAATATCATTAATTTACACACTCAAGTGTCAAACATATAGTAGGTGTACTGAAGTACACACCTACCTTACCTAGTCTTGTGCAACTGCCTGCAGCTGTCATATTTTTTTTTTTAAATTATACATTTATGCTTCATGAAAATGCATGCTCAACTGACTTTTGCCCCCCCCCCAACTCACCTTACCAAACCGACTTCCCATCAACTTCCTATATATATGTGTACTACCGCATATCCTCCACGCACAAAACTGACAACTAAATTACGACGAACATCCTGTGTAGTGTATCTTTGTAAGTAACTCTAGATCTACCTACATACTCGCTTATATTTCATCAATTTCTCTATCTCATGCACGTATATGATTTATGCACCTATCTACATATACAGGACCCATCATACCAGCATGCCAAAAGGACACTCGGGTAAGGATATGCAGGCGTATAGCTTTGGGTGTAAGTGCGGGTGCCCTGAGTTTTGCAACAAACACTTTCCATTTTAATAGCTCTACACGGCGACAGTGGCTGAATCCTTAACTGATGCACTCTTATATGTCCTCCACAACTACTAGCATAATATAATGATACGTGAAAATCAAGAATTTTTTTGTTATGCCCTTCCTATGTATTTTTAATTAACGTCACAAGCAACCGTATTGGAGCGTAAAAACGTCCTTCCATCGTATACACACCACACCACACCAAACCACGCCACACCACCAACCGACCCTGGTTACGGTTACGCTTCTATATCATCATCATCATCATCATATATGAAAGAAACCCAAAACAACCCACTACCCATCACGCCCATTTTACCACAAGGTGCGATTAAATGTGATGCATTTCCTTAAAATTTGAAAATATGAGGATAATTTTTGCCACTGAAAGCTTAAAGGATTCCCTGTGCCCTATATTCCCATTCTCAGTACGTTCCACCCTGTCATATACTATTGTGTACATGAACTGTATGCTGTGCACTGATTCTTTTTGCTCTCGCAGGCATCAGGCGTTACTGGCCAGAGGGTTTGGTTTGAGTTCGTTTTAACAAAGAGTGCAACCGCTGCTGTCGCTACCGCACATATATGAAGAGAGAAGGACGCGAGGCGCAACGGAAATGTAAACAAAACGATATAACGCGAATCCTGACAAACACTTGCCTAATATACAAACACACACACACACACAGTAATAGTATCACAATGACGGAATTATTGTTACTCTCTGCATGTCGTGAGCAGGCTTGCCAGATTGCCCGAAACATCACAAAACGAGTGGTTTTTTCAGAAATTCTTTTTTATCGAATTTATTTACTTTTAATACAAAACAGTAAACGTGTTAATTTGAGCGGAAAATTTGAATTCCGAAATTATTGAAATTGAACACAGAAATCTGGCAACCCTGGTAGCGAGCAGAGAACAATTTACACAGATGGCCTGGTCCTTATGCCTGTTTGCGTAATTTTCATTGTTCCTAACAGTTCTAGTCCCAGTTTCAGGTTTCAGTTCCTAGTATCCCATAATTGTAGCCCGATGGCGGTGTTTTGTAGGAATGTTGTTGGCCGGAGTCCCTTCACTCTCTCCCTATCCCTGTATCCCGGCAGCAGTCATATTTTTTCCTTTTTTTTTTTTTGTTGTTGTTTGTTTGTTGTTTGCCTGCCTTTGCCGTTTTTACTTTGTTGATATTTTGTTTTGTGTCTTTTAAATAAAAACAAACTTTTGTACCCCAGCCAAGAGTCCTTTGTGAAAAAGGACAAATTTTACATTTATTTTTTTTTTATTTTTTTTTAATGTTTTCATATTTATTATTGTTTTTTGTGCTAATTAATATCATAAATATCATATACGGCAGAGTCAGTGTGACGCTAAGAACACGTGAAAGGTAAGCCCACTTTGGTTTGTTGTGCGAATGTAAACAGCCATACATCCTGTTGGAAAAATTAATTTAACTTTTCATATTTTCATTGTACGAGTATCTACTTCTAGCACAACGTCATATATGTCTGTATGTATGTATGGAAAAGGGTGGTTTGTTATGGTTTTGTATGATATACCTGTGGCCTTAAAGGGGGTATACATATGTGATAATGTTGATATATGACATATAGTTAGTGTTTGAAATAATTAATTTATATTTAAATGTTATATTGGACTATAACACACAAATTTTACCCCAGAGAGAGAGAGAGAGGGAAAAGTTGTATATGCATCAAAAGAAAATTAACAAGAATAAAGGTGCATATGTATAGAGGGAAAAAGGAAATGAACAGCATTTTCAAACTCATATGTATGTATGTATACGGTATACGGGTAAGGACAAAAAAGGATATTATAAGTGATGGCATATTATAATGTTTTTAATGTCTGTTTTCAGGTAAAAGGAAAAATACAAAAATAAAAAACAAATACCTATGTTTGTAAAGATAACGGTATGTGGGACTCCAATTCCACTTGGAAAAATCCTAATATTGACACATATAGGATTCTTTTTATTCATAATGAAGGTCGACGAAACATTAAAACAAATATTTTTTATAGAATTTTTGTATACCTACAAGTAAAATGGTTTCAATACAAAAGTTTACTTTTGTATAAAGGAAAACGAAAAGTTGACGATTATGATAAAAAGACAAATAAAATATGTTTTGAAATAAAATGTTAGCACATTAAACAGAGAAGATAAAGGGTATGGTAGAGATTTAGTTTTTATAAAGGAGCAGACATTTAAATATATTTTTGGGTTTCATCTTATTAAATATATACATTCTTGTATATCCGTAATTGATTATTGTGCTGTAAATAATGATTGGGTTGATCTCATACAAAAATTTGAAGTAAAAAGTAAAAACTACTCAGATCAATGCCAATTATTGTTGAATGGTCAGAAGAAAAAACCAAAACACAAAGTAATCTTAAACTAATCCCAAGACTCGAATGGAAACAGGATAATGTAATAACATACCAACAAAAAATTGGATATTAATCTTCCAGCTGAAAGTGGGATAATTAACTCGGTCGATGTACGTGCACACCAACTTTTAGGTTGTATAAGAGATTCCGTCACAAGAGCATCCACGAACGTGTGTAGGTCCTTCAAACAAAAGTGGATTAAAAAAGAGTTAATGAACGCGAGGAAAAAGTCCTTTAGCCTTTTAAATGCATTCCGGATTTTTAACTGCCAAAATTTGAAAAATTGGTACATAGAAGCCAATAAATAATACAAAAATCTTTGCTCCAAAAAAAAAAAAAAAACTGAGTTTGAAAACCAGCAAGCCTATGTACTTGGTCAATCAAGAGATTGGAAACAATTTTGGAAGGTGACAAAAAAAATAAATGGGTCAACATTTCAAATAGAAACCAGTGTATCTGCCGATGATCTTGCGAACCACTTCAAAAATATTCTACAAAACAAAACTTTCCTTAAATTTTCGTATGCTTAAACTCTATTATCTGATGAGTTATTAGATGGTGAATTAACAGTGGCCGAAGTACAGCTTGTTCTTCATAAAGGGAAAAATGGTAAAGCCCCGGGTGAAGATGGGATTCCATACGAACACTTCAAAAACGCCACACCAACCAACCAACACCAACCTACATTATTTTTTAATAAAGTGTTTTCTAATGCTGATGTGCCTACATCGTTCAAAAAAGCGGTAATATTCCCTATTCACAAAAAAAGTAGACATTAATTATGTGGAAAATTATAGGGGTATGCCCCTTTATGAACGTCATCTCAAAAGTGTTTTGAGGTGAACTTGCTAACAGGCTTGAGACATTGGTTAAAACCAATAATATCCTGACCCAATTCCAATCTGGTTTCTGAAAAAAGTTTTCCACCGTCGACCATATATTTGTGCTGACTTCTATCGTTAGAGCATTCCAAGCACGGAATAAGAAAGTTTATGCATTTTTCGTTGACTTTAAGTCTGCTTTTGTCCTGGTGAAACGGTATGCACTTTTCTACAAACTTTCCCAGCTAGGTATATCTACGCAGTTCATCCGAATTGTAAAGGAAAGGTATTCCGAATCAAAAGCAGCTGTCTGGGATGGTTCAACGTACTCGGAATGGTTTGAAACGGACTCTGGTGTAAATCAAGGATGCCTTTTAAGTACTCTTCTATTTGTACTTATTATTAATGATGTAGAAGCTCATCTACCTGGAGGTCTCCGCATTGCTGACTTGAAAGTAAATGTTCTTTTATATGCTGATGACCTGGTATTACTTTCTGAGTCTCCTGAAAATCTCCAATTAATGATAAATCACCTAGCTGATTATTGCGATAAATGGGGACTTGTCATTAATAAAGATAAATAAAAAATAATGGTGTTCTCGAGATCTGCACGTAACCACACTGCATACAATTGGCTTTTTAATGGAGACCCTCTACAGATTACTAATGAATACAAGTACCTGGGAGTGATTTTTAATGAAACAATAGATTTTAAAAATCACGTTAATGTCAAAGCCAGTACTTCACAAAGTTTGTTAAATCTAGCCTGGAGGAACATACATATTTTCAAACCAGCGAATAGTATTATCTGCAAAATACAAGATATTTAATGTTGTTATAAAAAGTTCGCTTTGCTATATGCTGCCCAGGTATGGGAAATCAACGAATACGAGGAGATAGAAAAGTTTCACAGATGTTTTTTGAAGAAACTTTTTAATTTACCCCTAAAAACACCTAACTATGCCATGTATTTGGAAACAGGACTTCCAAAAATATTTACTAGCACGCTTAAATTACAAGCAGACTACATTTTAAAGGTTTTATCCCATCATGATGACCGACTGTAAAAACGAATGGCACTTTATGAGCTAATAAACGAGGACTGGTGGATGTCGATATAGAAAGCTCTGGGAAACGCGTGTGGAGAAACAATATCGCTGAATCCATCAAATTTGAATAATGCTAAAGAGGTTTTCTACAAAATCATACAAAGCTATGCAAATTTGGAACGCGATGCTCATATGGAGGAAGCTCGAAAATCACAAAGCAGAATTCTTTACTCACAAATGACCCTGAATCTTATGGCTACTTTAATAATTCACTGAATTACAGTCAAATATCCTTAATATTTCAAACAAGATGTGAAGTCCTTAGCTTAAACGGATCACCATACAACGGAAGTTTTAATCAGTTTCGCACGCTATGTGATTTGAAAGCAAAAGAAGATTGTTTCCACTTCATGAGTATATGTCACATTTCTTGTGCCTACAGAAATGCAACCTTTGGAAAAAAATCTCTGATGCTGCAAGAAACAGTAGAAGCGTTAAACAATTTTGAATGGAAAGCACTCTACTCCTTTTTGAAAACCATTTATACATATAGGATGTTAATTATAACCGAATTTGTTTAAATTTATTTAATTTTAATTTTTAATTTTTGTTTATCATTTATACCTAGAAAATTACTAGCTGACCCGACAAACGTTGTATTGTCATATAAATAATTTGTAGAGAATATTTTGCTAGAAATAAATAACTTATTGTAAGTGTGTAAGGATGTGGTATATAAGCAGGAGAGGTATAGAGCACTGTAAAAGCTGATAAAATATTAAAATAAAAATTCACCAAACAAATTTTTTTTAATTTATTAAAATTAATTCTTTAAAATTATATACATATCGCTAATTATGACTGTACTACAAAAGAACAATATCAATCCCTTAATGCAACAGAGTGAACAATATTTTGTGTGATCCCATCTTTCGCCAATACAAACAAACTGGATGGTTTGCCCACTTGAGAGCACGCCACATATAAAATTAAATAAATTAGGTGGCGCAACAGTCCGTAGAGAACCAGGGCCTAGTGACTTACAACTCTTAACCATTCCTGTGTGCGAGTAATGTTGTCAGGGATGGAGGGGACCTACAATTTATATGCCGAATCCGAACGGCTAATTTTGAGAAAGCACTTTTTCATGACAAGAATTACTCTTGGAGAATTTGTCAATTCCTCGCAAGAGGCAGTACCCGTAAAACCTTTTTTTTTTTTTTTAAATTAAGGTGGCACAGGCTGGGATTGAACCCAAGACCTCTCGCATGACAGTCCAACGCACACTAACCATCATGCCACGGGTACTCCACATATAATTGTGAAAAAACATGAAGTGCTCAAATGTAAGCCACAGACAATCATCGTTTGGCCTTGACTTATTGACAGTTATTGCAAATGCCAATAATTGGAAATTGAAGGCATTTGAATTGAATTAGCACATCTGTGAGCATAATAGGGATTCGCGGTAATAATATATTTTCACCTCGGAATTTGCCATTTAGAATTGTGGCTTGGATAACATTTTTAATTACTAATCGCGTCCGGTTGCGCAACCTAGGTGGGTTCAAGTTACGAAGCAAAATTACCGTAGATCCAACCTTCAGTTGTAAATTATGCGGTGGCATGCCTGGTAAATGTAATGAGTTCAAAAACTCAGCTAGATAATTTACAGCGTCACAAACTGTATCAATAGATTTGTATGATCCCAAGTCTCCTGGTAACAAATGTTGTATCTTGAGATTTAATTCGTTGACATCCGCATTTTTTGCTGCTAAAATTGCTTTTTCTGCTGCCACTCATGATTTATATATTTTATCTGTACATCTGGAAATATCTGGTCAATGAGAACATCTTGTGAATCAATAATCTTGCAGAAATCGACCGGTAATTTTATGCATCCAGTTTCATCTGTAGTAACTTTTCCATCGCCTATGTCTTTCAACAGTAATTTTGAGAATGTTTCAGCGGACGGATAAACACGCATATTTACTTTCAGGGACATGATTTTAAGCACGCGTTGAACTCGTCGGCGTACGTTGAATGCGGAATACCGGGAAGTGTTTGTCTCAGATCACCTGAAAGGAGTAACAGAGTGCCGCCAAATAGTCTGTCGTTGTTTTTTATATCTTTTAATGTCCTGTTCAGCGCCTCAAGCGAATGTTTGTGTGCCATGGTGCATTCATCCCAGATGATAATTTAACACTGTTTTAGCAAGAATTAGCGAAATAAGGAATGGTTTGACAGTTCCACCTGCTACACAAAAAAAAATAATCCACCTTGTCTTGCCAAAACTGCGAGCATGATGTGGTCATAAATGGTTCTTTGTTCTTCATTCATTAGTGGGACATTGCGTGAAACAATCGCTGCCATTTCTACAGTATTGTATTTTAGTTCACTATTTAATTCAGTGAATATTAAATCAGATGCATTTCGATTTGGTGAATGCATACCGAAATGACTGGGTGTAAGTTGGCAATGATAATGCAAATATCCCAATAGCAATCAATGCTTCATTGTACATAGCGTCACTGAATACTATCGTAAGATCGTTGCACCGTGTACGATGTTGATGCAATTAAACCATAACACTTAGGAATATAAAAAATATCTAGATAAAAACCTATTCTCAGACCTACCGAATATATATGCAAAATTTCATTGAAATTGGTTAAGCCGTTTCGGAGGAGTATGGCAACTAACACTGTGACAGGAATATTTTATATATTAGATTTATTTTGATTTGCTAACCGAGCTGACGGCAATGCCATAATTCATACAAATCATAAACAAAACAATGTACCAAAAGCAAAACAAAACAATAAATGAATGAATTACTTACTTACTTACTCATTCATTCTTGTATGAACATTTGATTGAATTTTACGTATGTATGTATCAATATGTAATGTATGAACAAATATGACATTGACAGAAATTTTATTCTAATACAAATATGTATATACATAGGTACTCCCTGACACATCTCTCTTTTAAAAAGAGTCCCAAAAATAATTCAAAGTTTGAAGCTGCCTACTAAATTTTTTGATAGTTTATAATGTCAACATAATTGAAAGCTTCGTACATACGAAAGTTGAGGAAAAAGGAGGTTAATGGACAGATATTTAATGGAAGTGTTATAGCAGACTGTCATGCCAGTGGTTTCGGTTTAATCCCTCCCTGTGACACCTTAAAGTTTTTTCTTTCGACAGATGAGAGTTAATCAAACATGAAATCACGATGTTAAAGAAGATGACAAAGTTGCAAGATTCCGTTTGTCTTTATGTCTTTCCTCACCAAATTTAAACTATCGAGTCCAACTTATGAATAAAGGTTTTGAGGAGATTCTCGTTAGGGTTTTTTAAAATTCTTCTAGAAGTAAAAAATTGAAATTTTGGAGTTTTCACTTTAAAAGTGCACCATTTGGCTGAAAATGTATCGTAAAAGTGAGAGCGGGTTGAAAATGCTGTATTTTAAAATACTGTATGACCAGGATAAAAATCATAAACAATTGCGCATCTTTGTTCACTATCGAAACTATTTTTTTTTCAGCTTTTTCACAGCATTTTGAAATAAAGAATTTTGATTTATAGAATTTTGAGTTACAGAATTTCGATCATACAGTATTTTCTACATAAAGTATTTTAAATACAGTATTATGATCCATATAGTATTTTGACCCCAACCCCGTAAAAGTACTATACGTTAAAGGAGCTGTTAGTCCGGCCATGGACACTTACAAAAAAAAAAACATAATCGGTTAAACGCTGAATTGAAACATCGTGAAATGTCAAAATTTTCAATTCGACAAATCGGAGCGATTACAATAACTTCCTATGGAAAGTTAAAAAATGGTTTCAATACATAATTAGTCAATCAGTTGAAATTAGTTAGTCTTGAATTAGTTTTAATAATTTCAAGTTTACCGTACAATTTTTGACTTTGGTAATTTCGTGTAAAACTATATAAGCAACTTTTAGAGAAAGGGTTAAAAAGTCCTACCTTAATTTTCTGGTAATAAGTCGTAAATTAGATGTTAAAATTTAAAGAAAATGTTGAGTAGTGTTTTGTATGTTTGCTACATTAATAGAAATATATACAAAAAATGCAATTTTTATTAATTTTAACTCCTGTTAAATAACCGTTAATTGGTTGTAAAAAAAATAATTTTGTCGTCGCATTCTTTCTACTTCGTTTGCAATTGTTTATTTAGTCTATATTAATCACATTTAAAACATTTTTTGTATTAAAGTGTTTGTAGCTAATAACTTTTAAGTTAATTAACTTCTGATTAGTTGTTGAAAATATATGTTTTCGTGTATTGTTTGCTAAGGTTTTTCAGTCTAAACGGTTTGTCGCAACTTATTTACTATTAACAAATGAAAAAACTATAATAATTGTCAGTAAACTATTCAACCTTAATAGTTATTACGAACTTCTGGGAGATCAAGATTTGTATCAAAAACACTTAAAAACATAGCAAAAATAATATTAATACACGACTTATTAAAGAAAAATGATCGACAATTTAAGATATGATATTGCTTTGCTTAAAAAGTAATAAAAAAGACTTAAAACGGAAAAATCTAAATGTTTTTGTTGTTGTTTGATAAGAATCGATTAAAGCTCTACCATATTCTAAATGAAAAATTAATTTTCAGTTCATCAATACACAAACTTTCTGAATAAGCTACCTATTACTTGACCCAATTTGTGTCCTGAATTTCGTCCTGGGACTTTAATAGAGCGAGTCAATATCACAAACATAAGTGTTAAACTACTAACTATACTGAATATGCTGAAGCTATCTACGAGTATCACAAAATGAATGACTCGTTAATGAGTTATACATAATTAATTAAATAGCAATTAAGGATTTATATAGAAATCGGTATACACGTACTAATTTGTTAAATCGAGGATGCAATGACAAGCCTTTCTTACTCATAGTGTGAAGTGTGTTATTTTTCAGTTCAGCAACCTATAGACTCAATACATGGCGGCTTCATGGCCGCCACCACCACCGTTGACAGTTCTCCATACAGAACTCTATAATATATTTGATCTATTTGCAATGGATATATGAATTATGGACATATTGTGTACTAATGGGAGATGTGAGAATATCAAATTCACATTTGTTGCATACAAATTAAACGTAATTTTGATTAAGCACACTATAATATTTCATAAATACATTCTGATTGTCTAAAATGTTAAATTATATCAATAATTTAGCGCATTGAGTAATTCAAGAGGTAGTTTATAGTTATTATTAATTAATTTATCAAATTTAGCTTTTGCATCATTATTGAGTTTATTACGACGACGATAAAGTGGTGATGTATTTTGAATGTTTATGCGGTTTTATTATGAAAAACCAATTCACTGATGATTATGATAAATGTGATTTTAAAATTTAGTTAATTTAACATGAATTTATTTTGAAATTTAAAATTACTGTGGTTGCAATGGCTTAATAATTTGGAATTAAAAAAGTGGCTGGGATGCGACCCGCACTGACAACTTCTCATTCCGTCTGTCGATTTGTCTTGCTTAAAAGTTTGAAGGTTTTCATGATGTGTTAAAAAAGTTGTCCGTTGAATTATTCTTAAAAATTTCAAAATTTAAATCTAGTTTTGTTTACGAGATTTTTGGTCGAAAACCAATTTTTACCAATTTTAGAAGCATTTCTTAAAAGTTTTTATTTCTTATATAAACAAATACTAATTGAATGAATGAAATTAATTTTTTTATTTTTCATGAGATATCGAAAACCGAACATTAATTTTTACCAAATATGCATATTAGATTTTATTTTTTTTTATGAAAAAACGGACTGTTGGATTCTTATAAAAAAATTATTGAATATCGAAAACAATATTTTCTGAAGCCAATATTTTTAATTTTTGAAAAGATATTTGAGTCGAAAGTAAATTCTTACTAAGTTTTTATTATTGTTTTTTTTAGGTTTTTTTTTCGTAAAAAAAACTGTCAATTCGATTTTTCTCAGGATTTTATAGAAAGGGTATTCATGCAAACACAGAAAACCCACAGAAACCTTAAAAACTGTAGAATTTTCTATCGGTAGAAATCAACTGTCAAAATTTGTATGGAAAAATATTCTGCAAAATATAGACTTTTATCTCTCAAATTTGAAGCAGAAATCGTAGAAAAAAAAACAGATAAATTTTGTTTGTTTCTAACGTTTCCGCAAATATTTTTAATGGGGTGTTCATGTAAACCCTTTGCGGAAATTTATATTTTTCTACAAAGTAGAAAATTATATCGTTACATGAATACCCTTAGAATGTTGAAAACAATATTTCTTATAAGATAAAATTAGTTTGAATTCAATATTTTTTTATTTTTGAGAAGATATTTGAGTCGCAAATCAATTTTTACCAACTTTTATTAATTTTTTTTTAGGTTTTTAATTTTTTGTAAAAAAACTTTCAATTCGATTTTTCTCAAAATTTTACCAGATGTTAGGTTAGGTTAGGTTAATGTGGCTGCGGATACAAAAACCACACACTTTGGCCAGAAGAAAAGGCCCATTGTGATACCACATGAATCTAGAGAATTACTTCCCACTAGTCGAACCATTTTGAGCTTTTTATAAAGCCAAGGAGATATTTGATATCCTTTTTAGCTAGTTCACTGGGATCATCAAAAGAGTATTCTTCCAGATGAAGTTTGCGTCTTCGTGAAAGAGCAGGGCAGGTGCACAGGAGGTGAGAGATTGTTTCTTCTTCTTCCTCTTCCATACAGCTCCTGCAGAAGTCATTTGAGGCTACACCAAGTCGTATTGCGTGTCTGCCTATAAGACAGTGTCCCGTAAGGACACCTATTAGGGAGCTAATATGAAGTCTGCTTTGGGATAACAAGTCTTTAGAGCGCTTTAGGTCCAATGAAGGCCATATTAGTTTTGTGGCTGCGCATGTTGGTAAATTGTACCACCTAGAGTTTGCTTTCTCGAAAGCTTTTTCTTTTAGCAAAAGTTTACATGTAGCTATCGGTATACCTATCTTTTCCCTTTCAGGTGAAATATGTATGACGGTTCCATTTTTAGCGAGTTCATCGGCTCTACGACGATCGACAATCGAGGGTCGTTAGAGATTTGGTTGAGACGCCGTCAAGAGACTTGATAGCAGCCTCACTGTCAGAGAAGATGCGTATATCAGAAGTTGATATCACGTTTTCTCTTAGCCAGGAGATAACCTCTTTGATCGCTAAAATTTCCGCTGATTAGGGAGGCGGAATGAGATGCTTAGATTAAGCTTTTCTGAGTACACACCACTACCAACTCCCTCATTTGTCTTGTATCCATCTGTGTAAAAATGGATGCTTTTGTCATCTAGGAGTTTTTTGTCTTCCCATTCATTCCTGGATGGAATGGATACCTGGAAGTTTTTACCAAATTGGGGTTTTGGGATAGTGTAGTCTATGTACTTTGGTATAGAACCAAAGAGGTTCAGAATGATGGAGTGCCCAACATTGTTGTTGGTCCATTGAGATGAGGCGTTGAGTCTTATGGCTGTACTCGCTGCCAATTGTTTGCTGAAAATGTCGAGGGGTGTCAGATGGAGGAGAGTGTCCAACGCTGCTGAGGGTGTGGTTCTCAAAGCCCCGCTAATGCAGAGACATGCAGTGCGTTGGACTCTGCTGAGTTTGTCGTAATATGTGACTTTCTCCAGTGCAGTCCACCACACTGCAACCCCGTACATAAGTATTGGTCGGATGACCGATGTGTATAGCCAATAAGTTATGCGAGGTTGAAAACCCCATTTGTTTCCTATGGCTTTCTTGCAAAGGAAAAGAGCTGCTGTAGCTTTTTTAACTCTTTCCTGAATATTAGGTTTCCAACTTAATTTTTTGTCCAATATCAGACCAAGATATTTGGCCTCATTGGTGAAAATTAGTGGTACACCTTTTATTGAGGGAGGTACAATTTCTGGGATCTTGTATTTCTGCGTAAAAAGGACGAGGTCTGTTTTTTGAGGATTAATACTAAGTCCACAGTGATCTGCCCATCTAGTGAGCATATTGAGTGCGTTTTGGAGGAGGTCTCTCAGTGTATTTGGATGTTCTCCTATGACGGCGATAGCAACATCATCGGCATACGCAATCACTCTGTAGCCTTCTCTCTCAAGGGATATTAGTAGCTCGTTAACCACTATGTTCCACAGGAGAGGGGACAGAACACCACCTTGCGGAGTGCCTCTACTGACAGACCTTTTCGTACAAAAATCCCCCATCTTAGAGTTGATGATCCTGCTTTTTAGCATTAGATTTATCAATTCACAGAGTGAGTATTCGACGTTTAGGGTCGTCATAGCAGAAGTGATAGCGGATGTGTCAACGTTGTTGAAAGCGCCTTCAATATCTAGGAAGGCCACCATAGTATATTGTTTTTGTTCTAGGGAATATTCGATAGTTCTTACTAAGGTGTGCAAGGCTGTTTCTACCGATTTCCCTTTGCAGTAAGCATGCTGAGACATCGATAGTCTCTTATCAATGCTGTTACGTACGTGGATATCAATCAAACGTTCCAGAGTTTTGAGAATGAATGATGATAGGCTAATAGGTCTTAGATCTTTAGGGTTGACATGCGAACATTTGCCCCCCTTGGGAATGAATACTACCTTTACTTCTCTCCACCGCTGAGGTATATAGACCATATCAAGACAACTTTTAAAGATCATCTTAATGATGGGCAGAGTTATGTCAATCGTAAGTTGTAGCTCAGCTGGTACGATGTGATCTGGCCCTGGAGATTTGTAAGGTTTGAAACTATTCAGAGCCCATGTCAACTTTTCTTTTGTAACAAGACCTTGAAGAAAAGTTAAGTTAATACCCGTCCCAGGATGGTTTGTTGTATTAACGTATTTGGAGCTATCAGGGAAGTGGGTGTCCAGTAGCAGGTTTAGCGTTTCTTTGCAAGAGTTAGTCCAAGTACCATCCAAGTTTTTAAGACAACTAGGCATGGTTGGATTTGTCGAGAGAATCTTCCTTATCCTTGATGCCTCCGAGGATTCTTCTATTGAGCTACAGAAGGATCTCCAAGAGGATCTTTTGGCTATTCTCAATTCCTGTTTATACTTTTTGAGGGATTCCTTATAGGAGTCCCAGGCTGGTGGATGTCTAGTCTTTTTTGCACGATTAAAAAGCCTTCTACAGCCTTTCCGGATTATACCCAGTTCAGAAGCTCACCAGTATGGTTTCTTCTTTCTCCGCACTTTAGTAAGGGGGCAGGCAGTTTCCATGGCTTTATTAAGGGCTGCTGTAAGCTCGTCGACTTTTTGATCGAGTTCAAAAGCGCACAAGTGCGGGTCAGAAAGTTCTGGTTTAATCAGATTCTTTAGAGTTGCCCTATATTATACCAGATATATATTATACCAGATGTTAAAAATGTTATTTTTCGTTGTACAAAATTGTTTTGGAGATAAAATCATTTTTTGTTCGTTAAATGTTTCTAGGTGACAAATATTTCTTTTTCAGTTTTTTTGATTTGTAAAAAAAACGTCAATTGAATTATTTTCCAAAAATATATTTGTTAAGTATCACGTTACAATATATAATATAAAATTTAATTCAAGTCTCTAGTGTTATTGGTTCGTGAGATATTAAGGGTTAACCATAATTTTCACCTTTTTTTCAAATTGCTATGGTAAAAAAAATATCCCCTCAATTTTTTTGATAGTCCTTTCTGCATCTTTATCTGCATTTTTATCTGTATAACAAAATTTATTTGAAGTCGAAATTCTACTGGTTCTTGAGCTATGGACGACGAAAAAAACTTCCCGAACGTACGTACAAACGCACGCACATACATCTCTCTAAAAATCTTTTATTTCGACTCTAGGGACCTTGAAACGTCGAGAAATGTCAAAATTATCAACTCGTCAAATTACAATAACTTCCTATGGGAAGTTAATAAATGTTTTGCTGGGAAAAATGTCTATTACCATCAACGGTTTTGCACAAGTAATGTAAAATTCAAGATCAATTTGCATAAGACAGTTGGTAAAATAAGAAAAATCTCTTGTAAATAAAGGGTCTTAAAGTGTTGGGACTGAATGTGTCAAATTGATGCAATCATTTATTGAAAATCAATGTTTGATGTTGGTTTTTGAATGACGGGCTTATCAGTTTCTCTAGGAGACGTTAGCAAAACCATCATCCTCATCGATAATTAATAATTAAATATTTTTTTAGACTTTGATTATGCAGACACCATAAGACATATGGTTTCAACGAGACATGCATGCATGCCACAGTGCTCGTACCACATCGTAAACTCCTTACCAGCGATTCAAATGAATGGTTATATCGTATTGAGGTGAACTTGACGTAAGACTTTTGCTTTTGAAGTCTTAAACCAAAGGCGCCAAAGCATATAAGCCCGTATTTCAGTCCAATTAACGACACATTCAGAAAAGCCGTGAGAATATTTTGAACAATGTTTTATAGGTTTTTTTAACTGGGAAGTTCCGATAGTTGGTGGCTATATTTTGAAAGTTGAGAATATTAGTTCAGTAAAAAAAAAAAAAATAAATATTTTCCCGAACTTCATCCGAATAATTGTGATGAAGCTCATTTTTAGTTAAATGGCTTTATCAACATTTCAAATTACCTCAAGCCATTAACGAATCACCATTACATTCATTAAAATTGACTGTTTGGTGGATTTTACACGCTGGCGGCATCATCCCTGCTTATTAACTTCCTAAAAGAAGTTATTGTAATCAGTCCGATTTGTCGAATTGAAAACTTTGGCATTTCTTGACTTTTCAAGGGCATTAGAGTCGAAATAAAAGATTTTAAGAGAGATATCTGTGCGTGCGTTTGTACGTACGTTCGTACGTCCGGTTTTTTTATAAATCAAAAAAACTAAAAAAAAAATACTTGTCGACTCAAATATCTTACGATCAAAAAATGATTTTATCTCCAAAATAATTGTGTGCAATAAAGAATAACGTTTTTGACATCTGGTAAAATTTTTTTATTAAAAATAAAATCCTAAAAAAATATTACTCAAATTTGGTAAAAAATTTATTTTCTACTAAAATATCTTTTCAAAAATTTGAGATTATGGTCTTTAACTATTTTATCCTTTAAGATATATTGTTGTCAACATTCATTAAAATTTTGAGAAAAATCGAATTGACAGTTTCTTTTTTAACAAAAAATTAAGAACCTAGAAAAAATTAACAAAAGTTGGTAAAAATTGATTTGCGACTCAAATATCTTTTCAAAAATAAAAAAATATTGAATTCAAACTAATTTTATCTTATAAGAAATATTGTTTTCCACATTCGATAAAATCCTGAGAAAAATCGAATGGACAGTTTTCTTACAAAAAATAAAAGCCTAAAAAAAACAATACTAAAACTTGGTAAAAATTTAATTTCGACTAAAATATTTTTTCAAAAATTTAAGATATTGGCTTCAAACTTATTTAATCTCACAGAAAATATTGTTTTCGACATTTATTTAATTAATAATTTTCCAAAAGTCCGTTTTTTCATAAAAGAAATAAAATCTACAAAAAATAGTACTCAAATTTTTTCAAAATTGATGTTCAGTTCTCGATATCTCGTAAACAATAGAAGATATTGACTTTAAATTAATTTCATTCGTCTAATTTCTATTTGTTTATTTAAGAAATGCTACTTAAATGGATAAAAATAGGTTATCGACTAAAAATCTCGTTAGCAAAATTAGATTTTGAAATCAAACTATTTCATTATATGCAAAATATTGTTGAGTAAAATTTTTAAGAATAATTCAACTGAGAACTTTTTTAACAAAACATGAAAACCTACAAACTTTTAAGCAAGATAAATCGACAGGTGAAGTGGGAAGTTATCAGTGTGAGTCGCATCCCAGACTCTTTTTTCTTTAGAAATGAGGAAGGAGCTGCCATTACGGTTTTTTGTCCCCAAAAATAATCAGTTATACATCGATTGCATTTGGTTCCAACAAAACGGTGCAACTTGCCATACAGCGCTCTTTACCATCAATATATTAATTGTAAAATCAATTTGGTGACAACTTTATTTTAAAAGACTCAACATCCAGTTGTTTTTTTTTCGAGCGCTATCAATGAAATATATTGTAAATAAATTAGGTGGCGCAACAGTCCGTAGAGAACTATGGCCTAGTGACTTACAACTCTCAACCATTCCTGTGTGCGAGTAATTGCAGGGATGGGGAGGACCTACAGTTTATATGCCGAATTCGAACGGCTAATTTGAGCAAGCACTTTTTCATGACAAGAATTACTCTTGAAGTATTCGTCAATTCCTCGCAAGAGGCATTACCCGTGATAAAAACTTTAGGTGGTACTGACAGGGATCAAACCCAAGACCTCTCGCATGAGAGTCCAACGCACTAACCATCATGCCACGTGTACGGGAAATACATTGTTGAAAGGAAAAAATGTACACTTGGGCGTATACGCATTATTTTTTAATTTAATTTTCAGTTTTAATTTTTCTTCACTATTATCGATTTAAAGAAGCTTTATTTAAAAAAAAGGAATTTCTGTGGTTATTGTAAGCAGTGGCTAAGAAGTTATTTAGGAATAAGGACAAATTTTTACAAACACATTTTTGGATTTACTACAGAATTTATCTACACTTCCAACCCATATATTTATGTTGGTTCTGGTTATAATCTTAAATTAGGGGACGTATATTTTATTTTAAAAGGAGATTATGTTTACTTAAACATAAATACGACCCTATTAGTTCTTGTATTAAATCAAATAACATTTTCCGCTTGATTTAACTCCTCCCATAAGACACTCGATTAATTAAAAATTAATTTAATAAAAGGTTTATTTCTTATTTACGTACATTTTACAGCAGCCCCATACTCTACTACTAATTACATTCTGCCTAGCTTAAATAATCATCACTCATAAAGCCCGACTTACAAACATGTCCTTTTACTTTTCTACATTCATATAGGCTCACATATACATTTTATGATTTAAAGGATATAAATCATTGCCTATACAAATTTTGAAGGCGAGTTTGTCCTACATGTACATATACATATATATACCTATTATATATTCAAAAATGGGTTTATACATATATGTACATAGTTAATAAATGCTTTTATGTTAAATATAAAATTTACATTACCCGCATTTACTTAGTATGTATATAGGATGAAAATGAAATGTCAACTTATGCTTCTATATTTAACTCTCAGACAGAAATCCTTTTTTGTGTGGAAAAGAGGGGAAAGAGGGGAGAGAAAGGGAAAGAGGGTGTTAGTTATATATATTTTATTAAGTGCGGTCCAGTCCCATTTCAAGATGAATTATTTTGCCTTATTTGTTTTCCTTCCGTTTCAATCCCACTCAAAAATGGTGTTTTATGGGTAGGCCAAGGCATATAGCCAGGCTCAGGCTCAGGCATAACTATTGGCTCTGCTGATATATACTCGTACATACATATATAAATAAATGGGTATGATGGATGCAATGTATAAAGTATGTTATGGTTGTTAAAACCTTTTTTAAAATATTTAATCTAAGAAGAAAAATGATTCCATATAAAAATGAGAAATGTTGTATTTATGTGAAAAGATGAAGTAGTTTTGGGTTAAATGTAAACGTGTAAAATAAAATGATAACTTAGATATGAGTAATTAAAACAAGAAGGAGTTTGAATTAAGATTGTTATTGTGATGTATTTTATATTAGAACTGAGTTTGCTATCCTCATTAGAGTCGATCATATTTTAAAATTGAATTGAATTGAAACAAATTATAAAAAAATTGGGCTGAGATGCGACCTACACTGATAATTTCCTATTGGCTGTTTTAAAAATTTGCAAATGATTTTGTATGTAACATTTGTATGTAACGTTTCCAAATAAAAAATTTTAGTCAAGGCTGGTTTTTGACAAAATATTCAAGAAGATTGATCAATTTGGTAATATTTGTAGAAGGACTTTGATTTATTTAAAAAAAAAAACATTTTTTGACGTGACAACGTCTTAAATTAGGTTGAGGCTGGGAGTCACTTATGAAAAAGTGTAACGCCCGGTAACGTTACGATGAGTCACCGAACGAGAGAGAGGCCCGCCGAATGCCTTGCGTCTCTCTCCCACTCAACTATGATCGGTCTGCCGCGCGCGCAGCACTAGAGAATTAGGCGCATTGAATCGGCGCATGCTTGTGTCTCTGTCTTTGTCTTTCTCGAACGTTCTTGGCGTTGGAAAAACAAGAAAGCGTCATAATACAAGTTCACACGTGTGGTTAAAGTATCGTCAGCTGTGTCTGTAGTGAAAATGTGGAGTGCTTAGATTCGTCATTTACAACAACTACAACAATAAAAGTAAATAATTGTACACTGATATTTCATTATCGTAAACTATAATTGATTGATTAATTGTTAGATTGACACAAAAGTTGAGAAACTGAGTTTATAGGTTATGTCATACTATTGATAAATGTTGATAGTGTTAAGTAAATTATTAGTTTAAAAAATTTGTGCAATTCTTATTTTCATTCAATTCCTTGTTCCTATTGTGCAATTTAATTATATTCATATCAATAAATATTCTACCGAGAAAAAGACGTTGTCACGTAAAATCTTCGCCCGTAAAACCGACTTTACAGGCAACCATTTTTTTTTATTTAACGGGCACTCAAAGTTAAAACAGGTTGCGAGCTTTAGGAAAATAGGGAATGATTAAAGAAGAGATTCCGGTTCACATCAGTCTTAAAGTTTTGAATATAAAAATGATAGGTGCAAATAGAGTTGAGTAAAGCATTCCACATTCTTGATGTGCAGTTAAAAAAAGAATCTCTATATTTGAAAATACGTCTATTATTTAATTTGATTCATAAAGAAATGAATTTTTTTTTATAAGTTGAAAAAACATATTTCTTTGTTTTCAGGATATTAGAATCTAAAATCAATTTTTATTTTGGAATAAGGTAATATCATTTTTTGTTTTGAAAGAATTGCTCAATTATTAACTTCCCATAGGAAGTTATTGTAATGGGTCCGATTTGTCCAATTGAAAATGTTGACATTTCTCGACGTTTCAAGGTCCCTAGAGTCAAAATAAAAGATTTTTAGAAAGATGTCTGTGCGTGCGTGTGTACGTAAGTTCGTACGTCCGTACGTTCGCGACGTTTTTTTCGTCGTCCATAGCTCAAGAACCAGAAGAGATATCGACTTCAAATAAATTTTGTTAAACAGATAATAAGGCAGAAAGATGAAGAAAGGGCTCTCAAGAAAATTGCGTGGGTGGTTTTTTTACCATAGCAGTTTAAAAAAAGGTGAACATTCTGGTTAACCCTAAATATCTCATGAACCAATGACGCTAGAGACTTGAATTATATATTGTAACGTGATACAAAACGAGTATATTTTTGGAAAAAATCCAATTAACGGTTTTTTTATAAATCAAAAAAAACGGAAAAAATTGTCACCTCGAAAATTTTACGACTAAAATATGATTTCATCTCCAAAACAATTTTGTGCAACGAAGAATATGGTTTTGACATCTGATAAAATGTTGAAAAAAATCTAATTGACAGTTTTTTTTATAAAAAATAAAAACCTAAAAAAAACATTACTCGAAGTTGGTAAAAATTGAATTTCGACTCAAATATCTTTTCAAAAACTTGAGATAATGGCTTGAAACTTATTTTATCTTATAAGAAATATTGTTTTCAACATTCTGAAAAATGTTGAGAAAAATTGAATTGACAGTTTTTTTTACAAGAAATAAAAACCTAAACAAAAAAATTAATTAAAGTTGGTAAAAATTGATTTTCGACTCAAATATCTTTTCAAAACTTTGAGATATTGACTTTAAACTACTTTTATCTTTCAAAAAATATTGTTGTTAACATTCATTAAAATTTGGCAAAAATCGAATTTTCAGTTTTTTTACAAAAAATTAAACACCTAAAAAAAAATTAACAAAAGTTGGTAAAAATTAATTTTCGACTCAAATATCTTTTCAAGAATTTAAGATATTTTTTTTTAATTGTGAGAAAAATCGAATGAACAGTTTTTTTACATAAAATAAAAACCTAAAAAAAAACAAAACTGAAACTTGGTAAAAATTTAGTTTTGACTCAAATAGCTTTTCAAAAATTAAAAATATTGGCTTCAAACTTATTTTATTTCACAGAAAATATTGTTCGATACTTAGTAATTTTTTTTATAAAAATCCAACAGTCCATTTTTTCATAAAAAAATAAATTCTACAAAAAATAGTACGCAAATTTGGTAAAAATTGATACATATAGACAAACTTTTAAGGAAGACACATCGACAGACGTGATGGGAAGTTATCAGTAAGAGATCTTAAAGTCATAACTGGAATAAAAAAGAAGATTCTGGCTTTGAATAAATTGGATAAAGCTAAATTAGCTATTGAATTTTGTTGTTGGGTTATATTTGGGAATCGTAAAGGACGTAAAAATTGAGCTCTACAGCATAATTAACCTCTAGATCTTATTTTTCAGTACATATAAAAATTGTATGCATATTCAGGAAAAAAATATGAGATTCTTCAGCTATTTCAGTTTGTTTTTATTTTTATGAAATGTTCCACAAATTTTTCCACCAAAATCAAACACCAATTTATTTCAACAAAGTAAAAATTCTGAGTCCTTGTATTTCAAAAGATTATTGTATTAAAATTTTCAAAAACGTCAACAGAAATCACGCTTAAAACAAACCATGAAAAACTGATTGCGGGAAAAACAATTTTTTAAGGTTCTCTTCTATGAAAAAAATAAAATAATGTCTGCAATCTCATCTGGCTCTTTCCGCTAATCAATCAATAATGATGAAACAAACAGAATTATCAAAATAAAAGATATCAACATTTTTTCTCTCAAGTCAATCATTGTAGTTATAAAAATTCCACCCGTAATACTTTTTTTGTCATATTTACCCTTCCTTGGAAAATTAGGTCTTGGCTTTGTCAATACTAAAAAAATTCATTCTCGGTGTAGTTTATCATTGTAGTGTAAATTTAAATAAATTTTGCAATAGTTACGTCTAGACAGTACAGTGATTGGAAACTTACAAAAACCTTTTTCTTTTGATGTTTTTTTAACTTCATTCAATTCTTTTCTGTTTAAATTGTATCATTTTCTTAAAAGAAATAACAAATAAAGAGAAAAAATCGACTTATATTTCATGGTTTATATGAAAAATCCAGAGAAGCATTGAGACTTTATACGTCTTAAATTACATTTTTGGGATATTGATTTTTGCTGCTGCTATCAGCTTGTGCAACCAAAACCTAACCTCATCTGTAAATCATAACACCATCAGAAACATAAACCTTGTAATGCTTTATTTTAAAAAATATTATGAACCTTTGAGTAGTTAAAATTTAAGTTTTATAAAAATAAAAAAGTAAACCAATTTGTTAAAGGATCTCATCAAATTCATTCCTACTTAATAAACAAACATTTGTATTTCCGTTTATTTAAAAATAATTTTCCACAAACAGAATTTCATATAGTGGCCTACGTAAAATAATATTTCCATTAAAAATAAGACCAACATTTTACAAACTGAAAACGCTAGGGTTCTCAAAAAACACTTCTACTTGCATAGGTGCAGCAGTTTTTTGAAACAGGAACATTAATAACGAAAAAATTTGTAAAATACATTCTGATATGTGTGGTGAAATGGAATTTTGAAGAGTTTTATATGAATTTTTAATTGAAATTGAATTCTAGGTCGAGTCGAGATGCGAGATACACTTGTATGCTAGACACTTCTATCTAAAACTAACATGACGAAAAACACTTGAAATGAATATTCAAAATAAAATATAGGTAGCCATAGTTAATACATAAATAAAAATGTACATAGGTGTTTCTAAATAAATACAAATCGAATTGGTTATTGATTTTTTTTCAATTTTTATATATGTAGAAATTTTCTCTGTTCAATGGGCACGTATTTTTAGAAATTTTGTTTTATTTATGAGAATTTTCACCAGGTTAGATAGATTTCTTTATATATTTTCAAGTATGTACATATTCAATATTGATAATTTTGTAAATATAAATTAAAATGATATAACTTGCTCTTTGAGTGCACAGCACATCAGTAATTCTATAAGTAGGATTTGAAAAGGTGAAAAAGTAATGAAAAAAAGATTAAAATTTCAATAACTTTCAAAATAAAACAAAAATACCTAACCACACAAAACATATATATTATGTATAATGGACGAAAATGCAATAAAATACAAAAAAAAGTTACATATACGCCTAGGTGCCCAATTCATAAATTTATTGATGTAAAGGGCAATATAGAGTAAAGTGCCACGGTCCTCACCATAAAGAAGGATAAATCAACGAATTCAATACACACACAGGTACTTTGGACACAATTTCATCCTTTGGCATTCACAATGTTAGAACTTACAATATAAAAACCCGTTTTTGAAAGAACGTAAAATTGCAGGAATTCTTGAGTAAATAATTTTGGTATGAAAAAATTGTATTGATTCAAATGTGATTCATTTTAGTGGTATATACATATATTTGTTGAGAATTACAACTTGTGTGGCAAATAACGAAGTGAAAAAATACAGAAACATATTCTAACTTTTTGTAAATTAGTACTCAGATTACATAAAGATCATAAATTATAATTCAACATTTTCATATCAAGTAAGTTTCAGACTTAAGAAAAGAGCAGCACCTTAAGGGAACCTCAATTTGTCTTAGCCTTTTTTTTGTTTGTGTTTTTAAAATTTGTTTAGAATAAATTAAAATTCTAAAAAAAATCTCGATTTTGATAAAATGCGATTGTTAAAAATAAGTTTAGAGGCTTTCTGATTGCTGGTTTCGTGTTTGACACTGTCGTAATAATAAAAAAAAAAATGAATTCAAAAATAGACCCAACTACCAGAAGAAAATTTAAAAGAACTGTTCAATTTTTTCAAAATTTGTTTTGCTTTCTATGAACATTTTCAAAATTGAAAAAAATTACTAATATGTAACATTACATTACATTTCTTTCAAAATATTACAATACTGGACATACCACTGTTCTAGACAATTTCAGATCTATCCCAGATCGCTTAGACTATACCACTCCAAAAATGGTATTCGGTAAAAGCTTCCATGTGTCCATCCCTTCAAGATCCTCCTGGGAAGAAGAGAGACCCCTGGAAGACAATGCGATACACTTCTATACAGACGGTTCAAAGACCGATTACGGAGTTGGAAGTGGTATCTATTCGTAAAAACTGAATCTCAGTCTATCATACAGACTTCCCAATCAATGTAGTGTATTCCAGGCAGAAGTAATGGTGATTAAAGACGCATTATCCTGGCTCAAAGAAAACGTTATATCTTGCAAGGATATACGAATCTTCTCGGACAGCCAAGCCGCTCTTAAATCTCTCGCGTCTGTCTCCACAAACTCTCTAATAGTCCACGACTGTCAATCATCTCTGAATGAGATGACGGAACAGTTTAATATTCACCTCATTCCGAGAAATTGCAAAGCCGATGAGCTCACCAAAAACGGAACACTTCTGCTAAATGTTAGACAAAAACATAACATAGGAACACCACTTGCTACATGCAAATATCTTCTAAAACAATATGCTCTAGAATCAACAAATGCTAGATGGTCACAGAATACCACCTGCCTAGCAACAAAGCAAATATGGCCAAGCATAGACTTAAAACGGTCAAAAGGCTTGATATCCCTGAGCAGACAAAATATAAGCTCTACAATTGGAGTAATAACAGGACACCGCCTCATAGGAAGACATGCTGTGAGGCTAGGGGTCTACACAAATGACTTCTGTAGAAGCTGCATGGACGACGAGGAGGAGGAAACAGTCCAACACCTCCTATGTACATGTCCAGCACTCTCCATTAGAAGGAATAACTTCCTCGGTAATCCCTTCTTCGATAATACCAGTGAACCAACGATTGACACAAAATGTCTCTCTAACTTTATTAAAAGTACAAAATGGTTTGTTTAAGTTCATTACTGTCCCATGAGTAACCTCATTAGTGGTATCACAACGGACCCTTGAGGTCTAGGTGAGTCAATGACATCTGGACAGCCACTCCAACCTAACCTAACATTACATATTATATGTAAACTTGCAACTCAATTTTTTTTGAAGCAATTAAATTTGTCACTTTTAAAAATGTGTAGTTAATAAATAAATGTCAAAGCTTTTTTTAGGTTGAAGTAATCAAGGTGTTAAACTACAGGGTTATCCATTTTGCGGTTGCAAAAGTAAACGTAAATAAAACAGATATTAAATATTTTTTTTTCATGATATTTTTATCTTATTTTAAAGTTTGAACATTGATATTAGTGTAAAATTCCACAACCTTTAAATGGTCACCACGCGAATTGTTGCTAGCATCGATTCATTTCAGGTAATTTTCGACCACTTTTTGACACATCTTGAGCGGTATCTCAGCCATAACAAATGACGAATGTTGGTATTTTAGTGCTCTTGAGTAAAAAGCTTATCTGTATAAACACGGTCTTTCAAGTAGCCCTACCAAAAAAAAGGCCAGCGTTGTCAAATCGCATGATCTTGGCGGCTAGTTGATATCTCCACGACGAGAAATTACACAGCCAGGAAATGTCTGTTGCAATAAAAGAATATTCGCTAGAGTTGTGTGGCATGTGGCACCGTCTTGTCGAAACCACATATTCTCCAAGTCATATTCTTCAAAAGCAGGCACAAAAAAGTCATTTGTTTTGTTCGGAATATCCCCACCCACGACCTGTTGTTCAAGCGCCCATTCGACGTTTATATGACGTCGTGAATGGTTAGCTGGCTTCAGTTGTTATGAGAGCTGGACTTTATATGAACTTTAGATGGATGCAAAGTATGCCATAATGTGCCGTAAGACTGTCCTAATTCCATAGATCGACGAGGAATCGACATATTCGGGTCTTCGGAAACACTTTCACTTACAGCAGCGATATTTTCAGTAGTACGAGTGAAACCATGATGAACAGGCCTTACAATATCTGCAACCAATCCAGCCTCTCCAAATGTCTTCACAATTTTACCAAGTGCATCCGTAGTTGGACAATTATGTAAACCATAATGTCCTCTTAAAGCACGATAAGTAGCTGTGGCAGTATCACGATTTTTAACTTTCCATCATATGAAGTTATTGTAATCGGTCCGATTTGAAAATTTTGACATTTCTCGATGTTTCAAGGTCCCTAGAGTTTACAAATTTTTTTAGAGAGATGTCTGTGCGTGCGTGTGTACGTACGTTCGAGAAGTTTTTTTCGTCGTCCATAGCTCAAAAACCAGAAGAGATATCGACTTCAAATAAATCTTGTTACACAGATAATAATGCAGAAAGGACTCTCAACAAAATTGAGTGGGTGGTTTTTTTACCATATCAATTTAAAAAAAAGGTAAACATTTTGGTTAGCCCAAAATATCTTAATTTTTTCCGTAGAATGTTTTGAAAAATAAATTAGTAAATTTGTTATAATGCTATAAGTAATTTATGTATTTTATTTTTATGTTATGTATCATAATTATTAGTCTAAATGGAGTGTGTAACTTTTAAGACGAATAAATAAATAAATAAAAAAATATTCGAGGTGACCAATATTTTTTCAGTTTTTTTGATTTATAAAAAAAAACCGTTAATTAGATTTTTTTTTCAAAAATAGTTTTGTTTGGTATCACGTTTTAATACATAATTTAAAATTTAATTCAAGTCTCTAGCGTTAAAATTAAATTTTAAATTATATATTAAAACGTGATACCAAACAAATCTATTTTGTAAAAAAAGTCTTATTAACGGTTTTTTTATAAATCGAAAAAACTAAAAAAATATTTGCCACCTCGAATATTTTACGAAAAAAAAATACTTTATCTTCAAAATAATTTTGTGCAACAAAAATAATGTTTTTGACATCTAGTAAAATTTTGTGAAAAGTCGAATTGACAGTTTTTCTTATAAAAAATAAAAACCTAAAAAAAACATAATTAGACTTGATAAAAATTTACTTTCGACTCAAATATCTTTTCAAAAATTAAAAATATTGGCTTCAAACTAATTTTATCTCACGTAAATTTGGTAAAAATTGATGTTCGGTTCTCGATATCTCGTGAACAATAGAAGATATTGATTTAAATATAATTTCATTCATTTTATTTTTATTTGATTATTTAAGAAATAAAAACTTTTAAGAAATGCTACTTAAATTGGCAAACATTGGTTTTCGACTAAAAATCTCGTTAGCAAAAATAGGTTTTGAAATCATATTATTTCATTATATGCAAAATATTGTTGCTAATTTTTTAATTTTTAAGAATAATTCAACTGACAACCTTTTTAACAAAACACGAAAGCCTACAAGCTTTTAAGGAAGACAAATCGACAGACGCGATGGGAAGTTATTTATCAGTGTTGGTCGCATCCCAGCCTCTTTTTTTATTTCTTATTATTTATTTTTAAAATTGTTTTCATTTTTATTTGTTAGATGTCAAAAATTCCTCGTAGTATCTTAAAAGTTATATATTTTTCATTCTTACAATTTTCAAGCTGAATTTTTTGTCTGTAGTTTCGATTTATAAAACAAAAAACACTTGAATTCTGTGAAACCTTAAAATACGTAGAATAAAATTTAATAAAAGGCAATATTTCTTGGTGAGGTGAGGCTGACTGTTTTTGAATGTCCTTTCTGTATTTCTTTATGTTTTTGTCTATAGACAAAAGAAATCTATTAAAAATCAATATTGCTTCTTGTTTTTTTTTTTTTGAGATAAAGAGGATAAACTATTACAATAACTC
Organism: Eupeodes latifasciatus; assembly: GCA_920104205.1. Taxonomy (NCBI): domain Eukaryota; kingdom Metazoa; phylum Arthropoda; class Insecta; order Diptera; family Syrphidae; genus Eupeodes; species Eupeodes latifasciatus. The sequence continues at coordinate 116,817,437 of OV049925.1, read as the reverse complement.
TTATTAGTAAGTTAAAAAATGTATTCAATTGCTGTAAATAAGTAAAATTTGTTTATAAAATACAATTTAAAAAAAATTGCTTTAAGGATATTTTACAATATGGTTGTTGAGTTATTTCTTTTTCGACTTTTACTTTTTACCAATTTATTGAAGCAGTAAAATAATTCTAATATTTAGTTTAGTTCATAAAAAACATATGAACTTTATAAGAAAAATGGAAAAAATAGTAAAAAGAAACAAAAAACTTAAATGTCGGCTTATAGCATATCTTAATGGCGAAGAAAAAGACAATCCTTGTTTTTTTTTTGCTAAAAGCATTTTAAAAAGTTTATTACACATTTTCTTTTGACTGTTTACTAATTATTTAAATTTGATTGAATTTCCACGTATGGAAAATCATTTAAGTTAATTTATATAATTATTATTGTGTCCAAATTAATCAGCAATTTCCATGACTTGACCGACATCCTGATGGTCATTAAAACCTAACTTAACTACAAAACTAGATATAGTCAGCTACAGAGCTACAGAAAACGTTATGAAGTTCTTTATCCTTTAGAAAGTGAATAAATTAACACCTACACACTCTTGCACAAATATTATGCGAATAACACCTAAATTCACACCCACATATACAACATACATATATGTATCTACATAATATAATATGTACAGTAGCAAACGCCAGCAAATTGCCCGTAAGCAATTAAAAGCATATTGCACTTTTGGATCGAATCCGATGGCCAAACACTAGGTTAGCACTTAACAGCTGCAAATATTAATAAAAATTAAAATCATTGAAAATCTATGTATAACTGTATACGTGCTAGATTTTAACTTAAACGCACCATTTATCGGATCCGGATGGAATTATTATGTGCACGCCATTTTGCTGCATGTGACCGGGTATTGAATCGTTAAATTGCATTTTAATTATAATTTTTAGCATTGTTGCAGTTCACAGTCACATCAGTTATTGTTATGTATGTATTTGTGTGTAGAATTTCATATTCAATCTATAATATTGTGTGTGATGCAAAATGAATATAAGGACGATTTGGTGTACCTATGTGTATACGAGTATTGTCCTAGATTTTATTGGATGGATAAAGCCATATGACTTAACGTATATTAGTACCCACAGAGTTACTTCAGTTTTACACTGATGACTGCATTCGAATTGAAATGTTTTCTAATTTGACCGGGTGGTCATTTGCACATAAAACATACGTTTTAGCATTCGCATATTCCCCCCTTTCAATTGAATTTAAATATATGTTTGTCAGTAGGTACCTAACTCTGTAAGTCCTTGAGCATCGTCATCGTCGTCGTTGGTCTCCATCAACATCATCATCCTGGCAATAATCACATACAACGATGCGATACGATTAGAACGGGTATTTGCTTTATTTCGTGTGAGAGTCTGTGCCAGGATATGTTCTCTTCAAAAATACATAAATAGAATTTAATCTCTAAGAGCTTATAAATGGAATTATTACCATAATATAGAACCCAGATTTCAAGTTGTTGCATTAAGTTTATATGGAAATTGGTTCTCTCTATGTACATTGTACATACTACATATATAGTGTGGGCCAATTAATAAAATGATTATTCCAAAACTTATTCTGTATCGTTTTTCATATCGTGAACTTTGAAAATTTTTACTACAAATTATTTAAAAAATTGTGCACGCTTGAAATCATAATTATGAAGACATAAAAATGCATTTTTGTGCATATTAGCTTATTTAATATTAAAACGGATAAAACGTTTTTGAATTGTACAATTATTTCAAGCTTTTGCTGTTAAAAAAATGTTTGTTCCATTAGCAAAATAAATACTATTTTAAATTTTTCGTTTAGATTTTTCGAATATGTTCAAATGCTTCACATGAAAAATATATCTGTCTTAAGTTACAACAAAAAAACATGCAACTTCTTTCAAAATTGACACCACTAATGAGTTAATTGATCATTTTTTGTTGATAAAAACTCAACGAAATTCTGTATGATGGATTTCCAATAAAAGGTTTTATTTTGATAAATATAAAACGAGTATTTATAAAATAACCAAATAATGAAAAGAAAAAGGTATGCCATTTAAAATGAAAAACGATTACCAAATAGTTTCCACTAAAGTTGGAGCAACATTTTTTTTTTTTATAAATAGCGAACACTAAAAGGGTTTTGTCTACCTTTAATATGCCAAAGACACAGTGTGAGCATTAGGAAAAGAGGGAAGGTTTGGATAGGAGGTGTCGGTGTACATTGATTTTAAATTTCTGAACATTGCAATGACAGGGAAAGATAGAGCGTGGCAAGGCGTTCCACATTCGCGTAGTACGGCTAAAAAAAGAATCTCTGTACTTCATATTACGGCCGAAGTTGGGCTCAAGGGTAAACTGATGGGCATTCTTAGAAGCGCGGGTATTATGGTTAAATTGTTGAAGGGGAGGAATGCAACTGGCTATTTCACTAGAGCATAGTCCGTTAAAATAACGGTACAAAAGGGTGAGACCAGAAACCTGGCGTCGATGTTCGAGTGACGTAAACGACTTGATGATGTTAATGTCACCCATCATTTTAAAAGCTCTTCTTTGAATACTGTGCAAGAGGCTTAAATAAGTTACTGGAGCACCAGCCCAGAGATGAGAGTTATATTCAAGTTTTGGACGTATATAGGTTTTGTAGATTGTAGCCAGATCAGACGGAGAGAAAAATTTCTTGCAACGTCTCAAAAAACCTAGACATCTTGCAGAATTTTTGGCAACATCGCGTATGTGATCGCTCCACCAAATGTGGTTGCTGATGCACATTCCGAGGATGTCAAGATTTTCCGTTTCGTTAATGCAAGTGCCACTCATAGATATTGGAAAAGGGGGTTTATCTCGCTTTAACGAAACAAGACAGCATTGCGTTTCCGAAGCATTAAAATCCACATGATTTTTTATTCCCCATTGTACAATGCTCTGTAAGTCGGAATTTAATGAGCTAATCATATTTTGCCGTTGCAGTTCCACATCCAAAGAGGAGGGTTGTAAGTCTGGAAACGAATATGAAAAGCTATGAGTGCTATCGTCAGCGAAACAATGTATTGGATTAGAAGTAGCAGACAGGAGATCATTTATAAAAATGAGGAAGAGGGTCGGAGACAAAACGGAGCCCTGGGGTACACCAGCATTTATTTTATGGGTTTCAGACTTGAATCCGTCCAAAATAACTTGTATTGAACGATTTGAAAGAAAATTTCTAGTCCAACGAAAAAGAGATTCTTCGATACCGAAAACACGCATTTACGATAAGAGAGCAAGATGCCAGACTTTACCAAATGCCTTTGAAATATCAAGTGCAATAATCTTTCTTTCTCCAAAGCGATGTAAAGATTTGTTCCACTGTTCGGTGAGATGAACCATGAGATCACAATTGGACCTATTGCTACGAAAGCCGTATTGCCGGTTATAAAGAAGCTTTCGTTCCTCAAGATATTTCTTAATCTGATAATTAATCAGCGTTTCCATGACCTTAGAAAGAAGGGACGTCAGTGCTATCGGTCGGTAATTTGTGGGAGAAGAAGATTCGGCTTTTTTTGGGATTGGCTGAACAAATTCAGTTTTCCAACTACTCGGAACGAGCCCAGAAGAATAAGATAGATGGAGAAGCTTACGCAGTGGTTTTGCTAGCGTAAAAGAACACCTCTTCACAATAATAGCGGGGATACCATCTGGGCCAGCGGATTTAAGAATGTTGAGATCTTTAAGAACTCTCGCCACAGTTCGAGTACGAAAAATGATTGGTCCCATAGAATCATTTACGCGTTCAAGAACTGGGGGAGTCATGACATTATCTGGTAAGGTGGAATTTTCGGCGAACTGCCTTGCAAATAAGTTGGCTTTATCAAAAGAGCTAACTAAAAGAGTGTCATTGACAACAAGCGAGAATTCCTCATGTTTTTTTACGAATGACCAAAAATTCTTACTGCCTTTGGGACATTGCAGTATTTTTCGCCGTAATTTTTGGTCACGTAAAAATTTGGTCCTTCGAATATAGGCGTTGCAGGTCTTCCTGGCTTGCTTAAACCTTTTTCGGTTTTCCTCAGTTGGGTTCGCTTTAAAACACCGGAAGCTCACCTCTTTCTTCTTGATAACCTCTTTGCAGCTCGAATCGAGCCATGATTTAACATTGGGTTTAATACTTTTAACCCTATTCGAAATAAAGGTTTCCATTCCCAGATGAATCATACTTGAAATCATATCTGTACTGGAGTCTACGTCGCTACCGAGGAAGCATAGTGACCAGTTAAAGAGCCTGAAGAAGTTATTGAGACCGTCCCAGTTGGCTTTCTCGTACTGCCAAACGGTTCTCTTTGGAGCTCTTTCTTTAACTGGATTTGGAAATTAGCAGATATGACACTGCGGTCCGATGTGCCTACAGGCGTCAATATTTATCAGGATCAGAAGTGAGAAACAAGTAAAGTGTATTTTCTGCTCGGCCGTTAACGTCTGATTATACCAGTAGGCTCATTGACAAGCTGAGTAAGATGGTTAAACTCAGCAAAAATCTCATCACACATTCCTTCGGGTGTTGTCTGGCCCGAATGGCGAATCCACGAAGAATTGTGAACATTGAAATCGCCCGTAATAACGATTTCAGTGTGAGGATACACAGAGATATCCTTTCCATGAAATTTTCCATGACCAATTCACAAATTTGTAGCTGTATGCCGTCTATAGCTTCACGAATTTTGTCTGTTAGGTCTTAAGTAGATATTTGAACAGTGACCTTATTTTTTACGTGGCTCCAAATACAAAAGTGTTAAGGTATTAATTGGATAGACTTTTGGAAAATAGCGCCTCAAGTTTTGACGTGGGAGGACAATGTTAACGAAATCACATGAAAGCGCATCATTTTGTCTAAAGCCTTTTTTTTGAAATCAAAAGGTTGGGTTAAGATCTTTTCAACTTTTGTGGAGCAGTGCGAATTCTCCATGGTCATCCTGCACAAATGGACGAGCTTAGTTCGTCTCTGTAGATGTTGTCATATATGCGGTCTTGAAATCAATGAAAATTTGATGTTTTTTCCAGACTCTGTCATAATATGAATATAGTCTAAATCCACATTGATAAGTACCAATGATGACGATGAATTTAAGACGTTCATATATAATGGCAGATAAGATTTTAAATGCAATGTAAAGGAGATGATTCCTCTGTAGATAGTGCAGGCTATTTTTTTTAAGGATCGGGCAAACAATACTGAGATTCCATTCATTGGGCATATTTCCCTCCGATCATATTTTACACATAAGTTGGTGCATGTTACAATCCAAATTATCTCCAGTTGCTTTGAAAAGCTCTGCATATAAGCCATCTGCTCCAGCGGCTTTGTTAGAGACTACAGGTTAGATATGGCAATCTTTACTTCGTCTAAGTTTTGAAGATGGGAATGTTGACATTGGAATTTGGTTCGTCATCAACGTTATACAGTCTGCAGAAGTGGTTCTTCTATATCCTTAGCATTGACTGCGCTTCTACTATGATGTTTCCACTTTTGTCTTTGTAGCCTTTGGTTCAAGTTTTATGAACTTTTGAATTTCTTTTCACCTGCTCATAGAATTTTCAAACTTCATTTCTGCTTCTAAAACTCTCAATATTCTTCTGAGGATCCGGTGTTCCTCTCTCCACTTCGGCTTATAGATCTCCAGAGCAACTCTCGTCCTTTTATGCAGCACAGCTTTGCGGGCCTGTATGTTGTTTGGCTGCATTTACGTGCCAACATTCCCCACCAAATTAGGCGTTTTTTGTTGGTGACTATTTAAAATCTAGCACGACAGAGGCGGCTTCTCTGATTGCATCTTGGTAATGTTGGTACAGGTTCTCGATAAATTTTGTTTGTGGCAGAAAATTTTGAAAAAAATTAACTAAATTTTTTACCAAGTCCACTATTACTGGTCAAGTAGGTAATTTACCACAGCCTGAAAGTCCACTAAATCTACGAATGAGACTGCATAATTTGTATCAGTTTTTTTTAAATTAAAAATTATAAAATCTAAGTGCGATTATCAAAAAAGAGGCTGGGATGCGACCCACACTGATAACTTCCCATCCCGTCTGTTTATTTGTCTTCCTTAAAAGTTTGTATGTTTTCGTGTTTTGCTAAAAAAGTTGTCAGTTGAATTATTCTAAAAAATTTAAATTTAATTCTTACCAACGATAATTTTCATATCTATAATGAAATAGTTTAACTTCAAAATCTTTTTTTGCTAACGAGATTTTTAGTCGAAAACCAATTTTTACCAATTTAAGTAGCATTTCTTAAAAGTTTTTATTTCTTAAATAATCAAATAAAAATAAGATGAATAAAATTATATTTAAATCAATATCTTCTATTGTTCACGAGATATCGAGAACCGAACATCAATTCTTACCAAATTTACGTACTTTTTTTGTAGATTTTACTTTTTTTTTATGAAAAAACGGACTGTTCGGTTCTTATAAAAAAATTATTGAATATCTAAAACAGAATTTTCTGTGGAATAAAATTAGTTTGAAGCCAGTACCTCAAAGTTTTGAAAAGATATTTGAGTCGAAAATCAATTTTTACCAATCCATTTATTAATCTTTTTTTAGGTTTTTAATTTTTTTGTAAAAAAAACTGTCAATTCGATTTTTCTCAAAATTTTACCTGATGTTGCAAACGTTATTATCATTGCACAAAGTTGTTTTGGAGATAAATTGACAAATTTTTTTTTTGCAGTTTTTTTTTATTTATAAAAATCAAAACCGTTAATTGGAATTTATTTCAAAAATATATTTGTTTGGTATCACGTTACAATATATTATATAAAATTTAATACAAGTTCCTAGTGTTATTGGTTCTTGAGATATTTAGGATTAACTAAAATTTTCATATGGTAAAAAAACCACCCATTCAATTTTCTTGAGAGCCCTTTCTGCATCTTTCTGCATTATAATCTGTATAACAAAATTTGTTTGAAGTCGATATCTCTACTGGTTCTTGAACTATGGACGACGAAAAAACGTCGCTAACGTACGGACGTACGCACGCACGCACAAGCATCTCTCTAAAAATCTTTTATTTTGACTCTAGGGATCTTGAAACGTCGAGAAATGTAAAAATTTTCAATTCGACACATCGGACCGATTACAATAACTTCCTATGGGAAGTTAAAAAATAAAAAATTGGGTGGCGCAACAGTCCGTTCAGATCTAGTTCTGTTCTGATCTAGCCTAGTGACTTACAACTCTCAACCATTCCTGTGTGCGAGTAATGTTGTCAGGGATGGAGGGGACCTACAGTTTTAAGCCGATTCCGAACGACCAATTTGAGAAAGCACTTTTCATGACAAGAATTACTCTTGGAGAATTTGTCAAGTCCTCGCATGAGGCAGTACCCGTGAAAAAAAAAACTTTAGATGGTATAGGCAGGGATCGAAACCAAGAACTCTGGCATGACAGTCCAACGCACTAACCATCATGCCACGGGTACTACAGTGCGATTATAAAACGTATATCATTTCATCTTTAACAATGACGTAGTATCGTGTTGTCAAATGTCAAAATATGACAGCTTATAAGTAAAAATATGCCCTCTTATTGAAGAATCTTTAACACACAATAAATAAATTGATTTGTTGGAAAGCTATACAATACAAAAATTGGATTCTTAACCAGGAAATCAAGTTTTTATAATTGATGTAGCTTTTTAAAAGAATTTAATATTCAATAGAATTTTAAATGTTAAAAATTGAAACAAAATATCAAAGAAAACGAAAAATTGAAAAAAAAACAAAAATGCAAATTCTATGGGAAGATATTTTTTGATTTAATAAGTTTTTATTATATTTCTAAACCCCTCTCAACCCTTTTTTACTTCTCTTTTTTCCCTTACAGATCATAGCATCTTAAATTGTATGCTAAAAAAAAGTCTAAAGCAACCCATCACTCTTGGAGTAAAACTATCTTGACCAAGTATCTTCCTACCTTCTCATCTGTTCTCTTTTAAGTTATTCTAATAAAAAGCTGCTTTTATTGCAAATTCTTTTCTCGATACTGTGTACTTTATAGATGAATACACTATTAAACTGAGTGTTGGTAAGAAGATGAATATACATTTGAATTATGTTCAAGAATAGATATAAATCCTTTTTTCTGATAGGGATTTTAAGAAACATCTCTTCTTGCCACTCCTGACCCAACATATTAAATCCTTTTTCGAAGAACTTAATGCAACAATAAAAAGCTTAGATAATCTAATATTCCATCCATTCTTCTTCTTTTCCGTCTAGCCTAAGAGAATTCCACTTCGATTCATCTTGAGCTCGACTTTGTTCTTTAATACAATATCTCCCTTTTCATTCTTCGGACCATCCCGTCATAGTAATAGTTCGTCGCGTCAGGCTAGATCCACTCCGATGCAGTCAATTTAATCTCAAGGATTGCAACAAAAAAAAATAACTTCCACTCCACAGCAATCGATTACAAAAGAAGAGTGAATAGATCTTCTTTTATCGAAGAAATTCCAATAGAGTTTTGAAAAATTTTACAGTTCATTGGGTAAACCACCAATGACGACGACGAACGATGGACTAAGAACAGACTCCCACACATATCCTTTTCTTTTCAATGTAAAATTCCAGGATACTCAAAAAGTCCTTGAGTTAAAAACCCATCGAAAAAAATAACTGTTATCATGAACCTTTTTGAGGTTGGAAACAATTTAACGTACATTTGGTTAAATAATATGCAACTGACCATTATCCATGTCACGACTCACGACACTGGCAGAGACAAAAGAGAACATGGGATTATGTCAGAAAGTTGCATACACACAATTATCTCTAAAGAAAGAGATTTTACTGCTCTTTTTCTATGAAAGATTATGTGGGGATAATTTTCCATTCATGAAAATCCTTTATAGGTATACTCCTCCTTATCCTCCACCTTGTCGTCGGTCGGTATAGCAGACCAGACATGTATATAGACATTCAAATGAACATTTTCATAGTACCTAAGCTACAAGCATACATAAACATAACCCTACTTCGAATGAATGAATATGGGTGGATGCATGGAACAATGGTGGTGTCAAGCGAATTATCCTTGCGACAAGGACATGCTTCCAGAAAATCTACTTCTTGTCTGACGTTTTATTTTTTTTTCTTTCTTTCTCTTTCTGTCTCTCTCTCTCTTTCTATTTAACTGAGCTCACTCTATTGACAGTGACACTGGCCAATTTGACAGGATGTCAAAATGCCAGAAGGACAAATTTCACTTGGGAAATTAAAAATGATAATGTTACCTACATTGCAAATTGCACAAGGATAAAATAAGAAAAATAAACCTGCAATATTTTTATATTTAGTTTTCTAAAAACAGAAAAACTAAGAAGATATATCAAGCTAAAAGATAAAATTATGAAACGATGCGAAATAGAGTACACAAATATTGGAAGTCCACTTGTAAGAGAGCTTTGCAAAATGTCATCCGATGCAATGGTTTATTAGTTATTTTTCCTGATGCTTGTTTGAATAAAAAATCACCTTTGACAAAAAAAAAAGGAAGAAGCGAGTAAATTATTAATATTTCCAACGAGATGTACGATTGCAATTGGAAGTTGCAATGTGAAAGCAAAGCGACAAGGATGTTAATCCGGAGGGCAAAGGAACGAGCAAACAGCATCATTATCATGGATTGGATGGACTAATGGACGTGAAAAGGATAATGGGTATGAACAACAGCAGAGCAAAACTACGACAATCGTCGTCGAATGACAATGGTGGCAATCGTGATGGTAATGATGAAGTTGATTAGACAGAAGACATAGTCAATGGTGGATAACTATGAACAACGCGAGGACTGATGAGGACACTTTAAGGGAAATCGAATTTCCAAGTGCAAATGTCAATTTGTCGCACTCTATCACAGGAATATGACACCGGGTGTTTAACAAATTGTTGACTTTTTAATGAAAGTAGATTTTTAAAACCGATGATTGAAATTTAAAAAAAAAAACACCCACTACTTCATTTCAACTGCTTCATGTTCCCAGTTCAGGAAAATTGGAACCTAACGTTGTGAAGACATTAAATTTTCAAAATCTTTAAAGGTTTTTAATTTTTAAAGAAATAAGTTTACCCTACATATTTTTACTTCTAATTCTTTAAAAAAGGTACCCCTAACAAATTTAATATAGGTAAACTCAGGCGTATACGTACTTTTTTATTTGTATTTTTCTTGTATACTTTTTTCTGTGTTTTATATTTACGGAAATGTATATTCTTAGAATTGTCTGGTAGTTAATCGATGATTATAATTTTCATAGAATGTGTACTGGATGATCAGTTTCTTAATAAAGCTCGAAGAATTTACCGTACATACAAGCAAGGTATTGATCAAGTCAAAAAGTTTTCAACAAGATATCAAATGTTTTTTATTATGTACATCTATGTTGTCCGAAAGTATGTTTTTGTGAACTTTTAAATTAATAATTTTTCGGTTAATCAACAAATATGGAGACTATGTAATTTTAATTATATTTGATGCAAAAAGTCAGTAGACTAACAAAATTCTAAGAAAATACGAGGAAGACATACCTACATAATTCATCTTTGAAGAATTTTTTTTTTTTTTTTTTAATTTATATTTTGGACACCCTGTTTACGTTCAACAATGTAAACGTCGTTATAATTATTGTTAATTTTATGAAATTTTCCATTTTAATATTTTTTTTTTGTTGTGTGATTGCATATCATGTTCATTTTTACTTTGGAGCACGTTTCATTTGTTATTGAAGTGTTATATTTTAATTTTGTTTATATACACAAATAAAAATATTTATTTAAAAATGCCAATGCTTCTTCTGATGAGACGAATTGAGAAATAGCAGAAAAAGCTACATTTCAAGGTAAAAGTTGTAAGCATTTTTTAAGTGAAAAAAAAATGAATGCAACATAGTAAATATTAATTAGCTTTGATTGGTATTTTTGTAAATATTTATATATTTTATTTGTATATTTAAAATTATTATTAAAATAAAACAAAAAAAAACAAAATGATTTTCATTATGAATTTTATGTCAATAATTATTTTTATTAAGAGTATTATTTTGTTACACTTAATTAAAAAGTTTCGAAAGAGAAAAAAATTGTGCATTCTTAACAATGAACATTATAAAAACATCAATATACAAAAATTGTTTGTGATAAGTAAAATTTAAGAAAAACCCGAACAAAAAATATATAGTAGTTGTACATTCTTAATTTTTTAGGGGTTAGGATACCCTAGAGGTCGCAAAAATAGATTGTTTGTGTTATTTTTTCAGAAAACCACAAAATATATCGGAATTAGGGAAATGTGGTTTTACTTAACACGTCATTTATTGCCTAAATGGTTAAAATCAAATTTAGGTGACATCTTTTTTGAAGGGGTCTTCAAAAGTTAGATTTTAAGGGCCAATATTGAATGTAAACCACACCAAGTTTTTTTTCTGAATTCCATTTGACATTTCTCAGTGTAAGACTAATTTATTTTGAATCATGGAAAGACTGCAATCGATAAACGCGTTAAAGTTATTCAGGCTTATTATAAAAATGGGCGTTCAAGTCGAAATGGATACCGTGCACTTCATTATTTTTTCAGTCAATTTAATCGTCCAAATGTGAGTTCAATCGAAAAAATTGTGCAAGCATTTGAGCAAACCAGGACATTAGGAGATGTGAAAATACCTGTGCATGCTCGTACTCGTAATTGCTACACAGCTATCGAAACAATGGTTCTTTTGCGAGACAAATTCAATTACCATGTTATCTCTCGTAGTGGTGATTCCACTTTGCCACCAAGATCAGGTGATTTAACACCTTTGCACTTCTTCTTTGGGGTTATTTGAAAAAAAGTTACGTTGATAAGCTATAAAAAATTCAAGAGCTAAAAGATGAGATAATTAGGCACATAAACAGCAAGAATCTTAATTATGCATCAGAGTCATGGAAAACTTGGAGCGGCCATTTGGCCACTGTTTTATGCCATACATAATTGAACCATACCAATATTATTATAATAAAACAGAAATGACAATAATTTCTTAAATAATTTGTGTTTTTTATTCAAAATCAACATCAGCCGTTAAAATTTAACCACCCTTTACTTAATATCAACTGCTAGAAAATTGCGTAGGATATTTTCGACTCATTAATTTTAAGGCCAAGAGGAGCACTTCTTAAGTCAAATATGCAAAATTTGCCTACAAAATCGTCACATAACTGTTAATTTAAAAAAAATCCTTATGTCCTTCAAAAAGTGTACTTTCAAAGACATATAAAGGGTGTACAGTAACAGTCACTGCTTGACCAGCATCATTTTCAAAAAAATATGGCCCAATTATGCCTCCAGCCCAAAATCCACACCATACAGTCACGCGTTGTGGATGCATTTGTTTTTCGACAATCACATGTGGGTTCTCTGAACCCCAAATGCGGCAATTTTGGCGATTGACAAAGCCATCAAGATGATAATGTGCTTCATCGCTTAGGATGATTTTGCTCGAAAAATAAGGGTCCATTTGTTGATGTTCAATAATCCATTCAACGAACTCTCTTCTCTGTCCATGGTCATTAGGCTTCAATTGTTGTGTTTATTGAATTTTGTAAGCATGAAGACACAGATCTTTGGTGAGTATACGCTGTAGAGAGGTTCATGAAATTTACAATTTTTGTCCACGACGTCGAATTGAGTTTCCTGGATTGTCAGCAACACTCTCACGCACTGCTTCGACATTCACATTTGAACGGCTTGTTTTTGGACGACGAGTGTGTTTGGCGTCTCCAACGGATCCAGTCTCCATGAATTTTTCAATTAATCTCTTCACAGTTGACGAAGTTAAAACACTATTCCGACCATATTTTGTATGAAATTTTCGAACTGCAGCCGCCAAGCTTTCACTATTTTTGAAATATGCTTTAATAATGAAGACACATTGTTCTATCGTGTAACGCTCCATTTTTAATAACCCTATACTGTTAGCTGTCAAATTGCTTTTTTTTCAGGGTCGCCAACACTTCACTGCACAAATGGCGGCAAATTCAAATTTTGGGACAACCTTTATTTATAATTTCAAGTCAATCAGTTGAAAATTGTCCGATTTGCCACATCGATCGACAAACTTAAAAAAGGTATTATTTAAATAAACTCGTTTAAGGTTTGGAATAGCAGAAAATCATGAGGAATTTTACAATACGTTTGATACAAAAATTTAAAAACCAAGAACTTAAAGGTTTTTCTGGCCCATAATATTTGGGCACAACATTTTTGAGATCCTATCAAACAATTTAAGACAGAATTTTTCGAAAATTCTTAATGTAACTCTAAATTATTTATAACGATTATCTTGAATTGACAAGATACAAATTTCGGTGTAAATTTTTAAATCGAAGATATTTGTTGTTAACTTCCGTAATTTTTGTTATATGTGAAGAAAAGAAGATTTTTTAAACGGTTTTCTTTTTAGTGCAAGTAAAAAATCTTTTTTATTTTAATTAATGAAACACAAAATTAATTAAAAATATACAACTAATCTATAAAAAGGGTGATTTTTTAAAAGCTATAGGAAAGTTTTTCAAAAAAAAAACACATACAATTCAGACAAATGCATGAAATATTTATTTGAATCGATAGTACGGTCCATATAATTTAATGTTTGAGGATTATTTTATGCAAATGATGACCTTGACTGCGCCTCAAATGGTCCATCCGCTTAGTTCAATTTTGGCATACTTTTTCCAACATTTCGGCCGGTATCTCACGAATAAATGCTTCAATGTTGTCTTCCAATGCGTCAACTGAAGCGGACTTGTGTGTATAGACATGAACTTTAACACAGCCCCACAAAAAATAGTCTAAAGGCGTTAAATCGCACGATCTAGGCGGCCAATTGACCGGTCCCGAACGTGAAATAAAATGTTCACCGAACTCGCCTCTCAATAAGTCCATTGTTGCGCGTGCTATGTGCCATGTGGCACCGTCTTGTTAAAACCACATGTCATGAAAGTCAAGCTCTTACATTTTGGGCAAAAAAAAGTTGGATATCATCTCACGGTAGCGCTCACCATTCACAGTTACGTTACGATTCGCATCATCTTTGAAGAAGTACGGTCCAATGATGCCACCAGCCCATAAACCGCACCAAACTGTGACTTTTTCTGGATGCATTGGTAGCTCTTCACTCCAAAGTCGACAATTCTGCTTATTTACGTAACCATTGAGACAAAAATGAGCTTCGTCGCTGAACACAATTTTTCGGTAAAAAAGTGGATCTTCGGGCAACTTTCCAAGAGCCCATTCACCAAAAATTTTACGTTGCAGTAGGTCGTTCGGCTTCAATTCTTGCACCATCACACCTAAATACTTCCGCAAAATTTTCCACGTTGTTGAGTAACAAAGGCCCAATTGCTGCGAACGGAGAGGAATCGATAATTGATGTTCATCATTAATACTGGCCGATACAGCTGCGATACTTTCTTCAGTCCGCACCCTACGTAAGCGTGTTGGTGGTTTAATGTCTAACAATGTAAATTTGGTGCGAAATTTAGTCACAATAGCCTGAATAGCCGCTTCAGTGGGTCGATTAAACTGACCATAAAATGGAAGAAGCTCGCGATGAACTTTCTTAACAAAGCACGCATTTTGATAACAAAATTCAATAATTTGCAAGCGTTGTTCGTTTGTAAGACGATTCATGGTTAAATTATAGACCAAACTAAAGATTTTTGACAGTGAAAAAAAAACACGAAACGTGCGTGAGCTATTTTAACCAGTGTTGCCAAAAATATCATAGCTAAAAAATCACCCTTTATTTATATTTCTATATTCAACAGAAAATCTTTATTGATGCATTCAATTTTAGTCGAAATGTTCGTGTTTGAAAAATAAACGTCGCTATAGGAAATGATTTCTGACCCAAAATTCCGATCTCCCTCCAATATTTTAAAAGATGAATTAGAGAATTAATAGGGTTCACCATAAAGTTTTCTACCTTTCTCATGGATATAGCTAAACCTAAACCGCAAACAATTTCGGGTTAATTCCCCGGTGATATTTTATTCAGCAAATCAAAATTTTTTGGCATTCTCATCGATATTTTAATGCTTGTTAAAAGTGTTCAATATTTCAAAAAGCATGATCATGGTCAACTGAATGTAGAAAATATTAATTGATGGTCTTATCATTTTGTAATTTCTTTAAAAACGGGCTCCCAAAATTGTTGAATTATTAGCTTGCTTATTTTTTTTTTTGAAAACAGCACTTTAAAAATTTATTTTGAATGAAGGTGACACACATTTTTTGTAACTGTCGATTGTAACATAACCTGTTTCAAAACCTTATTCCCTTGTTATTTGAAACACTTAGACATGGCATGAAGAAATTTTCGTCCTTCAAGCATCGCGCTCCAGGCATGCTGGTATTATGGTAACATAAAATATTTATACCCAAAAACCACAGAACAGTAGGTTATATCGTGAAATAATTAATTTATTTTTCTATGGTTGACTTCAACCATATATAATTATTATTTATACGTATTCGTATCCCTTTGAAATAAAAATAAAAAAAATCTCACATTCGTGTGAAAATTTAATATGTGGGAATTAAACAAAAAAAAAGAAGAATATCCTTTATTACATTATTTTTTTCCCTCTCCCTATTTATATAAGAAATAATTAAGTCAGGACCAATACCAATTATATTTTAATGGGTTTTAATTTTCTTTGTTCTAAAAAGGACAAAATATTGTATTTGTAGCATGGAAAATTTAAAACACGATTAACTTTAAAAACAATGCTCAAACAATGGTCTGACAGATTTGTTCGAAACAAGATTTCAAAAATTTGAATGTTGCAATAAAAATCAAAAATGGTTTTAAGAAAATTAATAATGTTTTCCAACTAACTGTGGAAGAGTTGTCATTTGGTGCATACATTTTCACCACCAACAAAAATACCAAACATGAAACTAATTCACAATACTAGAATAGACAGCTTTGGACCAATGATGTAATAGTTTTGAATACAACATTAAAATGCAGTTAATAAGTTTTAAATAGAAAAAGATCTAAACTACTTTTGAAGATAAATTAATTTTGTGAAGTTTTTTATTTTGAATATCCGAAAAACCTGATATTTGAAAAATAATTTGTTATTAGTGAAAGAAAGGTTAAAAATATATGAATACATATTTGTAGACATTTTCTGCCTTAAAATAATTATCCAGAGCTATATCTTTGGCTTTTCTATTAAGAAAATAGAGCAGGTGATTTTTTTTGAAATGTTGTCTTTGGCAACACCAGTGACGGATTTAGGCTTGCTGCCGCGCTAGGCCCCATTCGATGCGCCACCCTTATTGATAAATTATATTTCATAAATTTTGGTGCAATAATTTGTTTTGATCCAATTTTTTTTTTCAAATAACTTTGTTTTATTGAAGTATAATTTATAAATATAGTTAATTAACATGAAAGACAAATAAGTTATAATCCTTAGATAGACAAATAATAAAATTTTGTTTTATTAATGAATTCAAAATTTTTTCTCCTGGCTTCCGTGAGCGCAAAAACGTCGATTATATCGTCATAATTAATATCTTGGACTAGTTGTGCTTCAATAGATAGTAATGCAAGATCATTAAGTCTATCTTGGCCCATGCTTGCACGTAGATATGTTTTTACTCTTTTTAGAGTGGAAAAAAATCTTTCTCCTGAACAATTATTTGTAGCCGGAATACTCAAAAAAATTCGGAGAGCAATGTCCACATTCGAATAAACATCTTGAAGATTATTTACCCGTAATTCATCTGGCTGAACTTTTCTTTTTTTTTTGCGATGACTATCATAACGATAATATTCCTGAACTACAGACAGTGCTTTAGCTTCTTCTTTATATTCAGAAAATTGTGTGTCTCTCATGTCTTGAAGAAATAAAGCCAAAGAACTATAGATCTGCACAACGGATGATAAATTAGCTTGAGATTCTTGAAGCTTCTTACAAGCAGCATTAAAACGACCTAAAATTACATTCCAGGCAATGACTACGATTGCTGTTTCTAAATTTTGTAATTTTCGCTGCAGTTCCGTAGTTTCAGATCGCGTAGACGGTCATCTCTGCTTTCGTCAATAAATTCCAGTGCACCAATTATTGCAGACCACTCTTTTTCTAATGCGTAACATCCATCATTTCGAGCAGACCAACGAGTTTGAGAAAGACTCTTAATTCTTAAATTTATACGCTGCACCAAGATTTCCCAACGATGAATAGATATAGTAGAGAAATTGTATAGTTCTTCTAAAGTAGAAAAGAAATCAACAACTTCTGTTACCGATTCAACTGCACATGACCCTAGCAATTTTAAAGAATAGGCGCAACAAGAAACATAATCTGTTAAAAGATTTATTGTTTTGATTCGTGTCTAAAGGCCTGAACACATACATGACATATTGCTCGCATTGTCATACGATTGACCACTACAGTTCATTATATCAAAACCATTATTTTCTAGAGATTTTAACAATGCATCCTCAATATCTTTAGCTTTATGGCCTATATTTGGTAGAAATTCTAGAAACTTTTCAACAATTTCATCGTTATCACGTACATATGTACCTTATAATTATAGTAAGTTGATCGACATGTGCTAAATCAGGCGTAGAATCTACAATTATACCAAAATACTTAGCAGATTGCACTTCACTAGAAATTTGTTGTAGTAATTTATTTGGAATCAACAGTATAATTTTAATATTTGCAATTACTCGGTATTTAATTTTTATTTAATACATTATTTCCTCATTGAGTTGTTTTATTAGATTTTAATTAACACGCCCGTGAACTACTGCTCAAACTTTAAAATGATTAACGTTAGTTTTGTGACAGTCAGAAATTTCATGAGCTTCGATGCGTGCTTTTGAGTTTTTCCAGTCACGGAATCCTTCGCCAGTAAAAGTATGCATTTCACCACTTCTACCAAATAATAAGCATGAAATACAAAGTACATAGCCTTTAGTTTCTCCATTTTTTAAAGTACGTTGAAATAAACTTTTGGAACAATACCTCGTTTTATCACTATAAACATTTCTAGAATTTTTAAAGTCTGCATTATAATTTCGTAGTACACCGTTTATAGATATAAAATCCCGTGTTTCTTCATTCAAGTTCCATAAAAAGGGATCAGAATTCAATTTAAAAATATCAGCTGTTGACTGGATTTCTTCAGTATATTTTGATGAAGGAAAATTTGAGGGTGCCTCGTTCGTACTTTGTGATAGGGAAGAGTGTACTTTTTCACTATCTTGTTCTGAAGTCTCTTCTGATTCTAGCTGTAAAGACAAAATTAATGCCAATAAGAAAAAGAAAATTATTATCAATCAAAACAAGATACTTACAACCGGTGAACATGATGCTTGTTGGTCATTGTTAGAAGATTCAGTTGAGCTTGTCATAAAACTAAATACTTTTGGAAATTTTTTAAGTAAATTATCTAACTTCGTAGATTCTTTTTCTTTTATTTTACGGTATTCAGCACCGCTTAATTTTGTTCGATAGCCACTCATATTTAGTTAATAAATTTTAAATTGTCAAACACAAGTTATGATTTTGGCTGCATTCCGAAACTTTAGACCGAAGACATATTTGTGGCTTTCATTAAGGTATGTTTAAATGCAGAAACGCATTCAAGTGTTAAGCAGTTCATACATTTTGCGCCCATCAAATTATGCCGCCCTAAGCCTGGGCCTCACGGGCCTAGGCGTAAATCCATCACTGGACAACACTAGTTTTGACACCTCACGCAAGTTTTGTGTTGTTGTTACATCTTTAGTTTGTTCTTGCAAATTATTGAATTTTATTATCAAAATGCGTGCTCTGTCCATCGCTTTCGCTGCAATTGGGCCTCTGTTACTGCACAACTTGTGCTTAATTTAGATAGGGTTTTAGGTGTGAATCCTTTTAAAATACAGCAATTGCAAGTATTAAAGATGACCGACCTACCACAGTGTCGAATTTTTGGAGAATGGAATCTTTAAAAGTTGGCTGAAAAAATGTATTCGGTAACGAAGCTTAATTCTGCTTGAATGGATGCGTGAACAATCAAAACTGCCGTATTTGGAATTAAAAGCAGATAAAAGCATTCCAAGCCAGTCACCAGTGCATCCAAAAGAAGTCACTGTTTGGTGCATATTATGGACTGGCGGAATCATTTGGCCATATTTCTTTGAGGTTTATGTGAATCGGAACCTTACTGTGAATGGTGAGCCCTACCGTGCGATAATAACCAACTTTTTTTTGCGCAAAATGAAAGAGCTAGACTTGAAATTTTTAAATAAATCTTTTTACTTTTGTTTGATATAAGTAAGTTGGATTAAATTTTAAGTCCTTGAATTTTTAAATCTTCAATTTTCCCCTAAAGGCTTTGTTCCTTTTGATTGATTAAGAATATTCTAAAGTTTTTTATATTGATGCTCTGTGAAGTTCAGAGTACAGCTTCTTTGTTTTGTCAACAAAATGAAGAATCGATTGATTTACTAAAATGTGCAACATTAGACGAGATTTTCATTTTTAATTCAATTTAACAGTCGATCGGTTAACAAAACATTTTTCAAGATATTTACTTACTTACTTAAGGTGGCGCTACAGTCCGGGGCGGACCTGGGCCTTAACCAACATGCGTCTCTAGCCAGCTCGGTCCCTAGCTAGCTGTCTCCAGTTTCGCACGCCAAGTTGGTTGAGGTCCTCACCCACCTGAGTCGCGGTCTTCCTCTACTGCGCCGTCCCTCGGGATTGGATTCGAAGACCTTCCGGGCTGGAGCGTTGATGTCCATTCGCTCTACATGACCCAGCCATCTAAGCCTTTGGACTTTTATTCTGCTAACTAGGTCAGTGTCGCTGTACAGCCCGTACAGTTCGTCGTTATATCTTCTCCACCATTCTCCATCTATACGTATGGGACCAAAAATCACCCGAATAATTTTTCTCTCGAAGCATCCTAAGACGTTCTCATCTTTCTTTGACAGGGTCCAGGCCTCAGCGCCATAAATGAGAACCGGGATGATGAGCGTCTTATAGATGGTGACTTCAGATGCTCGAGAGAGGACCTTACTACTCAATTGCCTTCTAAGTCCAAAGAAGCAGCGATTTGCAAGAGTTATTCTTCGTTTGATTTCAGCGCTGGTGTCGTTGTCTGTGTTTATAGCGGTGCCTAGGTAGATAAAGTCCTTAACTACATCGAAGTTATAGCTGTCCATGGTGACGTTTTGTCCAAGACGTCGTTGTTCAATGTCCTTTTTTGATGACAGTATATACTTGGTCTTGCCCTCATTGACCACTAAACCCATCTTCTTCGCTTCCGTCGCAATGCTCAAAAACGCTCCACTGACATCACGCTTTGATCTTTCAATTATGTCAATATCATCTGCGTATCCGAATAATTGGATGGACCTTTGGAAGATTGTGCCTCTAGTGTTGACGGTTGAGTTTTGCACAATTCTTTCCAGAACTATGTTGAAGAAGTAGCATGACAGTGCATCGCCTTGTCTAAAACCTTTTTTGACATCAAATGTATCGGTGAGATCTTTTCCGACCTTGATGGAGCAGCGTGCATTCTCCATCGTCATTCTGCACAAACGGATAAGTTTGACAGGGATGCCAAAACTAGACATTGCTCTGTAGAGCTGTTATACGCGGCCTTAAAATCGATAAAGAGATGGTGGGTATCGATTTGAAGTTCCTGGGTTTTTTCGAAGATCTGCCGTAGTGATAATATTTGGTCGATAGTGGACTTTCCTGGTCTGAAGCCACACTGATAGGGACCTGTTAGGTTGTTGACGAACGGCTTCAGACGTTCACATAATACGGCAGAGAGGATCTTATTGCAATGTTAAGGAGTCTGATGCCTCTGTAGTTGGAGCAATTTAGAGGGTCTCCTTTTTTATGTATCGGGCAAACTATGCTGAGATTCCACTCATCGGGCATGCTTTCTTCCGACCATATTTTGCAGATGAGTTGGTGCATGCTCCCTACCATATCATCGCCTGCTGCTTTGAATAGTTCGGCAGCGATGCCGTCAGCTCTAGCGGCTTTGTTTGACTTTAGTTTAGATACAGCTATCTTCACTTCGTCGAGGTCCGGTAGGCGGAATTGTTGCTCTGCGTCGCCTAGATTGAGTGGTTCTATCTCCCTTACAGCGGAATTCGGTTCGTCATCGCCGTTATATAATTTGGAGAAGTGGTCTTTCCATATTCTCAACATAGACTGCGGTTCTACTACGATGTTCCCCTGATCGTCCTTACAGGCTTCGGTTCGTGGCTTGTACCCTTAGGAGGTTTTCTTTTACCTTTTGGTAAAATTTACGAATCTCATTCCTGTTGTGTAATCCCTCTATTTCCTCGATCGCGCGCTTCTCATACTCTCTTTTTTTCCATCTCTCCTCTTCTGCTCGTAGAGCTCGCGAGCAGCTCTGGTCCTCCTGTGCAGCCCCGTTTTGTATGCCTGTTGTTTCGCTGCGTGCGCTTGCCGGCATTCGTCGTCAAACCAGGGTTTTCGCTGGGGTGGCCGTGTGAAACCTAGCACTTCAGAGGCGGAATCTCTGATGGCTGCAGGACAATGTTGCCACTGGTTTTCAATGCTTAATGCAGGCAGCATAGGACTCCTTAAGAGGTTACTATAGACTCGATCGGAAAAGGACATGGCAGTCTCTTGCGATTGTAGCCGTCCAACGTCGAAACTTCTCACAGTACTTCCTTGTTTTGGCTTGGACCGGGATATCCGTAGCCGTACCTTGGCTACAACGAGGTAGTGGTCCGAGTCAATGTTGGCCCCTCGGAAAGTTCGGATATCCTGTATACTGGAGAAGTGTCGTGCGTCGATCGCAATGTGGTCAATCTGGTTGACGGTTGATTGATCAGGAGATTTCCATGTCCCCTTGTGGATATTGAGATGTGTGAACTGCGTACTAGCTACCAGAACGTCGCGCCCCACAGCGAAATCGATCAGCCTGAATCCGTTGTCGGAGGTGGTGTCGTGCAGGCTGTATCTCCCGATTGTGCCACCAAAAATGTCTTCTCTTCCTAGCTTGGCATTAAAATCTCCTAAGACAATTTTAATGTCATAGCCAGGGCACTGCTCATATGTCTAGTCCAAGAGCTCGAAGAATATGTCTTTGGTGTCCTCATCTTTCTCCTCTGTTGGGGCATGCGCGCATATTAGGCTTATGTTGGCGAATTTAGCCTTGATGCGGATTGTCGTGATGCGCTCGCTCACACTGTTGAAACTCAAGACTTTTTGCCTGAGTCTAGTTCCAACAACAAATCAACACCCAAACAGACGCTGCCTTTGTTCTCGGTAGCAGTCGCCGCAGTATATATCGCAGTCTTTTAGTGTGCGTTTGCCCGGTCCATCCCATCGCACTTCTTGGATGGCGGTAATATCTGCCTTGCAGCAGTTTAGGGCTTCCGCTAATTGTTCGGCTGCACGTGGTCTGTTAAGGGACCTAACATTCCACGTACAGATCCGAAGTTCGTTGTCCTTATTTCGTTTGCTTGGGTTGTCAATAGTGAATCCGTCCGTATCCGAGGCTTTTTGGTGCTTCGCAACTAGAAGATTTGTACGTGGTCAGGAAGTCACCCTGACGGCACAACCCCCAACCTGGAGGGCCAGATCCTTAGTATAACTCTAAGGACGGGGAGCCGGATAAACCGCTCCTTATAGGCCTGGGCTCCGAATAAGTCGTAGAAGCCCTATAAGGTGTTCACTAAGTAGTTCAACCTTACTGGAACTGTAGACCCCACCGTTGATTCCATCTCGAGAATTCGTCCGCTGCCGTCTGGATAAGGAGAGGTGCCTTAGTGGAAACACCTCTCCCCCCCTCTCTCGTTTGCTGCCCCCAACAACTTTCCACTGGGGTTAGAACCCAATCTCCAGTTGAGGTACTAGGCACCCGATGTTCACCACGGGGAGGTGAGAGTAGGAGTTGATAGACAGAGGTGGGTTTTGAGAGAAAAACCTGTGGGCGCTTGTCCAAGATACTTAAATTTCATAAAAACACAACAAAAAAAAAAAAAAACAAAATTCTTTTACCAAAACAAAAGAACACCTCAGAACTAAGCTCGCAAAATAAACCCAATCTTTTACTATCTAATCTTAAAAGTCAAAGGTTATTTTCAAGAGCTATACTCAAAACCCACGAATATAATAACCCGCAATCATTAAAAATGAAAATCCCCGTAAAAACGTTCATTGTTTGTTCTTAACTTTTTGTGTTTTTTTTTGTCTTTGTGACTTATCGTTAAATGTTTTAAATTTTAACATCAAGTACCTATAGCGATCCTTTGGAGGAGGAAGTAATATTAAGACGCCTATAAAAAGATTTACCTTGAAGTGTCAAAACTTCACAATAATTGCAAGCTATTTCACAAAGAAATACTGAAAAAAAAAAAAACAAAACAAAACAAAAATGAATGACCCTCATATAATCTGTGAAATATACCTTTATTTTGTACCTTATACCTACCTACCAAGACCGACCGACCGACTTTCATTAAAAATCCCTTTTTTTACTTCAGTGATTATGCATCTCAAATCAAATCTTCTCACAACTTTGGCGTATACTCGTATAACCAAGCCATCACCACATCACCTAACCCCGAACCACCCATCTATCCTTCAAACGGTTCTCGTATTTGAACATGAACGTGAAACGTTGCTGATGCTGATGCTGATGCTGATGCTGCCTACCTTTAGGATAGTCCTATACCTTAAATCTTCCTTAACCAACTACTTTTTGCTTCTTTTTTTTCTCGACTTTTTGTGTTGTGTTGGGTTGGTTTTTCTCTCTTTACTGTGCCTGCTTTAATCTTTCGGCAGAAATTCGCGCGCTCTGTATAGAGTAGCGTAATTTTGTAGTCTTAATTAGTAGGTAGAAGGACACAGAATTTGTGTGGTTTGGTTTTTTGTTTTGGGCTTTTTGTAACTTGGTTCTATACCCTATACCCTATACCCTATATACCCTAACCACCCCAACACCCTATAGCATCTAAATGATTCATTTTTTTGGTCCATGAATACCGTTAACAGTTATGCCACCATTGCGCTCTACCACTATACACTATGCCATCAGGATGGTGGTGTAAATCGGATGCTTTTTATGCGACATTAAAAATTCAACATCGCAACACAGCAGGGAATTAAACACCAAATAGCTTTTTGCTTCACAAAATAATTGCTACTGGCAAGCCGACCAAAAAAATAATAAAAGAATCCAACAACAACGAGACAAAAAGTAAAAAGGACGAAGGACATTTTTATTTAAATAAAATATTTCTATATTTCTGGCTTCCCTGCACCGCATGTCCCTTGTCTCTTTGTCCGTGTTATTATTATTTTCGAGTCCTGCTCAATGTATGTGACATTGTGTCCTATGTTCATTAGTGGAACAGAATCCCAACTACTATACAACAACACATCACAACAACAATAATGAAAACGTGAACGCGAACGCGAAAAATCCTTCTTAAATGTTGCTTCACGCTAAATAAAACCACAAAACATGCCCGTGATGATGGCTTAAACTAGAAGCTAAATCGTATGAAGCTAGAACCCACTTGGCTTAGGCGTTCAGCGTTAGGCATTAGGCCCTGCTCTTCTGGTTCTTGACGCTTGATGCTTAGTGTTTAGTGCTCGGTGGTGGTGGTGCGGTTTTGTTGTGCGCGCCTTCAGTCATTTGCACATTGTGTTCTTGAATTCTGAGTCTGAGTTTCACATTCAAAAGTTTGCTTTGGTTTTTGTTTTCCCTTTTTAATTTTTTTTTCTCGTATTATTGTGGGCATCCTGGGAATTTGGTTTGTCCCGTGCGCTACTTGTGGTGAGTTGAGGGCTGAGGAGGAGTTCTTTCAAAACTTAAACAGATAATTTGAATATAGTATATATTTTTCCAGTGGAGCGCATTCCATAAAAGGAGCGAATGGTGAATGGAAGAGGATCCTTGAAAACATGTGCGCTATACACAACACACATAGGCTTTGATGATGGTTTTCTGTTTATGCGGTGAGAGGCAAAGAGGATATGTTCTGTTCAGTCTTGACTGTCGCTGATGCGTTGGAAATGGAGAGGTGGGTAGAGAGATGGCGTTCGAGTGTTAATAGGAATTAATTAGCAAGTTTTGCGTGTGATGTGCGATATGGCACAAGGAACAGAGGACATTTTTGTTTGCCACTATCATCATTACCATCACGATGAATTTTAATGAGATGGAATGAATCTTATCATCATCACTATAGTATAGAAGTAAATTTAAGGATGCACAGTTACACATTAGAAAAGCAAAATTAGAGATATTTTTTTCTATGTATGTATGTATGTCCTGTATGTAAAATTGTGTGTGTGTGTGTAAATACTGCAGGAAGAAACTATTCTTTTGAATGTGCAAATACTCTTTTTTTTTGTACAAATATTTGCTTTTTTTTATTTTTAAGTTAAAAATTAGGTCAAAGACGCGTAATGATGCTGAAAAGGTTCTCTTTTATTCTCTTTTATTTTATTTATTTCAAAGGATTTTAAGTAAACAATTTAAGTAGGGCAAAAAGTTGTAACTTTTAAATATGTAAAAGTCCGTACTGGAAGAAATCCAACAGTAATTACAAAACGAGTTAATGATGTTTACCGCATTCAAACTGTCTTCACAAAAAATTAGAAATTTTAAAGCTCATTTAGAGAAATGGATTGAATGTTGAATGAATTAAGCAAAATTCTATGAGAAAAAGCAGTTTTTTCAAGGTTTAGAGTGTTTCACTCTAGGTCAAAATGACAACAATAACTTAACTAAAAATGAATGAAGCGGAAAAAAAGATAAATTACTGGTTAAAGCCTAAAATAAAGTGAGATTGTACTTCTTTTTATATCGTGTGTTGTTATGAATGGAAACCAAAGCCTTTAAGGTGGTCTACATTCAAAAAAATTCAAGTTCTAGGTTTGCAGACCCTTACCCCTGTAGGACGGGTATTTACGGAAATATTTGCATTTAAAGTTTAAACATGGATTTTGTTCATAACTAAAGAGTGATTTTTTAAAAGCTATAAGAAAGTTTTTCAAAAAAAAAAAAACACATACAATTCAAAAAAATGCATGAAATCTTTATTTGAATCGATAGTACGCACGGAAAGAATTCTTAGATCAGATCAAGAAAAATAAGCTACAAATCACGAAAAATGAATCCAGTTTTGGACCTTGGCTTTGAAATAAGTAAATTGCTACTTTTTGTTTGCAATTTCATAAAATGAGCAAAATGAAGATATTGACACTCAAAAATCATATTTTACTACATTTGAGTAGCAATAATTCGACCGAGGAAATCAAATATTTCAAACAGCGAATTGCAATTTGATATTAATTTGTATCAATTTAATGTTTGTTTTTATCGTGAATTTCAGCAAGAGTTTGTAGATTGAAATTGTTTCTTGTAGATTATGATTCGTTTTTTTAAATACCTACACACACAAGTGGCAAATTTCAACCCTTGTTTTCTGAGACTGCGACAATATACATTAGTTTGCAAATTACAACTAATGTTTTGCTACTTCTTTTTTTTTAAATTGCAACTTTTGAGGCAGTCACAGTTTTGATACTTAGTTATCTTTAAATTGCAACTTTTGAGTCGTAATTGGAAACAGTTTCTGCAGCAATTTGTAGCTTTTAAAGATTAATTTACTTTCCATTTTCAAGCAATCATGTAGAGATTCAAGAACAATTTTTTTTTGCAAAATCAACAATCTTCATTAGTGATTTACAACATAAACTTATTCTAATAGATATGATTTAAAATCATGAAAAATATAAACCAGCATAAGTGTTCATATTATATGCGTTTCGCCCCGATGCAATGGTTGGGCTCATCAGAAGATGACCATTACACCTTGTCTTGACGCATATTTTCCCGAATTAATCGAGATACCATATAATCCGAGCTACATAGAGCAACTGCGAATTATACAGTTGCTACAATTCTTCAAAGAAGACAAACTGTAGCCACTTTCATTTTCCTGCTAACTTGAATATTTATATTGTGATTATATTTTTCTTGATTTGAAAATTGAGAATGCTTAAATCACCGCATACATTTCGCAAAACAAGATTAATGAGTGGTCAAATTAAATTATTCCCCTAAAATAGTTGCAATTTACTTTCATTTCAACAAGCTCGAATTATAACTTTTGATAATAATTACCAAATTATAAAATTTTGTATTTTACGAAGATTTGAATGCTGAATTACAACTTTCTCATCCATTTTATAATAAAATCGTCTTGATTTACTAAAAAAAGGGTTTTCGTAAATTGCAACCTAAAATTTAGCAATTAGTGATTTTTCAATTCTCTCCGTGAAGCTCTTGCATTTTGGGCAAAAAAAAAGTTGGATATCATCTCACGGTAGCGCTCACCATTCACAGTTACGTTACGATTCGCATCATCTTTGAAGAAGTACGGTCCAATGATGGCACCAGAGCCCATAAAACGCACCAAACTGTAACTTTTTCTGGATGCATTGGTAGATCTTGCAATGCTTCTGACTGATATTCACTACAATCGACAATTCTGCTTATTTACGTACCCATTGAGACAAAAATGAGCTGAACACAATTTCGGTAAAAAAGTGGATCTTCGGCCAACTTTCCAAGAGCCCATTCACCAAAAATTTTACGTTTGCAGTAGGTCGTTCAGCTTCAATTCTTGCACCAGCTATATTTTGAAAAGCATCACACATAAATACTTCCGCAAAATTTTCCAAGTTGTTGAGTAACAGAGGCCCAATTGCTGCGAACGGAGACGAATCGATAATTGATGGTCATCATTAATACTGGCCGATACAGCTGCGATACTTTCTTCAGTCCGCACTCTACGTAAGCGTGTTGGTGGTTTAATGTCCAACAATGTAAATTTGGTGCGAAATTTAGTCACAATAGCCAGAATAGCCGCCTCAGTGGGTCGATTAAACTGACCATAAAATGGAAGAAGCGCGCGATGAACTTTCTTAACAGAGCACGCTATTAAAAAAACGGGTTAGGATTCTTCAATCGAAGCCTTCTGGTTTTTAGTTCATTTTAAGGTGAGTGAAAATTACAATTTAAAATGTTCCTGCCATTAAAACCTTAAAACATTAATAGGCCAAGAAAATTTGAATCTTTTTCTTAAACAATAAGTAAGCTAAAAAAGTTTAAACCTTTGTAGCACTGCCAAATGCTTCCGCCACACAAGCGTCCACAGGTTTTTCTCAAAACCCACCTCTATCTATCAACTCCTATTCTCACCTCCCCGTGGTGAACATCGGGTGCCTAGTACCTCAACTGGAGATTGGGTTACAACCCCAGTGGAAAGTTGTTGAGGGCAGCAAACGAGAGAGGGGAGAGAGGTGTTTCCACTAAGGCACTTCTCTTTGTCCAGACGGCAGCGGAGGATTTCCCCAGATGGAATCAACAGTGGCGTCTACAGTTCCAGAAAGGCTGAACTACTTAGTGAACACCTTATAGGGCTTACGACTTATTCGGAGCCCAGGCCTATAAGGAGCGGTTTATCCGGCTCCCCGTCCTTGGAGTTATACTAAGGATCTGGCCCTCCAGGTTGGGGGGTTGTGCCGTCGGGGTGACTTCCTGACCACGTAAAAATATCCTAGTTGCGAAGCACCAACAAGCCTCGTTTACGGACGGATTAACTGTTAACGCAGAAAACAACACTAGCGCTGAGATCAAACGACGAATAACTCTTGCTACCCGCAGTTTCTTTGGGCTAAGAAAGCAATTGAGTAGCAGAGTTCTCTCTCGAGGGACCAAAGTGTCGCTATATAAGACCCTTATCATCTCCGTCCTGCTATCCGGTGCAGAAGCATGGACTATGACAAAAGTGGATGAAAGCACCTTGGGTCGTTTCGAGAGAAAAGTTCTTCGTGTGATCTACGGCCCCGTATGAATAGAAGGAGAGTGGAGGAGAAGATGGAACGACGAGCTGTACGGGCTGTACAGCGACGTAGACTTAGCCAGAAGGGTAAAAGTCCAACGACTAAGATGGCTGGGTCACGTAGAGCGAAACTGGAGACATCTAGCTCCGGACCGAACTAGGTGGAGAAGTTTGTTGGGTGAGGCTCTACATAGTTCACACAGGATTGTAGCGCCACCGTAAGTAACCATTTAAGTTGACTTAGAGGTCAAAAATCAAAACGCTGTTGGTATGACTCCACGCATATTGGAATGGATACAAAAAAAAAACAATAACTAGCAGACTTCTTGAAGCCAGCAAAAGTGAACTGCAGTAAATACTTCAATAATATATTACGGGGAAGATATAAGAGCTTATGCCATCGAAGAATGATATATCCTTCTTGTAAACTTCTCAACTTCACCGCTTTCATTTAGAAATATCATCATAATAATAAAAGCTAAAAATTTCAAATCCTTTCAATTGTTTGATCCTCTTCTCTATTAGATATTTGCATTAAATGTCCAAACTCTTGAAAAATTAGCCCTTTCTTTTCTTCAAAAAATTTACAAAAATTCTTGAAACTTTTGTTTTAAAATTCAAACTATGACCAAATCATCATCAATACGATTATATACCTTTATAATTATTAAGTGTAATCTACTTCATAAACCTCTTTTCAAAAACACATACTCTACTCGTCCTTATTGTATACCTTACCAATACGTACTTGAAAAAACATACAATTCAACTCCTACATACTTATATCACATATATATACTCGTATATGTGTATGATGAGTGGAGTGTCCTTTTTCTTCAAAAATTAAATGCTGTAATTCACTTAACAAAATGCTTTTTCGTCCTTATAGTCGCCTTGTGTCGTACGGATATGCATTACATACATATGTATGTAGAAAAGACACTTCTGTGCAAAATTCTTTGATTTTATTTTCCAGAAAAATAAGTACTACTCCTATGTATGTATATACATATCTATAGTTTTCCTGGAATATATATATGTATGTATGTTAGTTTTAGAATGAAGGAAAAGATTAAATTCACTTCCGTTTCTGAATCTTATCTGCAGGGTACTTCAACTCCTTGTCTATTTTCTAGACATCAGAGAAGTTAGAGAAAGAGTGCGAATGCATATCATCGAAAATTCATCCTACTCCCCTATAATTTTATATATAAGGATTTTCTACAAGTATATCAGGAACTAAGGGATACTTTAAGACAAACCAACAAAAATGAAGAAAAAATAAAAATGAAAAATACCAAAAAGAAAAAAATAAAGAAAAACTTTCAATTCTCTGTCCATGTTAAGGAAGACAAACGACTTTATATCGAAAGTTACCACAGGGTGACATAATAGCACAAATTTGGACACATACACAGATATATCTATAAAGTCCTATAAGAATTTCAAAGATGCAGCACACACAGAATGTCCTGTGTATATGAGGTACAAGAGGTATAAAGAAGTTATGGTTTGGTTGGTACCGAGCGAAATATATTCGTACACTTTAAGAACCATGAAGACCAAAAACTCACGTATACCACTCCTACGATTTTACCTTCTTCATATATACATACATTGGTATAGATGGGAAAGTCTTTTATCCCTGGGATGTCACCATTTAAGGCATTAAGGTAAACGGGAAGGACGTTCCGTCGAAACTTCTTCTTCTTCTTCTTGTTCTTCTTTGGTACTTCGTCATATCCATGCAACCAGCATCCTCGTCGTCGTGCGTCGCATAGAGCAAGATGAGTTTTCTGTCAAAAAGTTTACCGTTGCCATTGTCGTCATCATCATCGTCGTCATAGTCGTTCCATTCTCGTTTGTCGTCAAGGCCTCCTCCATATCCATCCGATCCGTCCAACCTTTCGTTTATTCGTCGCTCGGTCGTTCTAAACTTCTCTCGTTTCAGTCATAAGTTTTCCTGATAGAAGGATTCAGAAAAAAAAAAAATATCCTTGTATGTTTGAAAAGTATAGTGTACGAGTACGAGTTCTCTAAACATTACTCAAAACTATGCTACTTTAGGAGTAAAAATGTGTCGTCCCTCTTGCTTTATAAGCCTTTCGGGTTTAAAATTACTTTTTTTCCAGTTTTCTTTTTTATTTTGTGACCTGACATTCGTCCTTAATATAACTGAAACTGAATGAGACGTGAAAGTATCCTGTATAAACAGCATGCGAATATCCATCCATCCATGATGGCGTTATGGCAAGGCATTGCGATGCCATTTGGCCAACATCAGAGTGTTCAAACCCAAAGTTGAGTACCATCATCAGTGATGAGATGAGAGTGTTGCGCCACTCCGCGCACCGCGCCGGCCGTGCCGATCCGCTTCGCGCCAAGCAAATAATGACACAGATAAGGAGATGAAAATTTGTTTGACACAAGCGAAATATAGATAGCAAATGCGAACGAGTGCCATCTTGAGGACTTAGCATTTGAGTTGAGTTTTAACTTTGTGCCCGTTGGCAGTCGCGGTAATGCACTTGGGTTGTCATTACCATGCGAAGGCCAACTTTTCCAATAGCCTTCAGCTGGTGTTCCTGTTCTAGGTCTGCTTTTGGTTCTTGTTTTTCTTTTTCTTCTTCTTTTGCGAGGATGATGCCGACACGACGAATGAGGGAAATTTCAATTATTTTCTATAAACCCTCGTTCCTTTCGCTAGTTTGTTCGTTCGCCGTCGGTTTTGTACGCTTTTTTCTTTATTTTCTAACACCAAGGATATAATTAAGTGCAATTGCTACTCTTATTTTCTATATCGTTCCCTCTGTCATATCCTTACTCAACCACCCCTCTTGCCCCTTTCCCTTTCCCATTTTCTTTCAATTGCAAAATGAAGCGAAAATAGTTTTTGAATCCATGCCAAATGATTGTCACAAGAAGCAGATTGCGGTACCTATACAATATAGACGAATATTCGGCTTATCCTGACGCTCTCATCTCATCGCGCGCAATATCCTCGCTTTATTTGCGCTATTTCGTCGGATGTGAATACAAAATAAGAAGAACAGAGCAGAAGCAAAACCTTTATGCTAATACCAACAAATTAGGAACTTTTAAATCTACATTTTGTATAAGTGGGCGTGGATGGGGGCGGAAAGGGACTAGGACGAGGATTCAGAAGGAGTCGTCGTCACTCCACGTTTTGAATCCTGATGATTATGGTGGGTCGGTTAGAATTGAGAAAGGCGACTTTCGTTATATCGTTTTATATTAGAAAAAAGAAGGAGAGAAGCTTGCGTTTGAACGGACGACATATAGAAAAAAAAGGACTTGTCTTTTCTTCTGATGATGATGAGGTGGACACAGCCGGCGCGGTGGTGGTGCGGTGAGTTGGTTGTTAGCCTGATGGGTCAGGAGAGCCAGGACCCAGTTTATAAGCGCTTAATTCAGTGGAAATATTTCCAAAGCAACTTTTCATTGGAACAACTTGCCTTCCGGTTGGTAAGGAGTTTCTTTTTTGTAAACGGTTTTCTATATTTTTTTTGGGTTGAAAAGTCAGTCTGTTTTCTACTTGAATTTTGAAACTGTTGAAGAGAACTACTATAAACACTCATATAGATAAAATTGTAGAATATGTGCGTGGCACTTATACCTACTTCTAGGTTCTACCTTCATTTATACAATACAGTGATGTAGTTCAAAGCCAAAAGACAACAACAACCAAAAAAATAGAAAAAGGAAACTCATGAAATTTGCATAGAAAATGTAGTCCTAATGGTTAGACCAATATAAAAAATGGAAGTAGACTAAATAGCAAGAAGGAGGAGGAGAACTTTTTATGTGCGTTTGCCGGAAACAAAATACTATTTCCGTTTGGTATTTGAACTTAAATTAAAATGTGAAAAAGACAAAAGAAAAAAAAATACAAGAAGAAGAAGTAATTTTTAGAGGGAATCACATTTATTTTTTGAATACATGCATACATTTTTTCGTACACTAAGAGATTGATGATTTTGTGCTGAAGTGGAGTTTTTGAAAGGTATGGGGCGGTCTTTTTTCAAAAAAAAAAAATAAATAAATAGAAGGGACTTGAAATTCAGGTGGTTCTCTAGAGAAACCCCCCTTTCTGACTGTGATTCAAATTGATGGTTTCGGAAAGAGTTTTTATTTGTTTTTGAAAAAAAAAAGTAACAAATAAGTTTTTTCTTCAGATTTTTGAACCCCAAATACATATTTCGAACTATTCATATTGAATTCTTGTTTAAATAAAAATCCATCCTTCAGTTGAAATTGGCAGAATTGTTGACCCTATACAATTCTGGCTGCCTAATGATTCTAAACGAATGTCAATTCCATATAGGAACTTTAAATCTTTATTTTGGGGGGTCCAAAAGTAAAGGCGGACAGTTTATAAAATAAAAATAATGATAAACGAAAACATCAGTGAAAGAGAGAAATCAAGAATTGTGAAATGAAAACTTGGTCCTATAAACTGAGCTGAAGCTGAAGTAAAAATTGGTTAAAATTTACATTATTGAAATTATAACTTTAGGAAAATGTCTCATGAATGAATGAAAATGTTTTCAGAGTTTTCTTTGATAAAGCACGGTTAAAATTCTAATTTTAGAAAATGGCGTTCTTTTATTTTTAACTTCCCTTAGGAAGTTATTGTAATGGGTCCGAATTGTCGAATTGAAAAATTTGACATTTCTCGACGTTTCAAGGTCCCTAGAGTCGAAATAAGAGATTGTTTGAAAGATGTCTGTGCGTGCGTGTGTACGTACGTCCGTACGTCCCTACGTCCGTACGTCCCTACGTCCGTATGTCCGTACGTCCGTACGTTCGCGACGTTTTTTTCGTTGTCCATAGCTCAAGAACTAGAAGAGATATCGACTTCAAAAAAATTGTGTTATACCGATAATAAGGCAGAATGATGCAGAAAGGGCTCTAAAGAAAATTGTGTGGGTTTAAAAAAAGGTGAAAATTTTGGTTAACTTGAATTAAAATTAAATATTAGGTATATATTGTGACGTGATACAAAACAAGAAGTGTATTTTTGGAAAAAAATCCAATTAACAGTTTTTTTATAAATAAAAAAAAAGGGATTAAGGCTTCAAACTAATTTTATCTTATAAGAAATATTGTTTTCAATATTCAGAAAAATGTTGAGAAAAATCTAATTGAAGGTTTTTTTAACAAAAAATTGAAGGTTTTCTTTTTTTACAAAAAATAAAAACCTAAATAAAATTAATAAAAGTTGGTACAAATTGATTTTCGACTCAAATATCTTTTCAAAACTTTGAGATATTGGCTTTAAACTACTTTTATCTTTTAAAAAATGTTGTCGTCAACATTCAGTAAGATTTTGAGAAAAATCGAATTGACAGTTTTTTTACAAGCAATAAAAACCTAAACAAAAAATTAATAAAAGTTGGTAAAAATTGATTTTGGACTTAAATATCTTTTCAAAATTTTAAGATATTAGCTTTAAACTACTTTTATCTTTTAAAAAATATTGTTGTCAAAATTTCAGTAAAATTGTGAAAAAAATCGAACTGATAGTTTTTTTTTTTTTAAATTAAAAACTTTAAAGAAAATTTAACAAAAGTTGGTAAAAATTGAATTTCGACTCAAATATCTTTTCAAAAATTTGAAATTATGGCTTGCAACCAATTTTCACTTATAAGAAATATTGTTTTGAATATTCCAAAACATTTTGCGAAAAATCGAATTGACAGTTTTTTTTACAAGCAATAAAAACCTAAAAAAAAATTAATAAAAGTTGTTAAAAATTGATTTTGGACTCAAATATCTTTTCAAAACTTTGAGATATTGGCTTTAAACTACTTTTATCTTTTAAAAAATATTGTTGTCAATATTCAGTAAAATTTTGAGAAAAATCTAATTCACAGTTTTTTTTACAAAAAAATAAAAACCTAAAAAAATAAAACAATACTAAAACTTGGTAAAAATTTACTTTCGAATCAAAAAGCTTTTCAAAAATTAAAAATATTGTCTTCGAATTTTTTTTATTTCGTAGAAAATATTGTTTTCGATATTCAGTAGTTTTTTTTTATAAAAATCCAACAGTCTGTTTTTTCACACAAAAATAAAATCTACAAGAAATAGTACGCAAATTTGGTAAAAATTGATGTTCGGTTCTTGATATCTCTCAAATTAATTTCATTCACCCAACTTGTAAAAATTTAAGAAATGCTACTTAAATTGGTAAAAATTTGTTTTCGACTAAAAATCTATTTAACAAAACTAGATTTTCAACTAAACTATTTCTTTATATGAAAAATATTGTTGGTAATTTTAAAATTTTTAAGAATACAGTACGTTCTCGATTAACGCATCTGAATCTGAACAGCTGAATTTTTATCATTATTGACGCGGTAATCGCAACTCTTCAAAAACAATTGACTCGATAAGTGCAACTTTTGTTTTTATATGCATATCCTTATTTACACAGGTTGTTTGCTATTTTTGTTCTTGTCTGTTGCGTTTTACTTTGTGTCGGCAGTTATTTTACCGCTACTTTTGAGTAATGGGTACGATGAAGTTGTATGAATGTACATTTATGTATCTATACAATGCAAAATGTTCTTATTAATGAATTTTGCTCAGTGAGTCTGAATCAAAGAAAGCTAAATCTGCCAATTTATAACGCCGATGAGTCTGGGTTATTCTATCGACTTATGTCCCACAAAACCCTTGTAGCTTTTAAGGA
Organism: Eupeodes latifasciatus; assembly: GCA_920104205.1. Classification (NCBI taxonomy): domain Eukaryota; kingdom Metazoa; phylum Arthropoda; class Insecta; order Diptera; family Syrphidae; genus Eupeodes; species Eupeodes latifasciatus. The sequence goes on along the minus strand of OV049925.1, from coordinate 116,781,722 downwards.
ATCGACTGCTCCTGGCCGAAAGACATGCAAAGAGAGAATCACGTTTTTCGCCTGCACCAACGCATCCGGTTTACAAAAAGTTAAGTTATTCATCATCGGTAAATCTGTAAACCCAAGATCATTTAAAAATTTTGACCACATGCCCGTTGTATACAAGGCAAATAAAAATGCTTGGATGACATTAGCATTTTTTCAACAATGGTTCCATTCGACATTTGTGCCTGAGGTAATAAAATTTAACCGGCCACAGGTATGTCTTTTTTTATACGTTTTTTGTGTCTTTTAGGTACGAACAGAACAGAATTCAGCCCCTAATGAACAAATTTCGAGTCTTTTAAGAACTTCGAGAAATGGCGATTTTAAGAAATCTAAACTTCCAAAAAGTCCAATTTTTTCCAAAAGTAATAATTATGTAAACATATTTATGTACTTATGTTTCTACTTTTATATCTTATAATGAATTAACTAATTTTAGTTTTGTTTCTTATTATTCGTGTTGCATTAAATATGTGTTGGTTTTCTGATTTTCACTTTGCATTTCGAATTGAGCCTAAAAAAATATTTACTCGGTTATTGCAACAACTTCGGTCATTTCAACCACCCTTGTTTTAATTAGTTGCGATAATCGAGAACGTACTGTAATTCAACTGACAACTTTTTTAACCCAACACGAAAACCTATAAACTTTTAAGCAAGACACATCGACAGACGGGATGGGAAGTTATCAGTGTGGGTCACATCCCAGCCTCTTTTTTTTTATTTTTTGGTCAACAGTTTTAAGTTTGATTTGATATGTCAAAGTAAAGTTCCAAATTTTTCTCAAATATGGTCAAAATTGTAATTTTCTATAAAAAAATATTTTTAAAAAAATCACCGTATTTAATAAAAGCACTTAGAAGATTGATACTCGTAGTTCGAAAAATCTAAAAAATCAAGGGAACCTTCTAAAATGTTTTTCTTCTTCGTATTGATGGTCTGGTTCGGAATTAATTTGACCCCATTTTCAACCTTTGAAGAAGAAAATTATAGAACCATTAATTACTTCAACACAAAATTTTTCAAACACAAAACAAAAATTTTAAAATTGTACATTTAGTTTTTGAAATTGAACTTTATTTGAATTCACTCTTACTCACACTGATCAGAAATTTGAAATTCCCAAGCTTGTTCTAGACATTCCAAAAAATATTAAACCTGTTTCACATATTTCAACACCTAAAAACAGTCTTATTTTTGGATAAAATTTTTAAATAAATCTAAATGAATGTTTTAGAATAATGGTAGCAGAATATATATAAATATAAGAATATAAAACAGAAAGAAAAACAATTTTCGAACAATAATTTTTGTATCTTTTTCAGATTTATTTAGATCAAAAAAATTGAGTTCTGAATAATTTGGAACAATGTTAAGTAGGATCTTTTGGGTGTTGAACTCATCCTAATTAACTTTCAAAACAAGTATAAAGTTATTATTTTTGACGTGTGTTTCAAGCATCACAAAAAAATACAATATTTATTTTTTTTTTACTTTCTTCATTTATAAAAATTTGGTCAAAAGTATTGGAATTTTTGGATTAAATTGTAATAAAAGTGAAATTTAAATATTTTGATCTTCCAGTTTAAAAATTTTTGACATTTGTAATTTTGACATTTCTCGACCTTTAAAGGTTTTTATCAAACAACGTTTTTTTGACAGGTGTCTGTACGTTTGCGATACCTTTTTTCGTCTACCACAATGATTTTATTTAAGGTACCTTTCTAAATTATGGCAAATTAAGAAAAAGAATTTTAAATCTATCGGTTCACTTTTGAGAATTTTCAAATTTTTTATTTTTGACCAACAAAATTTGTATGGGGACTACTGTTATTTTTAGTCTTGAAAAAAATAGAAAAAAAACTCCTACCGTGAATCGGCTCAGAACTGACCCAATCCTTTCGTCAGTAAGGGCCAGGACAGACAAACGGACGGAATCGGGGGACCTGCATTTTTCGACGAAACTGGGATGTGGCCCCCACTGATTAATTCCCATCGTTGCTCGACTGTCGATATTCCTAAAAGTTCATAAACATATAAATAATAACATTTTGTGTGAGATAAAACAAATTTGAAGTCAATATCTTATTTTAGAGTCATAATACTTAAGTCGAAAGTTGTTTTTGTAGGTCTTAGAGTTTTGTAAACATAATTGGAAAATTTGATTTTTCTAAAAAATTAACTAAAAGTTAACAACAATATTTTGAATATGATAAAATGCGTATAATTTCAATATCGGTTTTTGGTCCCAAGATTTTTAATCCAAAACTAATTTTTAAATTTAAAAATTTTGTATATCTTACAAACAAAAATATCGACTGGAGTTTTCTTCCGTTAACAATACAATTTTTCATAGAATGAAATATTTTTGAAGTCCGTATCTTTATTTCTTCTCGAGATATTATTGCAGAAAATTAGTTTTTACCAATTTTTGTAATGTTTTCTGTTTTCTGGTTTTCATCTTTTGTGAAAAAAAAGTCAGTTTGATGTAATATTATTTTTGTTCGCAAAATATTTTAAGTAACAAATATTTGATTTCGTTTTTTTTTTTAATTTAAGTTTTTTTAAAAGTCCTTTCTATATCTACTGATGTTATTTACAGGGTGCGGCAGAGCCGACTGACGAGTTTTAATGGGCTATAAATAACGAACAGTAAAACTTAGAGAAAACGTTGTTTTTTTATTTAAATCAGTATTCAATCCTATATCTCCAAGATGGCCATCAGCATTGATACACTGTTGTAGACGATCTCTGAAGCTTTCATATGATTTTCGGCACATTTCGACTGGTATGACCTCGATTTCCGCGGTGATTTTCTGTTTAATTTCTTGGACAAGCATTAATTTATAGAGATGGAATGATAAATCTTCGTGAAGAATGCTCTTCAAAGAACGGTCTGAGATTCCCAAAGCTACCGCGTGTTTCCGGGCTGAGCGTCTTGGTGACTGCTCAATTGACTCTCTAAGCAACTGCACATTTTCGGGGGTTCTTACCATTCTGGGTGCTCCGTGTACAAGTCTACTTAGGGTACTTCCAGTTTCCGTATCCACAATTTGATAGTGTTTGCAGAAAGAACAGATTCAGCACGTGGAATGCCGAAGTGTATACGAAAAGCCTTTTGTGTATTGATCACAGAATGATTATTTTCATAATATGCACGCACGACGAAACCACGATGTACACCTGTCCAGACCATGATTACGAATAAACATGGCATTACCGTACAATTCAAAATATACCACTTATTAAGGATACTTTAAAATGAAATTAATTTTAAGTCAATATCTCCACTGGTTCTAGGGATATGGACGAATAAACACGGCATTATTGTACAATTCAAAATATACCACTTATTAAGGCTACTTTAAAATGAAATTAATTTTAAGTCAATATCTCCACTGGTTCTAGAGATATGGGCGGAAAAAAGGGATTCCGATTATAGGGACTTTGAAACGTCTAGAAATGTGAACATTTTTAGAAAAATAAAAACCTACATCCAAAACATTACATTGACTACATTGACTCTTCAGACAAATATCTTGAGAATAAAAGAAAAGATATTAGTTTTTTATTTTTTTTTATTTTTTGAACAATCCAATAACGAAGTGTTTTCTTTAAAAAAAATATATAAAATTGTTGCATACTTCTCGAAGTTTTTGGAATGACATTATAACTTTTTGCAAAAATATAATCATTTTTAAGGAAAACAGTGGGAGGTTATCAGTGTGGGTCGCATTTGAACCTCTCTTTTATTTTGGTTGCGTAAAAAGAATTCTTAGGTACCTTATCGGAGGCTAAATAAATTAACAAGTTACACCCTTAAACACATTCATGTAAGATTAAAGGAAAATTCAACCCCTAAATAGAGCAATTTGACCCTATTTTTGTGTCACAGTGTCCTTATAATTTTCCATTTTTTTACAAAATTAACTATTTTTGTACTTAAATGCATTTTATTATCTTAGTAATTAAAAATGTTATTTTATGTCTCTAAGCATTGATAAGTCCAGGATTTTGTATAATTTTACAAAAAAAAAAAAAAAAAAACCTTGGCCATACAAATTCCATCATGATAAAAAACTTTTCTTTTGTTGCCATACAAACAAAAAGAGAATAATAATAAATTCCAATCTTTTGATGTCCTGCCAAATAAATTGAGCTTTGTGAGACTATAATAAAACGCTCAAGCAAAACTGATAAACTATATAAGAACTTATACAAAGACCCTAAATACATATACATTATACTCTTTTTGTCTATAGAAGTATTTATAGAAGTTGCACCTAGAATAGTTGAAGCTAGTTATAAATCTGCAGCCTCCGCAATGCTGTTACCTATACAAAATAAATAAAATAAAAAAAACCAGGATTATCATCCACTATAGATATAAACCAGCCTAACCAACCAACCAACCGACCGACCGGAGAAGAGACAAACGTAAACTTTTCCCAGATAATTTACACCCACTCTTGGGTTCGGCCACAGATGAACTCAACAGCAAAATACGTAAGTAGTATCTTCTGGTATGTCCTTGGCGCGGACTCTCCATTCATGGCTTATGGATAAACTCTTACCTATACGCCGCCGCCGCGCCGCAGAGCATGCCGACCGCCACTGCCAACAAACGTGTGGTGCTGATAAGTTATAAACTTATTCATTTTATTTTAGTTTTGTTTTCGTTCACACAATATACTTACTCCTGGGTGCTCATATATGTCTACCACAAAGTGGCTCTTATTAAGATATCCTTAAAAGCTCCTTACACAACATTGGGACTCCGCACAAAACCTGGGCTGGCATTTTGCTTATCGAATGCACAACAAACAAACACTCAAATGCACTATCCCAAGTCACATTCACAAACAATAACAAAATTAAAAACAAAACAAAAAGGACCAAAATGACACATACGACCTGTTTCAGTCTGTTTCGGCCCTTGTCGTTGTTGTCATAGAAGTCGTGGTGGTGGCGGCGGCAGTGGTGATGATAAATAGACTTGAAAGAATGGACAATAACCGCATATCCTGGCTTGTTATCCAGTTTGCAAAAGTAGAACAGTCCATTGGATGCATTTGGATGGCTCATAATGAGTTTCAACAACAATAATAATGTTTAAGGATGCCAACCAGCATCAGGATCAGGATGAGGATCTGATGCAGATATACATTCACTGCATACAGTGCACCATCATACACATTCAGAAAAGAAGCTTCCCCAGGATTGAATGAATATAATTTTGGGATTTCAAATTGAGTGGAAAAGTTTTATTCGGTTTGGACTTTTTGAAGATAATTTTCATTGTTCGTCCTTTTTTTTCTCTTGTTTTTCGGTTTTTTGTTTGTTTTGCTTGAGAAGGACATTATGCACATGAGAATGTTTGCATAGAAAGGTACATATAGACATTATATCTTTGTATATATTTATGTGATTTTTCTATTCTATGCATTGTCCTCTCTATGGTTAGGTTGGTATTTGTGTTGTCCTTGCAACGAAAAGAACCGACAATGATGATGGTCAACATATGTATTTGGTATGATGTTTTGTGTATGTTTTTTTTTTGTTTCTTCTTTTATGAAATTCCAATTTGAATAATGTTACTGTGTCCTTTTGGTTTTTATATTTTTTGTCTTTTCTTTTGTTCATTAGTTTAATTTTAAAATGCTACTCTATACATCAGTATTTGGCAAATACACAGGACTGATTCAATGGAAAGAAAGACAATGCAATATTTATGACTTAGTGAAATGAAAATATTTTCATATGAAAATATACATAGCTCGAGGCTTTCCTATGTTGAACATTGCTCATGTTTTACTGGGTTGGTTTCTATTCTCCACATGCATAAAATCGATTTGTTGTCTATTCATGAATCATGACCATGAAGAATTTTCTCAGTAAAATTCACGATCAAGAAAAATTTTCTCAGTAAAATTATTTCAAATGTCATCATTCAGAATATTCAGAAGAATCCTTTCAGTTAGTGAGCGAAGAAGTCACTAATGATTTCAAAATTTTGGTTTACGCAAGTGAAATCGATACCGTCAAAAGAACCGAACTTTATCAAACACTTCCACAGATCTATTTCTAATACATCCTGGTAACTTTGTGTTATGAGAAGAATAATTTTCAAAAACTTGAAGTATACATAGTTTAATTCCAGAAAAACCTTGGATCAATAGAAACAGCCGATACAAATATTTTCCAACACAGAAAAAAATAAGTTGTCATATTATAAATCGTCGACAGTCAACTTGAAATTTGGCCAAATTGTCGTATTGACTACCAAAATAGTCAATATGACAACCTTATTTTAAAAAATTGACTACTGGATAGTCAATATGACAACAAAAGTAGTCAATAGAACAACAACTTCGGTTGGGTACCAACCAAATTGTCATATTGACTACCAAAATTGACTATCGACAATTGTTATATTGTCGTCAAATTGTTATATTGTAGTCAAATTAAATTTCGGTTTTCAAAAAAAATTGTCATATTGACTACCAAGTTGTAGGTATAAACAAATTTCGGATCCCAAAGTTGTCAACTTACAGTATAAATTATTATATCGATTATCGCGATATCGGCTGAAAATGGACTACCAAATAGTTGATTTGACTACCAAGATAGACAATAGGATGACTTTTTTCGTTCTGTGAATAAGAGGTTTCATATTGAATACATCGCTATTTTGGTAGCTGCCAATTTTTAAGCTGTCATATTTTGACATTTGAATAATAAAAATCACGCGGATTGCTAAAATTTAAACGATAAACTACTTAAAAGTACATTATTGGGATTGTTAAAATTCACTGTAAAAATGGTTTGTAAAAATAGTTAGTAGGTACAAGTTAATGGTGTGAAGAAACGAAAACGCTAAAGACAAAATGAGAATATAAATCCTGTGGCCTGTCGATCTGTGGGATTATTCAATCCAAAAACAACATAACACAGTATTTTGAATAAGGACTAAGTTTTTTAAAGTTTAGTTAACACAAGAACTCAAATCATTCGATCACCAACAACGTACTAGAATATCTTCGATGATTGAAATATTTCAAAATTACCCAATTTGTGTAACACATTGATGAGGCCCATTTTCACTTTAAGCAAAATTGCCCATGAAGAGCTTGAAAAATTCAAATAGATTGTTGAAATACTTTCAATTTTCAAAACATCACTGTTTACTGGTATGATTGGACCTAAGGTATTTGGAATATATTGTGCGCGCACTCAAGAAGATTTGAATACCCTTATAATGACTAAACACAATGCGAGCAATTAGGAAGGGAGGATAGGTTTAGAATGAAGATACCCATGCACATAGGTTTTAAATGTTTGCACATTGTAATGTGTGGGAAACATTGAGTCCGGTGTAGCATTCTTCCACATTCGTGTAGTGCGACTAAAAAAGAATATCTGTACTTTACAGTACAGAGCACTTGCCCAGTTATGGGAATTGTATTCAAGTTTCGTTTTTATAAATAACAGCCAGGTCAGAAGGGGTAAGAAACTTCGTGCATCAGGGGAGATGGAAGAGATATCGACTTCAAATAAATTTTGTTTTACAGATAATAATGAAGAAAGATGCAAAAAGGGTTCTCCAAACAAATTGGGTGGGTGATTTTTTTTACCATAGCAATTAAAAAAAGGTGAACATTTTGGTTAAACCCAAATATCTCACGAACCAATAACGCTAAAGACTTGAATTAATTTTGAAAAAAAAAATCCAATCAATGGTTTTTTATAAAACAATAAAAAATGACAAAAACAATATTTGTCCCAAAAACTTTACGAATAAAAAGTGATTTTATCTCCAAAATAATTTTGTGCAATAACAAAAACCGATTTCGACATCTGTTAAAAATTTGAGAAAAATCGAGTTGACAGTTTTTTTACAAAAAATAAAAACCTAAAAAAAGCATTACGTAAAGTTGGTAAACATTGATTTTCGACTCAAATATCTTTTCAATACTCTTTTCTCACAGAAAATGTTGTTTTCGACATTCAGTAAATTTTTTATAAAAATCCAACAGTCAGTTTTTTCATAAAAAATTGAAATCTACAAAAAAAAATAGTACGCAAATGCTACTTAAATTGCTAAAAATTGGTTAACGACTAAAAATTTCGTTAAAAAAAATAGATTTTGAAATCAAACTATTTCATCATATCCAAAATATTCTTGGTTATTTAACTGATAAGTTTATTAGCAAAACACGAAAAACCTACAAACCTTTTAAGCAAGACAGACGTGATGGGACGTTATCAGTGTGAGTCGCATACCAGCCTCTTTTTTGATTCCCCTTGGACAATGCTGTCAAGATCAGAATTCAATGATCTTATCATACGCTGACATTGGTAGTCCACATCTGAAAAACAAGGATGAGAATCTAAAAACGAATATGAAAAGCTGAGGGTAGTGTCAGTAGCGAAACAATTTAGTGGGTTATAAGTTACAGACGAAAAATCATTTATAAAAGTATAGGGAAGAGCATCGGAGACAAAACGGAGCCTTTGGGCACACCAGCGTTTATTTTGTGTATATCAGATTTGAACCCATCCAATACTTCTGGAATTGAACGTTCCGAAAGGTTATTTCTAACCCAACACAGAAGAGATTCGATAAGAGAGCTTATTTTGAGATTTGTTCCACTGTTCGGTGAGATAAATAATAAGATCATCAGTGGACCAATTACTACATACTGCCCGTCATTAGGAAGCTTCCGTTCTTCAAGATATTTCTTTAGCTGAAAAAATCAGGACGGACGGTGAAGTAGTATCACGCAGATTTCTTAAAAATCACCAGAAATTTTTACTACCTTTGGGACATTGTAGTATTTTTGCTTTAATTTCTGGTCATGCAAAAATTTAATGCGACAAATATGGCTCTAACAGGTCTTACTAGCTTGTTTAAACTTACTCCGGTTTTCTTCAGTGGGGTTGGCATTTTATATCCGGAAACTTACGTCTTTGATCCTTATAACCTCTTTATAGCTCGAATCAAACGATTTCTTTGGTTTTGATAGATTCTACCCTATTTGTGATAAAATTTCTCATTCCACAAATAATTTAGTTTGTAATCATATCTGCGCTGTAACGTCACTATATCGAGGAAGCATAGTGACCAGTTAAAGTTCCTGAAAAATTCGCTAAGAACGTCTCAGTAGGCTTCCTCATATTGGTTTTTTGGCATGAGAAATTTGCAGATATGACACAATGGTTTGATGTGCTTAGAGGCGATAACACACTAACCATATATTTATTAGGATCAGAGGTAAGAAAAAAGTTAGGAGTTTTCGTGAATTAACCTACTACTAAGTCAGATGGTTCAGCTCTGAAAAAATCTCGACATGATTAATTTTAGCTCAAATTTTTAGATATCGATGAAGGCTACATTTGTTTTCATTAAGATAGTACTGGAGCAACGTGCCACACAAGTAACGAAACATTCGCAACATTTCGAGAAAAGTTACTTAATCGAAAATATTTCTCGAAGTGTTGATCACATTTTGAAGCAAAGATCTTGTGATTTGACAACCTTTAGACATTTATCTTTAAAGCATCTTAAAATATAAGGTCTATTCAAATATTCCAGAACCAATTCAATACCATAAAAATGGAATTCGTCACGTTATCGAGGATATTGCTGATAAAATATTCGAAATGGAAATGGAAAATTTTAGGGCAACCTTAGCCTTAAAAATCATTTAGCTGATTTTGTTTTTCATTTTTAATGGCATACTAGTCTAATTATAGCTGACGACAAAAAAAAAGTAAGTTCTAGATAATTAACACAAAGACTGTCTATTGTCTAACTGTCTACTTGTTCACTTAAAGTTCTGGAAAAATATACCCTAGTCCAGTCATTTGCAAACATTTGATACTTTGCAAGTAGTCAAACGGACTGTACCAAAGTGATGACAGAAGCGTTCAAGACCTTTCTTTTTATTTGCTTTAGCAAAAACTTTGCATAGCTATCAGCTATGTATTCCTATTAGCAATTAAGTAAATATCCTTCTATTAATTAAGAAATTAAAAAAAAACACATTTTCCCAACTTAGCAGACAGGTATTTATTTACATTTTAAATAAAACGTTCAATGCAATTAAAAAATAAAATATAATTCCTAATAAGCTAATTAATTATTATAATTGTTTGCAATCAAAAAGAAAAATCAATTATTTTAAATTGTTTCACTTTTACGTTCTCTCTCTAAGCGTCAGTCATGTCCTTCGTCAATGTCAATATCGTGATTTAATTTTGTAAGTCCTCTACAAAATTAATATTAAACAAATAAGAACACAACAAAAAAATATAACTCCAACATTTATTTTGTAAAAATAAAGATAAATATGTATAGTTAAAGTGAAGTTATTTTTTATCCTGTTTAATATTTAAGGACGACGAAACACAATTAGCCCAAAGGCAACCAATATTAGAAAATAGAATATCCCGGTCAAGGAATTTCATGTCAATAATAATGAAATTTTCAAAATTAAAAGAAAAAGCAAAAACAACAAAACTCTAGAAGGTCCTTTTTTTGTTTAAGGAACCTAAATTGAGATACCTGTATCAATGTACTTGAATTTTTTAATTAAAATAACGGTCATTGCCACAGAAAAGAAAAACCAAAAATAAACAAGAAGAAAAAAAAACCTAAACAAACTTAAATTAAACGAAGATGGAATATAATTTACATTTTAACTTCTGGCTTATATATTTAAAAATGTCCTTGTTGTGCGCGTCTGTAAGTGTATTTCTTTTTCAAAACAATCAACATCCATAAATTCCTCAAACAAAAAATCCACCCAGAAATTTCCTAATCTCATTCATTTTTACTTTAATTATTTTTATTGCTCTGTTTTTCTTTAAGTCTTTCGCTCCTGCAATAAGGATATTTTCACTTCCACACTACGTCCTTATGAACGTTCAACTGTTTTTTTTTGTTACTAATAATTATTTTTCTTTAGCTTGAAGTCGGGGGTCCGTTTTACCTCATTTCCGGCCGGCAGCTATAGTGCAACATCCCACCGCATCGTACATAGTAGTGGCGGCAGAAGTGGTGGCCTTGGAGGCAGTCAGAGGCTGATGATGGTAGAGGTAGTGGCAGTACTAGTGGTAGTGGCGGTGGCGGTGGCGGTGTCGTTGTGGCAAGGGCATTGGTGTGATGCCTTAAACTATCAGCAAGAGATGAAATTTATATTCATTTCCATTGTATGAAGCTCATCTTCCTGTGGGACCCAAACCGATCCCTGCCGAGAGTAGATACATTAAAAATGTTTTCTACTTCTCTATAAATTTTCCTCTTGCTTTCTTGGATTTTTTGCTTTCGTTTTCGTTTATTTTTCCTTTTTATTTATTTGTCGTATCCTCTCGTATCCTTGCGGAGTCCTCCCGATCAATTTGGGGCAGAAAAAAAATAAGAAGATTTATTCCGGACACGAGCGAAACCACCAGTGGCGGTGTAACACATATAGAACAGACAAACGACTGTGGCTTAAGTCACCCCTATAGCACAAGCAGAGCACCAGCAGCAGCAGGAGCAGAAGCAACAGCAGTAAAGGACGAAATTTTGGTTCTTTATAATATATCCTCCCACGTCACCTTATTCTCCTAGTTCCCATCATGCATGCCTGCGGTAAGGTGTAGTGCGCTGATTCGGTTCGGTGCAGGGTCCTCCCGATGTTGCATCATGATAAAGTTGGTTTCAAAAAAAAAGAAGTAAAACGAACTCAAATAACTTGAAAAAGTTTATTATTTTCGTCGGAATTACAGGTGGTCGGTGATGCTAGCAAAGTGGAGCGAACCAGGAATTCAGTCTTTTTGTATGCAATGGTATCATTTCATCCAGAAAAAAAGTCCACTGCTGCTGCTGCTTCTGCTGCTGCTCCAGCTATGAACGTGTCACAGCACTGGTTCTGGTTGGTTTACTTGAACCAAAAATAACAATAAAATATTGTTGCTTATTGTAGATTCAGTTTGTGTTTTTGTTTCCTTTATTATTTCTGGGGAAAGTAATTTGAGTTCCATCATCCTGGGTGGTGGCGCCGCGCAGCGCCGAGCAGGAGGTGCCCCAAGGACCCCGAGATCGACTCATAAAATAATCACTGAAATTAAATGGAACTCCAACTCGGAATAAAATTGATTTTGAATTCCTAGGAAGGTATGTAGTCATGATACACCGATATGGTGCACACTCTCTCGGTTTCTCGTTGTGTCCCGATCTCTGGGATTGTTTTGTGTAAAATTCTGAAAATTTATAGACATTTTAAAGGAGAAAAGTTTGCATTTGTTTGTATAATTTTGAACTTGAGTTGAGCTTTTTAACAAATACGATTTATCGATGAGAGGTAAAATATAGATTTGAAGATATTCTCTGTTGTTAAAAAGAATTCGATATTATTTACATGAATCCACTTAAAATTTTACTGGAAAATCTTTACATCAAAGTAATGCGTTGATATTTGAATTTATGTAATTTATTTATTTTATAACGAACTAGCGGCCCGGTACGTGCTTCGCTACGTATAAGGCATATCTAGTAATAAGAAAAATGATTATTAAGTTCATTTATTCAAACAAAAAAATATTTTAAATTGCTAGCTATTTAAAAGTCCAAATAATGTGGGTCATTTAATGATATATTATTGTTTATATTATATTTATCAGCAAAGACTAAAAACTAAAAAATATGGGTTAATTATGGGTTAGTCTAAAACAGTTAGGGGTACCGACTCTGGAACTGGCAACATAAAGTTGGCCATGGATATTGTAATCTTTTGAATTCAAATGGCATATCAGTTGGAATCATAGGGATACGCGGTATCAAACACACTTCTCCTTTTGATTTACCAGTTAAGATTGTAGCTTCAATCAAATTTGGCAATAACTTTTTCACTGCCAATCTGGTGCCATTACACAGTTTTGGTGGATTAATATTTCGCAATAATATAATCAAAGAACCAATTTTCAGATTGAAGCAATGCGGTGGTATACCAGCCGGTTCCAATGATTTTAAAAATTCAATTGGATAATTCATTGCCTCATATTGATTGATAACACTGTCAATTGATTTATATGTCGTGACTACACCTGACAGTTTCGCTTGAATTTGAAAATTAATGGCATTAATATGAATGTTCTTCGGTGCTAAAATGGCGCGTTCTCTCAACCAATCATGATTTCTGTAATTCTGAAGAATATTCGGAAAAAAACATTCAATCAAATCATCTATAGATTGCGCAATTGTACAAAAATTGTTCGGTAAAGTGATCAATCCGTTTGGTACTGTCGACTGGTATTTTGCCATCACCAATTTCTAACAATTGTTTTGAAAACTCATGGGAAGTTGCATCATTATGTAGGTGAATACGCATAATTAATGTTCAGTGTCAACTTTCGTACATATCTCCAAATTACTTATGACTTCAAACAGGCGTTTATTTCATCAGCAGGAGTTGATCAAGGAATGACAGGCAATGTTTGATGAAAACCCCCTGACAGCAATATCAGAGTACCACCAAAAAGCTGTTGATTAAATGCTTCTATTGATTTTTTATTCGCCTTTGTGCACTCATCCCATAAAATAATTGACGTTAATCGCATAAATTTTGCCATAGCAGAATTTCTCGAAATATTGCAAGTTGGAGTTTCAATCGCCTGTACATTCAATGGCAATTTTAATGCAGAGTGTGCGGTCCGACCACCTTCTAATAATGTAGAAAAAATTCCCGAAAATGCAAGTGCCAATGCAATTTTCTTTTCTGATCGAATAGTCGCTAAAATCAATGAAACAACGAAGTTTTTTTAGAAACGGCTTGCATGATTGTGTCATATACATGTTTTTGTTGAATATTCAATTTGATGCTATTACAATTTTGTGATTATCAGGTGGCATACGATCAAGAGCAATTTTTAACAATTGAACTAATGCGTTATGCTGATGGAAAAACCTTTGTAGCTCACGAATAATTTCTCATCTTGTATTTGAAACAATTGCACAACGTTGATCCAATTCACGATTTTCATCACCAATAAAATAAATTTGCAAAAATTGATGATCAGCGTCGGGGTATGACAATAACGAACCAGCTTGATGATATTAAATCTAGCCCTGAATCTGTAACATGTATGCAATTTTAGGTAAATGTTGAATCAGAATTTTTAAGACTTTATGATTCAGATTGATATAAACATGGGACAATCCTGTTGAGGTACCTTAAAAGTCGGCATAAAATTATCTCTAATAATTTTAGTAGCACCAAAAGAAGTCATTTAAAATGCCGAATTGTATTGTTGAATATTACTCAAAAACTGCTTCGACGTTTGAGATGTCCCAAAAATAAATGAATACGATGATTCGGGTGGAGTTTCTTATGTTGGCAATCTCACTTTACCATTAGCACAACACATTCCGGGCGTTTCACCTGGAAAGATAGCCGCATCACAATGTGGACATATTGCGTCCATCATTCCAATGTATCAATACATACTATAATCAATATGACTATTATAATTAAAAGCAGCACACAGCATTTCATCCAAAACAGCACAATGTATTCGTGATTAAGTACAGGTACAGGGTCAACAGATCTATTCTGTGCAGTACGTTCACGCTGCAATGCATTAGCTTGTGCGCGTTCATCTGTAGTCTGAGATCATCTTAACAATGCCACTTGATTTGCATTACGCGTTCGCCGGCCTATGTTTGGTCGTCTTGCTCGTGCAATTTTACCTTCACTCAACAACTCAACAATATTTTGGAAAATATAAACACAACAAAGCAATAATTATCGCTGATAGAATGAAATGACATATAAAATAAATAAATAAATCGGGTGGCGCAACAGTCCGTTGAGAACTAGGGCCTAGTGACTTACAACTCTCAACCATTCCTGTGTGCGAGTACTGTTGTCAGGGATGGAGGGGACCTACAGTTTTAAGCCGAATCCGAACGGGCAATTTGAGAAAGCATTTTTCATGACAAGAATTACTCTTGGAGAATTTGTCAATTCCTCGCAAGAGGCAGTACCCGTGAAAAAACTTTAGATGGCATAGGCAGGGATCGAACCCAAGACCTCTGGCATGACAGTCCAACGCACTAACCATCATGCCACGGGTACTACATATGACATATGATGACATTAAATTTGTTTGACAGAACTCACGTCACTTTTTTTGTACTCGATTGTTTTGCCAAAGGTTCAAATTGGCTTTTAAGTATTAGTACAAATTGTTTGTATATGGGAGTATAGAAAGATGTTGATTTTACACTTTTTCAAGATGTTTTTTTTAAATTTTCTCTACGTACCAACCTTCTCTGGACTTCCGCGAATAATTCAAGACCAAAATTAGCCAAATCGGTAAAGGCATTGTTGAGTTATAACATTACAACGAAAAGTGGCATTGATTTTTATATAGATTTGTTTGTGTTAATTTTTGATAAATTAGCTCAAATTTAAATTGAAAATTTTATAAAAATATTACAACGTATTTTTTTAAACAATTCCTTTGGCTTCTCTTCTTAGGCCATGAAGTATTTCAATCAAAGTTTGACAACTGGGAATTTACTGATATATTTGCACTTGACCCATTACCTGCTACTGTATTCAATTGAGTATAGTTTTTTTGAAAATTTCAGTTTGATATTTTTCAAAAAGTAGACTTTGATTTAAATATTTTTTGAATGAAAAGCAAGCTTGTACAATGTACATTTGTTTTGTCATTGGATATAATTTCGTTGAGGTCAAAAGCTATTTTCAAGTTGTTTTTTTTCAAGCAATTTTGTGTCCTTGCGAAAGTAAAAGGTTTATTAAATTTTTAACTATTGACTAACTTGTGAAAAATGTATGATGTTCATTAGGTTATTTATCAAGAAAAACTGATATCCTAGATGATGGAAATGAAGTAAATGTAGTGGTTATTCCACCGGATGTTGATATCCAAACAGACGAAGAGGATATACATACATATGTGAGGATGACTTGCTTGATCCCCATATACCTGTTGATATGCCAGGAGCAGTAGAGATTGAAATCAATGATGGATTTGAAAGCGAAGACGATATCCCACTTTCTAATCTGAGGGAGGAAAGCTCAGACAGAGGTCTTAAAATACTGCTCCAAAATGGTCCAATGATGTGGTTTATTCTACTAAAATGGCTGAAACATTTAATTATTTGAAAAAACTTACCAAAGTAAAAGAACACTTGGAAATGGAAGACTATAAGTTCAAATCTTTGGACACTTTTTCGATGATGATATAATGAATTTGATTGTGGAGCAAAGTCGGATATGCGTACTGGACCAAAATTGTCACTCATTCTTATTTACAAAAGAAGATCTAAAAAAGTTTGTTGGCTTTATACATCTTTCCGGATATCACACTTTACCCCAAGAATCATTATATTGGTGCTTAGACGACGATACGAGTATTCCGTTGGTAGGTAACGCCATGTCCCGCAATCGATTCATAAGGGAATCAAGCACTTTATTCATTTGGCCAACAATTCATGTATTGACAAGGCGACGATTAGATCTTTGAAAATGACTTGCCAGAATGATCAAAAATGTTTTTTTTTTCACGATAAACTTTGGTCATCATTCCGCAAAACCATTTATTCGTTTAAAGCCTGTTCGTTTTGCATATAAGGAGTGAATACTTTGTAGCAGCGATGGATATTGCTACAATTTTGACGTGTATTGTGGTGCCAAATATGTGAGTCAAATAAATACATAAGTGCTTACACCTTGGATCACGCGTGGTGCTTGATTTACTGGAAGTATTATTAATTATTATTATTATTATTATTATTATTTATTCATAAAACTAAACAATATTATTATTATATTACGTATTACATTGAATAAAAATACAGGCATGACATTAATGTCGTCTGCCTGGTTGGCAATTACTATTATTTTTTAAATTTCAAATAAAGTGATAATTTCATTATACATTTTGTTATTAAATTAATGTTGCTTGTTTTTTGTGATATTTAAGATTTAGTTGGCATATAAAATTAAGTAAGTTTGGAACTTTTAGTTTAGTTAAAACAAATTAGTAAATAAATGTAACTTTCAGTTTAGTTAAAACAAAATAGCAAAAAAGTGTAACTTTCAGTTTAGTTAAAACAAAATAGCAAATAAAAAGTAATTTTTAGTTTAGTTAACACAAAATAGCAAATGGTTTTATAAACTTTACTTTACGTGTATTGAAATCAAACTAGCAAAAATAGATCTTTAGAATTTTTAAAAATTTTCTTTGTGAATTTTTTCTCTGTAGTTCATCGCTTCAATGGCAAATTTGTAGAGCAGCATCCAATTTGCACCATTCAGATAGTTGAAAAATTCTTCTTGTGTGAGTTTATTTTTCCCGAAGTGATATCGCCTAATCTCCTTAAGTATAGGGCAAGTCGCCACAAAGTGTAATATGTCTTCCATTTCGTGTAGATTGCAAATACTACATGTTCCAGCTCTCTCAGTTCGATGTGGTAGGTAATTCAATTTTAACAGCTCTCCTCTTATTTTTAAAACTGTGCCTATTACTAAACAAGAGTAGGCATTGTTGAAATAATTCCGCTCATTCAGATTATATAAACTCTTGGCATACAATTTACGCCAAGTGACCACAGCGTTTTTAACTTCCCATAGGAAGTTATTGTAATGGGTCCGATTTGTCGAATTGAAAATTTTAACATTCCTCGACGTTTCAAGGTCCCTAGAGTCGAAATAAAAGATTTTTAGAAAGATGTCTGTGCGTGCGTGTGAACTTAAGTTCGTACGTCCGTACGTTCGTGACGTTTTTTTCGTCGTCCATAGCTCAAGAACCAGAAGAGTTATCAGCTTCAAATAAATTTTGTTATACAGATAATAAGGCAAAAAGATGCAGAAAGGGCTCTCAAAAAAATTGCGTGGGTGGTTTTTTTATCATAGCAGTTTAAAAAAAGGTGAAAATTTTGATTAACCCTAAATATCTCACGAACCAATAAAGCTAGAGACTTGAATTAAATTTTATATTATATATTGTAACGTGATACCAAACAAATATATTTTTGGGAAAAAATTCAAATTAAAAAAAAAAATACTATTTACCTCGAAAAATCACGAACAAAAAACGATTTAACTCCAAAACAATTTTGAGAAAAATCAAATTGACAGATTTTTTTATAAAAAATAAAAACCTATAAAAAGCATTACTCAAAGTTGGTAAAAATTGATTTTCGACTTAAATATCTTTTCGAAAATTTAAGATTATGACTTCCACTTAATTTTATCTTATAAGAAATAATTATTTCCAATTATTAAAATTTTAAGAAAAATCGAATTGACAATTTAAAAAAAAAGAGGCTGGGATGCGACCCACACTGAAAACTTCCCATCCCGTCTGTCGATTTGTCTTGCTTCAAAGTTTGTAGGTTTTCGTGTTGGGTTAAAAAAGTTGTCAGTTGAATTATTCTTAAAAATTTTAAAATAACCAACAATATTTTTCATATAAAGAAATAGTTTAGTTTGAAAATCTAGTTTTGTTAAATAGATTCTTAGTAAAAAACAAATTTTTACCAATTTTAGTAGCATTTCTTAAATTTTTACTAATTAGATGGATTAAATTAATTTGAGAGATATCAAGAACCGAACATCAATTTTTACCAAATTTGCGTACTATTTCTTGTAGATTTTATTTTTTTATGAAAAAATGGACTGTTGGATTTTTATAAAAAACCACTGAATATCGAAAACAATATTTTCTGTGAAATAAAAAAAGTTTGAAGACAATATTTTTAATTTTTGAAAAGCTATTTGAGTCGAAAGTAAATTTTTACCAAGTTTTAGTTTTGATTTTTTGTTAGGTTTTTATTTTTTGTAAAAAAAGCTGTCAATTAGATTTTTATCAAAATTTTACTGAATGTTGAAAATAATTTTTTTTAAAAGATAAAAGCCAATATCTCAAAGTTTTGAAAAGATATTTGCGTCGAAAATCAATTTTTACCAACTTTTGTTAAATTTTCTTTTAAGTTTTTATTTTTTGTGAAAAAAACTGTCAATTCTATTTTTCTCAAAATTTTACTGCATGTTGACAACATTATTTTTCAAAAGATAAAAGTAGTTAAAACCCAATATCTCAAAGTTTTGAAAAGATATTTGAGTCGAAAATCAATTTTTACCAACTTTTATTAATTTTTTTGTTTAGGTTTTTATTTTTTGTAAAAAAACTGTCAATTCTATTTTTCTCAAAATTTTTCCGAATGTTGAAAACAATAATTCTTATAAGTTAAAATTCGTTGGAAGCCATAATCTCAAAATTTTTGAAAAGATATTTGAGTCGAAAATCAATTTTTACCAACTTTTGTTAAATTTTCTTTTAAGATTTTATTTTTTGTAAGAAAACTATCAATTCGATTTTTTTCAAAATTTTACTAAATGTTGACAACAATATTTTTTGAAAGATAAAAGTAGTTTTAAGCCAATATCTCAAAGTTTTGAAAAGATATTTGAGTCAAAATTCAATTTTTACCAACTTTGAGTAATGTTTTTTTTTAGGTTTTTATTTTTTATAAAAAAACTATCAATTCGATTTTTCTCAAAATTTTATCAGATGTCAAAAACATTATTCTCCGTTGCACAAAATTGTTTTGGAGATAAAATCATTTTGTATTCGTAAAATTTTCGAGGTGACAAATTTTTTTTTTTAGTTTTTTTGATTTATAAAAAAAAGCGTTAGCTGGATTTTTTTCAAAAAATATACTTGTTTGGTATCACGTTACAATATATTATATAAAATTTAATTCAAGTCTCTAGCATTTTTGGTTCGTAAGATATTAAGGGTTAACCAAAATTTTCACCTTTTTTTTAAACTGCTATGGTAAAAAAACCACCCACGCAATTTTCTGGAGAGCCCTTTCTGCATCTTTCCGCCTTATTATCTGTATAACAAATTTTATTTGAAGTCGATACCTCTTCTCGTTCTTGAGCTATGGACAACGAAAAAAACGTCGCGAACGTACGGACATACGGACGTACGGACGTACGGACGTACGTACACACGCACGCACAGACATCTTTCTAAAAATCTTTTATTTCGACTCTAGGGACCTTGAAACGTCGAGAAATGTCAAAATTTTCAATTTGACAAATCGGACCCATTACAATAACTTCCTATGGGAAGTTAAAAATAAAAACTTAAAAGAAAATTTAACAAAAGTTGGTAAGAATTGATTTTCGACTCAAATATCTTTTCAAAACTTTGAGATATTGACCTTAAACTAATTTTATTTTTTTTTTTAAATATCGTTGTCAAGACTTTAAGATATTGGCTTTAAAATAATTTTTTGTTATAAGCAATATTGTTTTCAATATTCGGTAAAATTTTAAAGAAAATCGAATTGACAGTTTTTTTACAAAAAATAAAAACCTAAAAAAAAACAAGACTAAAACTTAGTAAAAATTTACTTTCGACTCAAATATCTTTTCAAAAATTAAAATTATTGGCTTCAATCTTATTTTATCTCACAGAAAATATTGTTTTCGACGTTCAGTAAATTATTTATAAAAATCCAATAGTCAGTTTTTTCATAAAAAATTAAAATCTACTAAAAATAGTACGAAAAATTGGTAAAAATTGATGTTCGGTTTTCGATATATCGTGAACAATAGAAGATATTGACTTCAAATTAATTTCATTTATCCAATTTGTATTTGTTTATATAAGAAATAATTTTTTTTTAAGAAATGCTACTAAAATTAGTAAAAATTGGGTTTCGACTAAAAATATCGTTAACAAAAATAGATTTTGGAATCATACTATTTCTTTATATGCAAAATATTATTGGTAGTTTTTAAATTTTTAAGAATAATTCAACTGACAAACTTTTTAACAAAACACGAAAACCTACAAACTTTTAAACAAGACAAATCGACAGACAGAATGGGAAGTTATCAGTGTGGGTCGCATCCCGGCTTCTTTTTTTTTCGATAACTATTTCATCAGCCATGGCCACTTTACGCAGAAAAGGATTTCGTGCTACAGGTACAGTTTATGACAATAGGACACAAAATTTCCACTCAAATCATTGAAGTCAAACATTAGAGTCAAACAACAAGGCTATGGGTGGTGTCGATCTTCATGACCAATTTGTCAACAATTAACGAATCAAAGAAAAAGGTAAAAAATGGTGGTGGGCATTGTTCACACACATGCTCAAATCAATGATGGTGAATGCTTGGCGACTCCATTGTTTTAAAACCAATGAAAACCGCAATCTCCTAACATTTGTATGGACCATAACAAGAACTTATTTAGGTACAGGGCCGGCAATAAAAGCTCCAAATAAGCCAAATGTTCCAAAAACCGTGGTTTACAGTGATGGAGGACAGCGTTAGATGGTTATGTGGCCATGTGGGAAGTGCCAAACTACACTTTGTATCGAAAAAGACTGTTTTAAAAAATTTCACAATTAGAATGTGTATATATCTGGCCATTGTACTCCGTTGAGTACACCCCTCTAAGTACTAACTTGAAAAACTATTTTTAATTGTTGGTCAAAAAATTATTCATTAAATAGTATTTCAAAGGTTTTTCAATTATCTCTATTTTAAAGGTGCTTGGTATTTAATGTGTTAAGGTTTGAACATGGATTTTTCCTCTTATTCAAAGATGATTACATCAATTCAAAAGGAATGATCCCTGGATCACTATTCTGAAATTTCGAAAATAGAGTAGTAGGTATTTTCTGACCAAATCGAGATACACATCAAAAGAAAGGTATTTTAATGCTCTATTCACAACTGTACACTAAAACCTTCGGCGAACTTTGGCTTCAGTAATATTAGTGAAATAGCAAAGTTACAGAATTTCAACACCGCCCATTACAAATTATGCTGCGATGGTAATACAGACCTTTTCATAGATGCATAAATCTCAAAATTGATTTTTTTCAGTTTTCCGAAAAAATTGTGGGCCGGCGACAGCACAAGAGACGCTTAGTTTTGTGTTAATTATTTTAGGAATTAACTCTCTAAACGGACCTTCTACATTTGGTTACAATGTTAGAGCAAAAGTTATTGCAGACACGTTGTTCAATGTTAAAGAAGGCAACCATAGTGTATACTTTATGATGGATGAAGTTTTTGATGGTGCGTACTAGAGTGTGTAACATTAGGCATGTAGTGACTTACATAAAGTCTTTCATCAAAGTTTGCTCTGAAGTGGATATAGTTAATCTTTATTAGGTCTTGAGAAGAAATGATGATATACTTATAGCTCTTAGATATATAGGGTTAACTTATGAGCATTTTCTTGAGTATAGAGACAACATTAGCTTCTCTGTACACTGATGGAATATGGACCAGATTTAGGCAATTATTGAAAATTATTTTAAAAATAGTTGCTATTAAGGTGCGTGTCCATTTGAGAGTAAACGTGCTGCGAGTCGCTCTCAAGCTGCTCTCGAGAGCGATCTCGCAAGTGGACATAGTCTGGAGAGTAGCTCGCGGAGAGTTGACTAATTACTCTCGACATTCGATCTTTTTGAAAGTCAATCGCAAGTGGACACATGTGTTTACCACTATCCTAGATAAGCTCTCGGAATACCAACACAATTCGTATTTTGCGAGTAGCTGTCGAGAGTAAACATGGCAAAGCAGTGGAAACTATGTCTTTTTTCATATAAATTTCATTTGAAAATACATTTTTACCTTCCCATAGGAAGTTATTGTAATGGGTCCGATTAGTCAAATTGAAAATTTTGTCATTTCTCGACGTTTTAAGATCTCTAGAGTCGAAATAAAAGATTTTTTAGAAAGTTGCCTGTGCGTGCGTGTGTACGTACGTTCGTACGTCCTTACGTCTGTACGTCCGTACGTTCGCGACGTTTTTTTCGTCGTCCATAGCTCAAGAACTAGTAAAGATATCGACTTCAAATAATTATACAAATAATAATGCAGAAAGATGCAGAAAGGGATCTCAAGAAAATTGAGTGGGTGGTTTTTGTAAAAGGTGAAAATGTTGGTTAACCCCAAATATCTCACGAACCAAAAACGCTAGAGAATTGAATTAAATACTATATTATATATTGTAACGTGATAACAAACAAGTATATTTTATGAAAAAAATCCAATTAATGGTTTTTTATAAATCAAAAAAAAAAAAAGCTGAAAAAAAATTTGTCACCTCGAAAATTGTACAAATAAAAAATGATTGTATCTCCAAAACAATTTGGTGCCACGATGAATAACGTTTTAAACATATTTTTTTAACAAATTTTGAGAAAAATCGAATTGACAGTTTGTTTTATAAAAATTAAAAACCTAAAAAAAAAATTTACTCAAAGTTGTAACAAATTGAATTTTGACTCAAATAACTTTGCAAAAATTTGAGGTTATGGCTTCCAACTTATTTTATTTTGTAAGAAATATTGTTTTCAACATTCGGTAAAATTTTGAGAAAAATCGAATTTACAGTTTTTTAACAAAAAATAGAAACTTAAAAAAAAAAAACAATACTAAAACTTGGTAAAAATTTACTTTCGACCCAAATAGCTTTTCAAAAATTAAAAACATTGTCTCCAAACTTTTTTTATTTCACAGAAAATATTGTTTTCGATATTCTGTAGTTTTTTTTAATAAAAATCCATATTTTCAAAAAAAAAATCTACAAAAAATAGTACCTACGCAAATTTGGTAAAAATTGATGTTCGGTTCTCGATATCTCGTGAACAATAGAAGATATTGACTTTAAATTAGATTCATTCATCCAATTTGTATTTATTTATTTAAGAAATACATTTTTTTTAACAAATGCTACTAAAATTGCTACACACATTTTTTCGACTAAAAATCTCGTTTACAAAAACAGATTTTGAAATCAAATTATTTCATCAAATGCAAAATGTTGTTGCTAATTTTTAAATCTTTTAGAATAATTCAACTAACAAATTTTTTAACAAAACACGAAAACCTACAGACCTTTTAAGCAAGGCAAATCGACAGACGGGATGGGAAGTTATCAGTGTGGATAAAATACATGTCCAACTGATAATATGCTAGCAGAAGAAATCTATCAAGTGGACACGATTATGAGAGTACTCCCAGCAAGAAAACTCTCAATATTCTAGCAGAGAGCTCGCGATAGCAAAACTTCTAAAATTTGGCTCGCAAATGGACAGTCTCCTGAGAGTTGCTCTCGAGATTTAACTAGCAGAAGTACTGTGAAATGGACACGCACCTTTACATCCGAGGCTTTCTGGAGCTCGAATGGTATTATGCCAATTGTTCCTGCAGATTTGTATAATTTGAAGCTGTTGAGAGTCCAACGTAGATTGTCCTGGTGGGTATGATACTACATTGACAACATATTTGATTGAAACTAGTTAAGGTTTGGAAGCTACGAGTTAAGCAATCGATTACCAAAAATTCATCTGCTTTAAATTTAAACCACTTGCAGAATCTACAGTCGTATTCAGGTTAACAAAGTCACTGACCACCTAGAAGTTATACCAGTCAAAAGTAAAATTTGAACAAGTCTGCAATGGGAAACCACTCTTTTCTCCTCATTGATAAAAAGACACATTATTGTTTGACCCTCAAACAACCACAAAAAGTATTCAATACCACTCAAAACTCTTCTTTATTATCAATGAAAATACCCCCAGTTTTAAATAGTATGTCCTAAACTTCTTACCTCTGCTAGCCATTTAATAAAAATTAAATTAAATTAAATACATTTCATTACTATTCACCTCTTATAATAACCATTATCGCCTAATTTGAAGTGGTTTTCCTTAACTGAATTCCCGTTATTATATATGTATATATACATCAAAATAGGTACATAAAAACTATACAATTTGAAGCAAGTTTAACTTTTCACATTAAGTAGAAGATATATAGATATCCAAATAGGTTTCAAAAGAATCTTCTAAATTAACTTAACCCAGGAAAATCAGACTAAATTTATTCAAATGCCATTACACTAATTAATTGCGCTAACTATAAAACAACAAACAACAAATTTCAAACAAAATCTTTATCAAATAAAACCCACAAAATCACATCTCATTCTCATTCTCTTATTCACATTTCCAAAAATCCTGCCTCACCACCGAAAACCAACGAAAAACCAAAAAACCACATTTAGTCATTATTTGTATTCGAGCAAAATTTATTTTCGGTTTCTCTGCCTTTAAAGAGAATGATTGAGGGAGAAAGAGGCATAAATAGGGGAGACAGAGAGACAAACACTCAAAAATAAATAAACGTTTCAATTGGTAACTTTATCTTAAGCAAAGTTTTCTAACTTAAAGGTTATTTATTCGTTTAGTCTTTAGTAGCAACGAGTTATAATAGCTACAGCTACAGCTATGGCCAAAATAATAGGAACACTTGAAGATACAAATCTCATACAATTTGTTTGGGAAATTTTTGTTAGGATTCTGAATTACGGATTGATTTCGAAATAATTTCTAAATGCAGCGAAGAACTGAACTCTACCATAAGTGAAATCAAAATTTGGCAGAGATTTATCTTGTCAAAAATGTCAAAAAATGGAAAGAAACCTGAAAGTGGAAGCGGATTTTGCAAAAATGTACTACATAAACCATGAGGCGGTTATGCCAGCTCTCGCCCATTGGGTTAAATCAAGGACCTGACCCTTTAGGCTGAAGGACGTCCATCAGGTTCACTTCTACATAAAGAAAACCCAAGCCTCGGATACAGACGGATTTATGGTTGACAACCCACGCAAACGAATTAAGGACAACGAACTTCGGATATGCACGTGGAATGTTAGGTCCCTTAACAAACCTCGTGCAGCCGAAGAATTAGCGGAGGTCCTTTACTGCTATAAAGCAGACATCACCGCCATCCAGGAAATACGATTGGATGGGCCGGGCAAAAAGAGGATGAAAAACTGCGATATTTAATATGGTGACTGCTACCGAGAAACCCAACAACGCAACCAACCCATTGGAGCCAGACTTAGGCAACAAGTCTTGAGCTATAGGTACATATAGCAAAATTAGCCTAATATGCGCACACGTCCCCACAGAAGAGAAGTATGACAACACCAAGGATATGTTCTTCGAGCTCTTAGACAAAACATATGAGCAGTGTCCTAGCTAAGATATTAAAACTGTTCTGGGCGTTTTTAATGCCAAGCTAGGGAGGGAAGACATCTTTGGTGGAATAATCGGGAAAAACTGTCTGCATGAAAACACTTCCGACAACGGATTCAGGCTCATCGATTTTGCTGCGGGCGAAACGTCAATGTACCCAGTACGCGTTTCTTACACCTCAACTTCCACCAAGGAACTTGGAGTTCTCCAGATTGGCCATATTGCGATCGACACTAGACACGCTTCCAACATCATGGATGTCCGAATTTTCCGAGGAGCTAACATCGACTTGGACCACTACCTATCGTTGTAGCCAAGGTAGCACTTCGGGTTTCCAGGCCCAAGGCAAAACAGGGAGATGCTGGGAGAAGATACAACGTCGAACGGCTTAAATCGTCAGAGATAGTCAAATCCTTTACCGACCTAGTCTTTCAAAGTTCTCTGTCAATGTCACAATGTATTGAGGACCAGTTGCAACATTGCCAAGATGCAATCAGAGAAGCCGCCTCTGACTCGCTGGGTTTCAAGCAGCCACCAACAAGGAACCCCTGGTTTGATAAGGAATGTCGGCAGGCAAATGCAGCCAAACAACAGGCACGCAAGGTGGCGGCGGCGCTGCATAGAACGACGAGAGCTGCTCACGAGCTCTATAAGCAGAAAAGGCGAGAGAACCACCGACTTCTCAGAAGGAAAAAAAGAGCATGAGAAGCGTGCAGTCAAAGATGTTGAGAGGTTTAAAAGCAGGAATAAAGTTCGAAAGTTTTATGAACAGGTGAAACGAAATTTACAAGTACATAAACCTAGAACCGAAAGCTGCAAAGACGAAAGTGGAAACATCATAGTGGAATCGCAGTCAATGCTGAGGATATGGAAGGACCACTTCTGCAGACAGTATAGCGGCGACGACGAACCGAATTCCGCTATCAGGCAGGATTATCCATTCAACATAGACGAAAAAAGCCAACAATCCCGTCTTCCCGACTCAGACGAAATAAAGATTGCCATATCTAAGCTAAAGTCTAACAAAGCCGCTGGAGCAGATGGCTTGAATGCCGAGCTCTTTAAAGCAGGTGGAGATAAGTTAGTTGATGAATGGAACTTCAGTATTGTTTGCCCGATCCTGAAAAAAGGAGACCCTCTAAACTGCACCAATTATAGAGGAATCAGTCTACTTAACATCGCTTACAAAATCTTCTCTGTCGTAATAAGTGAACGTCTAAAGCCCATCGTCAACAACCTGATAGGTCCTTACCAGTGTAGTTTTAGGCCAGGAAAGTCCACAGATCCAGGAAAAAACCCAAGAACATCAAATCGACACCCGCCATCTTTTTATCGGTTTCAAGGCCGAAATGACAATGGAGAATTCACACTGCTCCATAAAGGTTGGAAACAACTTAACAGAACCTTTCGATGTCAAAATAGGTTTTAGACAAGGTGAAGGGCTGTCATGCGATTTTTTAACATCGTTTTTGAAAAAAATATCTTTTAAAAGTTTGCCCAATTACTAGCATTGACATAATCGGAACAAAAATTACCAAAAATTAAGTTGTGCTCCTATTATTTTGGCCATAGCTGTACAAATAAATATACATCCTTGGAAACATGTGTGTTTGATTTGTACGAAAATATTGTACGAGTAGGTATATGTGAATAAGAAACTTCTGACCTATCAGTTTCCATCATCATCATCATCATCGTCGTCGTCTTCCGGCTGGCCCTGGCCTCAAGAATGACACGTATAATTCTATAGAAAGTCCAAATAGAACAACAATACGTTTCGTACACCATCCTGGATGGTAAATGTTTTAATGTTTATTCTTAATTAATAAACAACACATAGTTTACGTCGAATAGAATCCTAGCAAAACTTTTACTTTGACTTTTGACGATACAAGAAGTAGCAAGTAGGTTTGCACTTTAGAATATCAATTAAGTCTTGCATGATGGCAATGGCATGGCATAGCTTGGCTATGGCAGGATGTGACCTAGCCTAGGCTATAGCGTTGACAGGATGATGAAAGGTACGAATAACTTATTGGATTTCCCGTGTGAATTCATCAGAAATTTGATCGATTGATTTATTGTTTTAATTGTACATTATGTTAGTTCTGGATGTTATATTGTTTATGAAAATATGATTGGAAGAGGAAGTTGAATTTCTAGTTTTATCGAAATTTCTACTTTACTCTCAATACTTTAATTTTTGGCGAACTTAAACTGTCCAGTTGTGTGAAAGGAGTAAAAAGGTGTTTCAACTCAGGCACCTCTTTTTTCATCCAGACCGCAGCGGAGAAATTACCGAGATGGAATCAACGGTGGCTTTCTAGTTAGATTACCACACCTTATAGGGCTTCTATAACATATACGGAGCCCAGGTCCCTACAGAGCGGTTAATCCGGCTCCCCGTCAATAGTACTTCCTCTTTCAAGGAATTGACCAATCCCCCAAGAGTAATTCTAATCACGAAAAGTAGAGATATATGAAAATACCAAATAAATATTCTACGAGTTCCTCAACATAACATACATACGAGCAGTGCCCTAGCTATGACATTAAAATTGTCTTAGGATAGGAAGAGAAGGTATTTCTGGTAGCACAATCGGAAGATACAACCTGCACGACAAAACCTCTGACAAATGCTTCAGGCTGATCGATATTACTGCTTTACGAGATATTCTGTTAGCTAGTACGCAGTCGACATCCACAAAGGTCATATTGATATCCTTATCAATGAACTATCAATGAACTATCATCAGCGATCGACGCACGACACTTCTCCAGAAAACAGGATGTCCGAAAATTCCGAGGGCCAACAATGAATTGGACCCAGGTTGGACGGCTACAATCGCAAACCAATCGAGTATGTAGCAACTTTTTAAGATATCCTGTGGTATTGAAAAATATTGGCAACATTGCCAAATAGCCATCAGAGATGCCACTTTCGAAGTGCTAGGTTTCACACGGCCAACACGCAGCTAAACAACAGGCATTCAAAACAACGGACCAGAGCGACTCGCGATTTTAAGGCCAACGTATGCCAGTATCTAAAGAGGAGAGCTTTACAGAACAATGTATTTGCAATTCCTGTCAAAGTTTTCCGTTTGTGCACAATGACGATGAAGAATGCACGCTGTTCTATTAAGGTCGGAAAAGATCTCACCGATGCTTTTAGATAGATAGATTTTTATTTTCGTATTTGAATTACATTTGCTAAGCTATCGCACAGTTTACATATACAGAGATTTGATATAAGATAGATACATTATATCTTTCTACTGAATCAGTATTTATATTATTAAAATTAAGAATTATATGGTGATATAAATATTTGAAGGAAAGTACAAAAAAAACCTTCAATATGAAAAAAAAAATATTCAGGTACATTGTGTCTTAACATAGTTTTTCAAATTATACATATTTGTTTGAAATAAATGGGTTAGTATTTTGGGTTAGTAACAAAATTCATAAATAATGGATAAATATAATTATGTTTATATTTTAGTATGAGTTAGTGACTTTATAATTGAATGTATAAATAAATAAATAATTAATTTAGTTATTAAGTAATAAATTAAATAAATAAATAAATAAATAAATAAATAAATTAATAAATAAATTAGTTATTCAATAAAACAAAACATACAATCAAACTAATAGTTTTTTAACTATTAATGTACAAAGAATTTGATGAATAAATATACAAACATATAAATAAATAAATACATAATATTATAAAGTAATTGATTGCAATACATTAAAAACAAGTAGATAAATAATTGTGTAACTCACATAGAGGTAAATAAATAATAAATTTAATAAACAATAAATCAAATAAGTTAATTATAAAGAATAAGTTTATATCACATAATGTTTAAGTAAATAAGTAAATAACATAATTTAAGTATTTAGAAAAGACAAAAGGAAAACGAAATATAACAATAAGTAAAAATTACAAGTTTTAACAAAAAATTATAGTAGTTGGCAGAAAAATGGTTAGGATTAGTAGTTGGTTGATCAATGGATTATCCGAAAAATCACATTTTAATATAAATTAATTGTTCAACTTTTCAATTCTATCACAAATTTTTTCAACATTTGCTCTTAGTCGGCTGTAGAGTAATAACAAGGAAGATTAAGCATCATTTTAAGCAATTTATTTTGAGATATCTGCAGTTTTTTGATGTGACACTTTGCACATTTTCCCCATATTTGGCAACCATACAAAAGAATTGCCTGAAAAACCACTTTATAAATTATAATTTTATTGTCGTTACTAAGACCGGACTTTCTATTGATAAAGGGATATAGTAGTTTTATCGCAATACCAACTTTCTTTAACGTTTTTTTCAATATGTTCTCTGTAAATAAGTTTTTGGTCTAAGCAAACCCCTAGATACCTTACGCTCCTTTCCCACTTAATGTTAACACCGTTAACATTTATCTGATTGCTTGGAAGAAAACAAGACTTTCTTTTTCTACTAAAAAAGATAGCTTGTACCTTATCAGCATTTAGTTTTATTTTCCATTTAGAATAATACTGTGTTATAAGATCAATTGCATGGGTTAAATTTGTCTCTATATTGAGACCAAATTCATGCGATAAAAAAATTCCAGTATCACCAGCAAATATAGCTAATTGACATTCAGGAAGCTTGGGAATATCGGACGTATAGATATTGTAAAGGAATGGCCCTAATACAGATCCTTGTGGAACACCATGTTCAACTTGGTAACAATTTGACGAACAGTTATTAACATAAACACTAAAACACCTATCAGACAGGAAACTTTGAATAATTTTTATTAAATAAGTTGAAAAGCCTAAGGAAACTAGTTTATGGACCATTCCATCGTGCCACACAGTATCAAAAGCTTTTTCTATGTCTAGTAAAATGACACCAGTTGATTTGCCAAGCAAACGATTCTTTTTCACATACTGGCATACTCGCAACACTTGGTGAGAAGTACTGTGAAATTTTCTAAATCCGAATTGTTCATTAGGTATAATGTTCAATTGATCAGCAATTTCTAATATTTTTTCTTTTAAAATCTTTTCCAAAATTTTGCTAAAACTACTCAACAAACTTATTGGTCGATAGCTTTGTGCAAGTTTTAAATTTTTCCCAGGCTTTGGGATAGGTATAACCTTCCTTAGCTGTTTTCCAAAGCTTGGGAAAATATTGTGTTTTTAAGCATGCATTGACCAAAAAGACTAAAAATACAAGCCCAGCCTTGGGTAGCATTTTGATATAATATGTTTTTGATTTTGTCTAGTCCATCAGACTTCTTCGATTTCAGATTGGAAACAACATGTTTCACATCTTCTATGGTCATCAGTTGATCAACAGGTGTATCAACAATTTGTGTGTTTAGAGAACTTATTGATTGGCTAACAAGATTTTTGGTTTCATCATCACTGAGATGTTGGGACACTAAATGATTATTCAAAAAAGTTGTTCCGAGGACATTTGCCTTTTTTGAGTCTTCGTAAACTAAATCATTGCCATTTTCTAGATTTTGAATGTGTCTGTGTCTGTTTTTGTTTTTAATTATTTTGGCAATATTCCAAAATGGCTTCGCATTTTTATCTAGTTTGCTAAGATTTTCATTCCACTTCTTATTTCGAAACTTTTGTATTTCCTCAGATATCTTTTTATTGTAAATTTTAACTTGAATGCGATATGAAGGAAGTCGATAACGTTGCCATTGTCTCTTAAAAGAATTTCTAATACGAATATATTCCAGAATGTATTCGGGCATCTTAAAAATAAAAGATTTTCTTGGTTTCTTGGGAGCGCATGATTCTATTGTTTCTAAAATAATATTAGAAAATGCATTAATCTGTACGTCTGTATCATCTTTTGAAAATACCCTACTCAAATCAACAGGCATTGTTCTAAGTTTGGACTTTATTTATTTTTTATATTGTTTCCAATTTGCATTTTTAACATCCAGATAATAACTTTTACTAACTTCCGGTGTTTGAAGCATTTTAAAACAGACAGGAACATGATCAGAATTTAAATGTTGCATAGTTTTAGGTTGTGTGAAAAAAGATGGAATATTTGTGATGAATAGGTCAAGGACGGAAGGACTACCTCTAGACCCAGACGGAAAGTACGTAGGACTAAACGGAAACAAAATTGAAAACGGAAACAAATTAGACATATCAGATAACACATTACCCCACGAATTTGCACGATTACAGCCGAATTTCTGTGGCGGCAGTTAAAATCACCACCTACAACGTAATTTTCGTTTATTATTAATAGTTTTCTAAGGTCACTTTTAAAATGCATTCTTTTTTCTTCGCAAGAATTTTTGCCTGGGAAGTATACGCAAAATATTTTGATTGAAGAATGATGCTTAAGCTTTACTTCAATTCCAATATTCTCAACATAGCGTGTCCTTACAATAGGCAAGAGGGAATGTTTGATTGATGCTTTTGATGCGAAAAAAGGGTTTTGATAGGCCATGCAATATCACGCGACTTCTTCAACATCGTTCTTTAAACACAAAACCAGAAGTAGTTGAAGACTTTTTCTACCTAGAAACCTATATAGCTTTACACCACTGCACTGAAATTAAACGGAGAATAACTCTTGCAAATCGCTGCTTCTTTTCACTTCGAAGGCAATTTAGTAGTAATCCTCCTCTCTGGAGCATCTCAAGAAATAGCTGATTACAATTGGTTTTTGTTCACTTACTTTGCATCACTATTTCAATTAAAATATTTCGTATCAGAAAACAATTGATACATTTATTTTCCTAAGAAATATTTACATTGTTCTAGAAGACTTTAGCGCTCATTTCAATAGACAAACATTTAGTTTTTGAAGAGTCTAAAGAGTGAAGCTTCTAAAAATTTCATTCAATATTCGAAGTATTTTGAGAAAAATTATATTTCCAACAAACAAATCAAGTGCAATGAAAAGACTTTCGTCTTCTAAATGAACTTATTTTTCGGCGAAAATGTATAGCGAATTTCTTTGCAATATGTGGGTGAAAATAATCATAGTTGTTAAATGAATCAAATTAAAAAGACTTTACACAATATCCACATGGAAATGTAGGTAATCCACAAAACTAAGGAATTGTGTTTCCAGCGAAATTCATTAACATGTTCATAGACATTTCTCCAGAAATCAGTTTAATTTTAGGAAGAACATCAATACTACAGATATTATTTCTTCATATCCCAGAAGTTTACACATCAAGTTTCTACCAACTACAACTATTCAGCCTTGAAATCGATGAAAATGTGTTGAGAACCTGTTTATAGTTCCTAAAGTATTTTTCATATTTCATATTTGATGTAAACATTAAGAACTTTTAAGGCCTCAAGTTCCACATAAATATGTTTTTTTAAATACATAAGTTGTTGGAAGGATTCCCATACCACAACAAACAAGGACCTTTAAGAAATGTTTATGAGTTTAAACCACTACAATTTAATTTATGTTTATTTATAGACATTATCGATCCAATGAATATATGTAGATGGAAGCTCTTTTTGAAAATAGCAATAAATTAATCCCAGATTGCTTTAATTGCTTTATATGTTCAAAAACTTTCGATAACATTAATTCACAAACTTTGAATAAAATTAAAATTATGTATCCATATCCATCTGTGTTCTGTATATAAATAGGTACGGATACTCCTATTGCTCTCTTGACATAGATACATACCTATTAAACATAGATTTTATAGTGTCACGAATTTATGGAAATTGTGTTTATATTTCGAAATCATTATTATATTCTCCTAATTCAAATGATCCAATTCAAAAATCTAATTTTAAATTCATTATATGTACAAAAGCACACCTTAACAACTCGTATAAGCAGAATCGGCGAGGATGAAGCGTTGGCGGTGACGATGTTATAGATAGTTTCTAAATTAAAATTCATTGCACACTCACTTCTTGAAAGACCAGATGGATAGTTTTCCATCATCATAGCAAAACTTCCTCATTTCAAAACACCAAACGCGCGCCCCTTCCAACCTTCAACGCAACAAAAATACAAGAGAAAAAAAAAACAAATGATTTGTATAGATCGATAAAATGACATTAGAAATTGAAGTGATGTGAAGTGAAGTGAGGTCCTGGATGTGCATCAGGATTCCAAACTTCCGCATCCGCACTACCTCTAACTAAAACCCATAAATATAGTTGGAAACACTGACAGCAGTGGTGTCCTTCTGCATGCGCGCGTGAGAAATGTTCAAGCTCTTCCAAATGGTTCACAAATTTTTGCAATGACATGACTGAAATATATACTTAACTGTAGTGCAACGTTCGAACGTATACATGGAGTACACTCCTTTCCAGGACCAAAAAGGATACCAAAATGTATTCATTCATTCAATCTGCTTGTCTGCACGCCATCCATGCCGCCGTCACGCCGCCGCCGCCGCCACTTTTTTCACTGTCGCTGTCACTGTCACTGCCGCCATTTCACTGCTGATTCTACATTTCTATAGAAACTCGCACTCGCAGTCGCACTGTGCTGCCAAAAAAGGATGTGAGCTGAGAGCGTGAGTGTGATGTAGAATTTAATTAATTCGTTCAAGTTTTCCTTAAAATACACTTAATACTCCCCATCTGACATTTAAGTATAAAGAGTTGTTCTCTAGTCATCACAAGGACCACGACCGACATATGTATATGAATGTATCCTTATAGAACCCGCATTCCGCACATTCATTAGCAACATCCTTGAATTAATGTTTCGAGTGTCGAAAAGGATATCGTCTGAGTGATCCGGATCCGCTGAGTTTGAAAACGACGACAACACGATGACAACTGACAATAGTTGTGGTTTTCTTGGTCGATGGTAGAAATTGCTTTACTATAGTCTTTGAAATCACCTGTCACCAACTCGCAATGGGTGAAAGTTTAAGAGACTTATCAAAGGAGGACCGGACGCTTGCTTCCGCCTTTTCTGCAAACATAGTTCAATATTTAATCAATTGGAAAAACAACTATGAATTTACCAATACCTGGAAGTTAACTTAGGTTCAATTGTGGTTTCAAAGTAAGTAGATAATTGGCTTTAACTTTCTTTTATGGATCTGAAAGAGTGTCAACATTTACTTTCACTTGGTTTCTCTAAGAGAAATACCGATATAAATCCTTTTTTAAATGCTTTGGATAAAAATTTGATAAACAAAATTAGGTTATCGGAGATGTATAATTATGTCCAAACGGATTGCGAGGAACCAAATTTTTGAATTGGATTGGCTCTACCAGTAACTGAAAATTTCAGTTGATTTCGCTTTACTTTCGGGCGGGAGCAGCCATTGCCTCAGCAGTTCTGCATGCATCGACAGACAAAATAATACCCAAAAATAAGCTGCGTCGAGAAAGACAAAAAACCAGGCAAAATGTGATTTCACAACAAACTGTTTCACTGATTCCCGCATTGTAATTTGATGGAAGAAAGGACCGACTTTAACTTTATCTGGAAAAGATTGCAAAAAATACAGACAACGCATACTTGAGGAACATATTTAATTGATAAAATAACCTGACGCGAAGTTTTTAGGCTACATTGCACCTTCTTCAGGCACTGCAAAGTGTATAGAACAAGAAATATTCAATTTGTTTATAAATGCAGATACATATATCAATGGATAATTTAATTGCAATTGGATGTGATGGCACAAATTTAAATGTTGGTAAAAACGGCGGAATCGTACAGGTGCTGGAAAAAAAGATTAAATAGGCCATTGCAGTGGATCATTTGTTTATTGCATATGAATGAGCTACCATTTAGGCATCTCTTTCAACATATTGATGGCAGTACTTCTGGACCACAGAAGACGTTTTCAGGCGTTATTGGCAAAGAACTCGAAAAATGTGAAAAAACTACCATTAACTCAGTTCCAACCTATTCCGACGAACTTACCTGCACTTTCTGCTGATGATATTAGCACAGACCAAAAATACTTGTACAGAATAGTTGAAGCAGTTTCATTCGGCATAATTCCTAGTGTTTTAGCAAACAAATCAGCAGGCAAAATGTCCCATGCACGATGGCTAACTCGTGCCAACAGAATTCTTCGGCTTTATGTTTCAACAGAGTCTGCTTCTGCAAATTTTATCACCCTTGCAACGTACATCGTTAAGGTTTACGCTCCGATATGGTTATCTATTTAAACTCACCCCAGTTGTAAAGATGGATCTAGACACTTCGTCGCCCGAGAATTGGTTTGTTCCATACGCCATTGGCACTTTTTCGAGAAAAACACATTTAAAGGTTCGCGTACTTAGTACTCCGAAACTGTGCGATAGGATTTTGTTTTTATTTTTTTAAATTGAAGTTAGTCTTATTAAGACTTCACCTACCAATTTTCAAAGTGTTTTGTCTTACCGTTAACAAGATACGTTAATCAGCACAAAAGTCTACTTTTTTGGCTTGTATCCCACCTCATACATTTTGAAAATGATTTCTTTTTCCATACACGTGGACCACACAAAAATGAATATGGCACAAACCAATTCTCATCAATATATAATGTGAAAGGCAAGAAAGCATGTTGGATGCTAAAATTTTAAAAGAAATCGATTATATCTTTGTTTTCAATAAAGTCTTTATTAAAAAAAAAATAAAAAATAAACATTTTTCTTTAAAAATAAACAAAAAAACAAACAAAATTAAAGCAGTTCTAATGCTATAACAAAGTTTTCATTTACAGTACAATATTCTTATTAATTCATTACTTAAAAAGATAGTACATTGTAAATACACTAATTTGGTAAAAACAAAATAAAAAAGCAGTTCTACTGCTATCACTTTTTTAGTTTTAAATATTAAGCAATGTTTTAAGATATTGCTTATCAATTTCAGGTAAAAACGGTAACGAGTCTTTAAGGTCTTTTTTCTTTTCTTTTGAGATCGGTGTTTTAGAGGTTTGTGTTAATTTTGCACAAAGCTAATTTTTCGGTGTTGGTAGTGCACCCTTGGTGGCTGTCTTAAATAAACTTACAGTTTCTTATTTTTTTTCTTTCGCCGAGTTTTTAAATTTTATTTCAAAATCGAAATTTTTTTCATAAAGTAATATTTTTACTTTGGAAAAAGGTACTTTGCTGAAGTCCATTTTGTTAGCCAAAATGGAATACGCCTTAAAATCTTCAGGAAGCATTTGAATAATTTTAAGTTCAACTTTGTCTGTGTTCATGCTTTTTAAAAGCTTTACTAGGTGAAGTGGACTATGAATCTCAAGGTTTTTCAAATACTTATCGATTGCCGAATGAATACAATCCACCTCCTGAATTAAGGAATGTCCCGGCTCGGAATATCTCTGGACAATCATCTCTACATCACTTCGGTTCAGGAACATTTGAATTGCGGTGGAATTGATTTTGTTCCTATTCTGCGGAACACATGAATCACTCCATAGTATGATGGATTTTAAGGTGGGGTATACTTCGATAAGCCTGTCCAAAATTTTTATTAATGCACTTGCAATGTCATTTCCTGAGCGACCACTATGAGCTTCTGTCCAAACTACGCAATAAGTAAATCTTTTTATGCCAGGGATAGCAACTACTACTGTTGCAGTTAGATTGAACATATTAAGCTTCCTCTGATAGTAAAATGCGGATGCGGATTTCATACAATTGTCTCGGGATATCTACACAATTGTAATGGATATGGCACAAACCAATACTAAAATTTTGTTTGCGATTATTGTCCCATAAACATAGCATTTCTTCAACACAAGTGCACGTAGGACAAACCAATTCTCAACATTCTTAGTATTTTTCTATCCCTTGTCACCGTAATATGCATGTGGAACAAAACAATTCTGACAAAAAACTTGACAAAATTTATATGGAAAAAATGTCCCAAACGCCAAAAAATGGTTTATGGCACAAAACAATTCTAGAAAATGTTGATTTTGGTGGATATGGAACAAAATTGATGTTGGATATCTCGGGATTGAAAAGACGTAGCGCAAATCTGATCACAGATTTAGAAAGAGCATACAAAATTACCATAGAATCCATTCCTAACTCAAAACCGACAAAAGTGGCGTATGGAACAAACCAATTCTCGGGCGACGACTTGTTCAAACTCATCGAGCAAACCAGATATCTGCCAACAAATTTAAAAGCTGTTATCGACCCAGTTATTCAAAGGAACGAGTATTTCGCACATCCGGAAAACTTATTGCTTGCAACGATCACAGATCCCCAGCCACATATTCGTGAATTAGGTGCTCGTCGAATTTTAAAAGCTAGATGAACAACTTCAAAAAAATTGCGCCTGTTCCAACTCCCGAGGGTAAACTTCAATGCTTCAACATATTACGATCTTTTGAGTTGGCAAGACAAAATTACTAAACCACCGA
The DNA here is from genome assembly GCA_920104205.1 of Eupeodes latifasciatus. NCBI lineage: Eukaryota > Metazoa > Arthropoda > Insecta > Diptera > Syrphidae > Eupeodes > Eupeodes latifasciatus. The sequence continues at coordinate 116,743,216 of OV049925.1, read as the reverse complement.
TATTAAAATCCATAACCCAAGAAAATCTCAGAATGTTTGTTGAACAAAAAGGAGATGGAAATTTAGATTAAATGCGCCTTCCTTGTCACACCCAAGCTGTTGAACGGGCAGTAAAAGCTGTGACTGAAGCTTCAGTTACTTTGTGTGATAGCTTAAGCAAAAAGGATTTTGCCCCTAATTAAATAGGTGCTATGTTTTGAATGTAGGTATTCTATTATTTTTGCTTTAGTTTTAGTTTTATTTATCAAATTGCTCTATTATTTTTGAGTTACAAATTATGTAGGTATTATTTTAAATATTACTGTTTCTTAAATAAATATAAAAAAAATTTAAAAATAATGATGAATTTATTTTGTATGGCATAAAAGGTCGTTTTTAATCGATTCAAGTAAGCTTTAACATTAAACCGGAGGCAGAAGATAAAGTCTGATGACAGCCAAACTTAAAACCACTGTTTTACTCATTGTTTGGCACCATTTTATCACTGTGCCCGTAGAAAAATCAAACTTTTTTTTCTCCAAACAAGTGTGGCCCACCCTAATGTATATTTTAAATTTCCTTGAATTTATTTAAATTAGCCGATTCTTCAAACTGAAATTTTTTTTACATTTCTGCACGTTTTGAGTTTCCTAAAATTTAAATGTCAAGGTGAGTACGTTCGTTATCCTTGTTTATATATATATATATCTCAAGAACCAGCAGAGATATCAACTTCAAATTAATTACGTTTCTGCAATATACGCAGAAAGGACTTATCAATGGGTTGCTATTTGAATGTAAATTGGAAAATGAAGCTTTCTATCATTTGTATACTGCACATGCACACCTCAACGTCATATTGAAGTTGAGGTGTGGAGGCACTAACTCTAATAAATCAAACAAATATTTATCAACTGTTATATTTTATAAACAAAATATTATTTTACTAAAAATAATTTTCGGCAACGCAAAACAAAGCTTTTGACATTTATCATGATTTTTAGAAAAATCAAATTGATTTTTGTTACAAAAAGTTAAAACCTAAATAATTAAAACTAACAATTACTAAAAATACACTTAATACTTTAATATTTTGGGGACAAATGATATCAAACAAAAATCAGCCTGCAAAAAATATTATTATTAGGAATACAACAAAACAACAAATATAATTCTTCCAAAATAATGTTTTCACGTTTCAAATATCTCGCCAAAAACAGCTTAAACTAAACTATTTATTGCATACTTCCACAAAGTTCTTTTATGCCTAAGGCCAACCAAGAATTTTCGAAAAGTATATTTTTGTATTTTGCAAAAGATATTTATGGCCCTAAAAAACCTTTAATTCGAACTAAATGTCCTTCGAATCGACGAAAAAGCTTACAGATAGATCGTTATTCGACTGGGTAAAAGAGGCAAGAATCGGTTCAAGATCAAGCTGAAATGAAAGAGTAGAGCAGAGAGAAAATCTGAAATGCCAATTGTAAGTAAGTAAGTAAGTAATGTTGTTTATTTCACTTTATCCATACATTAAATTGTTTCTTATATTTTTATGATTTGATTCAGTTCTTATGGAATTAGTAATAATTTAACAAATGTTATTATTTCTTTAAACAAAAAGGTTCAACAATGACTTTTGTCGTCTGTCGCAATCAATACAATTTTTTCTAAAAACTTCCCTAGATTTATAATTATTTTTAAGGCAAAAATATAATTAAGATACGTTTTAATTTCTAGTTGTTAAATTCATTTATGAGTTGTTGGCGATAATTCAGTGCTATTTGTAAGTATTTGATGATGCAGTTCCAATCCTTTATTCCATTTAAGAAATCTATTATATTGTTGTTGGCGAATACTTCTTAAAATTGGGCAAGTTCCTACAAAATGTGCAAGGGTCTCTTCTTCGTTTGAATTGCAGAGAGTACAGTTTAGATTTTCCGTTTCTGTCCTTTGTGTTCCATTAAGCATAATGAGCCCTGCTCTTGCTTTCAATATCCAGCGAATTTTGGAGACATCCCAGTCATCCGAGACGTAAACTTCACCAGCAGTGTAATCAAGCAAATGGTATAAGCTGTGTGTTCTCGTTTGTTATGCTCTTTGCAGAACTCTAAGTGCTCGCGCTCGATTATTTTAACTGCCACGCCATCCACAACCAGCTTAAACAGAGTTTTGTTGGTCACGATCTCATCCAACTGTTCTATATCTTCCCGATTGAGGCTTTTTTCCCAACTCCTAAAGCAGAGAATCTTCTTTTCAATTATCAGCTTGGCTAAAAATTTTGGTAACCTGTTATTTGCGTAAGCACTGGGAACTTTTCCCACATAGTACATATGACATCTCATCGTGTACTCAAAGACAGGTTTCAACCGGCATTCAAGGTTCAAGACATAGTTAGACCCAGTACTTTTTTGTAGAAGTATCTTTGCATCTTTTCCACTTCATCATGTTGTAAGTCACCCCATACTTGTGCTCCATAACCGAGAATAGCCCTGGTAACCGCGTTGAAGATATCGATCTTAGAAGTTAATTTGACATCTTTATTAGTGATAAACCGATTCCACGTAAAATTTAAGCTCTGTCTAGCTTGTTTAGATCGTTCTTTGAAGTGCTCCGTTAGGCTTAGTCCGGAAGTTAGCCATATACCAAGGTACTTGTATTTGCTAACAACTTCGATGGTTGCTCCATTGAGCTTCCAATTTTCTTGTTGGCTAAGTCTACCACCTCTTTTTCTAAATACCATCACTTTCGATTTCTCCAGGTTTATTACAAGATTCCACCGTTGACAGTATTCTGCCATCTTATTTATCATACCTTGTAGTATGTCTGGCTTATCAGCTATTAGCACAATGTCATCCGCATACATTAGCAATCGAATTTGCATTCCATTCAGCGAAATACCCCCTCCTATGAACTCATGGATATCATTTATATAGAGCGCGAAAAATAGTGGACTCAGCAAGCAACCTTGTTTAACACCCATCGTTGTTTCAAACCAGTCTGACAATTGTTCCCCATCCCATACCGCAGCTGTTGTTTTATCATACAGATCTCTTATAATTCGGATGAGTTTCTCAGAAATCCCTAAGATTTGCAGTTTGTATAAAAGTGCTCTTCGGTCGATATAGTCAAACGCCGCCGCTTTAAAGTCAATGAAGAAACAGTAAACTTTCTTGTTGTCATTCATTTGAAGTTTTATGACATTGAAGAGGTTAAACAGATTATCAGCAGTGCTATAGCCTTCTCGAAATCCAGCTTGGAACTCATTTAGGATACTATATTCCTTTTCCCATTGCTGTAGTCTTGTTAATAGAACTCCGGCAAAGCTTTTTGCAATAGTGTCCATAAACGATATCCCTCTATAGTTTTGGACGATGTTCTGATCACCTTTTTTGTAAATTGGGAAAATAATAGTTTTTTTGAAATCTGATTCCACTTTTCCACATTCAAGCACTCGATTGAAAAGTTTAGCTAATATATTTATTGCTGATTGTGGGGCTTTGGTAAGGACTTATATGGCACTCGGTCTTGTCCTGGCGCTTTATTCCTTTTTGTATTCTGAAAAAATTCATTTAATTCGTTGACCGTGATGGGGTTGTCGAGAAGAGGAACAGCAAGATTTTGAGGCATGCTTTCAATATGCACTGGAGGCATGCGTGGGTTGAGTAGCACCAAGAAATATTCTTTAAAGTCTGCACTAGTCAAAGCATTTCCTTTCACAAATACAGTTGTTTTCAGCTCTTTTGCTAAACTCCACCAGTCCTTAGACGTCTTCCCCTCTTTCAGTTTTGCGCCAATCGATTTGTAGTACTCTTTTTTGTGTTTTTACAAAGATTCTTGTAAGCTTTATTTGTTCGAAGATAGATTTCTTTAATACTTTGTGACGCATTTTTCCTCAGTTTTTTTAACCAATAGAAGGACTTTTTTCTGGCTTTTTCACACTTTTCATTATACCATTTCTTCTTACCTTCTACTCTTTCTGTGTGTCGCTGGTTTCCTGCCACTGATTTTATGATATCAATGATGTTTTTAGCAGTCCACTCCTCTCGGTCTTGTAATGCAGCTATGGCCTCATGAAACTTTTCTTTGTATAAATCCTCGGACTGATCATTCCATATAAGTTTGGGTAGTAACTTGAGCTCTGTAACTTGTTCCCTATTGTAGTCCTGCTCCAAAACAAGTTCGATTGGCATATGATCCGAGTTTATCTGAGCCTCTACCTTAAAACTTTGTATATGCGGTAGCATATTATAATTTGCAAAGATCAATTGTTGAAGAGCCATTTGAGTCAATGTAGGTGAAATTTCCATCCGCATCATTCAGAATAACCATCCCGAAATCCTCACAAATTTCTAATAGCCTTCGTCCTTTGCTGTTTGTTACCTTGTCCTTTGATTTCCTTTCTATTGACAACTGGCTGTTAAGTGCAGCGATTTCATATGAGATTTGTTGGCTTTCTCCTACTCTGGCGTTGAAATCCCCTAAGGCAATGCCATCTTCAAGACATCTACCAAAAGAGCGGAAGTCTTCTTCCCATCTGTTACAGTTTACATACAATGGCAAGATATGCACAGATTCTTTTCCTGTAATTATTTGCACTAAATCCTTGTCCATTAATTTTATAAAGTTGGCCTTCAAAAAAGATGAATTTGAACGTATTCCATAAACTGCCCCTCCACTTGCTCTTCCAAATCTGGACGTTTTAATTGCAGGAATCCATAGCAATTTATACCCCTTGAAAAATTTTGAGAACCTATCAAAATTATCCATCAAGAATGTTTCATAAAGAAAGAATATTTCAAAGCTGCATACATATGTGAAAAATTTTGGATACAAAGTTTTATTTCCTAAACCATGTATATTGTACGATAAAATTTTAATTTGGTTTTTAACAGTTTTTATTTCATTAATCTTAATTCTACTTAATCTACAATCGCGACAGACTTCTGGTTGCTAATTTGGGCTGTAATTAAGGTCCAAATTCTCAAGATTCTGGTTGTATATTTCTTCTAAAACAGGTTTGCCCGCTTCAGTTCCGCATTTGAATTCACCATCCACCACAGAAAAGACTTTTCCTTCGATTTCGATCCGGTTGCCCCTGAATTTGACTTTCATTCGGTTGACTTTTTTAAGGTCCCTTCGCACTCGCAGTAGGAAATTTTGCAGCTTACGTTCCATTAATGTCAAATCTCGTTTAATACCGTAGTTTGTAATGGGTGATTTTTTTGAGGTTTGGATTTTCATGCATTAGTATTTGACAGATCACGCGGGATTTCAGACATGGTGTCAAAGAGAAAGATGCTCAGTATGCTTTGACATTTCATCATGAATACACTTACTAACGAGCAACGCTTGCTAATCATTGAATTTTATTACCAAAATCAGTGTTCGGTTCGAAATGTGTTTCGCGCTTTTTTATCGACAAATTTTGTTCAGCGATGAGGCTCATTTCTGGTTGAATGGCTACGTAAATAAGCAAAATTGCCGCATTTGGAGTGAAGAGCAACCAGAAGCCGTTCAAGAACTGCCCATGCATCCCGAAAAATGCACTGTTTGGTGTGGTTTGTACGCTGGTGGAATCATTGGACCGTATTTTTTCAAAGATGCTGTTGGACGCAACGTTACGGTGAATGGCGATCGCTATAGTTCAATGCTAACAAACTTTTTGTTGCCAAAAATGGAAGAACTGAACTTGGTTGACATGTGGTTTCAACAAGATGGCGCTACATGCCACACAGCTCGCGATTCTATGGCCATTTTGAGGGAAAACTTCGGAGAACAATTCATCTCAAGGAATGGACCGGTAAGTTGGCCACCAAGATCATGCCTTTAGACATTTTTTTGTGGGGCTACGTCAAGTCTAAAGTCTACACAAAAAGCCAGCAACTATTCCAGCTTTGGAAGACAACATTTCCGAAGAAATTCGGGCTATTCCGGCCGAAATGCTCGAAAAAGTTACCCAAAATTGGACTTTCCGAATGGACCACCTAAGACGCAGCCGCGGTCAACATTTAAATGAAATTATCTTCAAAAAGTAAATGTCATGGACAAATCTAACGTTTCAAATAAAGAATCGATGAGATTTTGCAAATTTTTGCGTTTTTTTTTAAAAAAAAGTTCTCAAGCTCTAAAAAAATCACCCGATATTAGCTAGTTTCCTAGTATTTTTCAGAATGTCTACTACTACTGATTGGCTTTGAAATTCCACCAGATGACTAGGTTGACCTTTTGTTTTTATTAACGTTATTTTTACAATTTCAATTTTCTGAGTAATTCCTAGGACGTTTTCACATAAATCGCATACTGCTCTGTAATCTACTTTTTGCATCCCAAATCCTTGAAATATAAGATTATTTTTCCGTATATGTTTATCAAAAATTTCGGTTTTCTTTTCGTTTGCTGACTTATACTCCTTTAGAGTTCTTATCTCTTCTTTTAGGGATTCGTTTTGCTTTTTAAGCTGATCAATATCCTCAGAGTTTTGTTCTACTTTCTTAATGGTGTCTTTCATTTCCTCTTTCAACATTTGGCGGAATTCGTTCATCATCGCTGTCCATGTTGTTGCTTCAACCATCGTTGAATTTAATGAGTTATCTTCTCCATCAGACGTCATTTCCCGCTGTAGTTTTTTGCCTTGCGGTTGTGAGAGTTCTGGGGAGTTTTGGTTTCTTGGTCTTTTTGCACTTTCTTGCTTCTCCAGTTTGCAAATGCCAATTGTGTGTTGCAGCCTTGCAGGCTTTGCACATTCAATATTCATTTACCTCAATAAATACATTTTTCAAGAATGTTCTCACTCACTCAGTAAATTTTCAATCTTAATTTATTTTTTAGTATTTCTGAAAATTTGGATACAAATTGTTATTGGGTATGTTTTTTAAGGAGTTTTTGGGTTTTGAAAAACGTATTTTTACGAATTACCAAAATAAAAAGAGTTGTTTAAGTTTTTAAAAACACGTTTTACAAAACCAAAAATATCTTTTTGAATAAATTGATTTTTGAGAGCGATGGTAACAACACTTTTTAGATTTTAAATAAAATATAAGGAATAAGGAACCTATAAATGTTTGAATCCCTTAATAAAATATATTTTATATATATATTTTATTTATATATATATATATGTATAGCGGTAATTTTTGTTGTAATTGCGAGAAAGTGTCTTTTAAAATAATATACTGTTTGGAAGTGTTTAAGAGTTTAAAAAAATCAATGCAAAGATAAGAATTTCGAAAAAGGGTCTACAAATGTTTGAATGTCTGAATCTTTTAAAAATTTAAACAAATGTGTCCAAAAACTTGGAACCATATTCAAAGCAACTTAAAAACCAGACAAAAACTTCAAATGTAGATTTTCAAAAAAGGAAAAATGTCAAAAACGTGTTTTGAGGTCAAAACTCTAAGTTTTTAATATTTTTCAAAAACACAACAAACCTATAAGAATTGGTGGCCAATTCACATCACCCCTGCGAGAGATAACCTAACCCTCAAATCGTTCATGCAAAATGTCAATCGTGGCGTTTGCAGTGTGGCACGTAGAGCCGTCCTTCTGGAACCACATGTCGTCTAGGTCCACATGGTTCAATTTGGGCCATAAGAAATTAGTTACCATCGTTATGTAGCGCTCGTTGTTGACGGTAACCGCCTCACTAACGTCGTTTTAAAAAAAATACGGACCAATTACGCCGCCGGCCCAAAATCCACACCAAACGGTAACTTTTTGAGGATGCATTATCACCTGGTGAACCTTGCGTTTGTTGGTATCGTCCAATATGCTGAAATTTTGCTTGATAACACAGCTATTCATCCAAAAATGCGCCTCGTCACTAAAAATGATTTTCCGGCCAAAATTAGGGTCCTCTTCCTAACGGTTCGAAGCCCAGTCAGCGAACAAACGGCGCTGTCTATGGTAATGAACTTTGAGCTCCTGGGTCAGTTGGATTTTGTACGGGTGTAGGCCCACGTCAAGACATAAAATTCGACAAGTTGAAGTCTGCGAAATGCTGAGTTCTTGTGCATGGCGAGGAATACACCGCCTCCGGTTCTACTGTACACTTTCACGGACCACGGCGATGTTCTCGGCCGATCTTGCGTTCCTTGAACGTACGGGTGTTGTTGGCTGACCCGGTCGTCTCAAATTTGGCCACCAAATGCTAAAGAGTCGCCTGTGAAGGGCAACCACGTCTTCCAAAAAAAATGGTCGCAATGCGCGCAACGTTTGCGTTAACGAACACTCATTTTATAATAAAGTTTTATCATTTGAACGTGCTGTTCAATCGTGTAACTTGCCATGATGATTTGGCGTAAACAACTGAATAATAAACAAAAGATTTGACAGATGTCACCAAAACGAAATGGCCGCCACGGGGCGCCAGAATCTACCCGCGCCAATTTAAAAACCCTTTACTTGGACCTAAATATGACAATTGAATTATTATTGCACCCTACCCAAAAGACAATTGCAAGCGTAACTGTTGTCATAAAAATGCTGGTCAAATTATCCATTCGGATAAGAACTATAGGTCCCTATGAGAGTTGTAAGTACATAACTAACGGCCCTGGTTCTCTATGAGCTATATTGTTGCCTATCTTGATTTAAGTTTTCTGTCAAATTCTAATATTTGTATTTATTATGCAATTTGAAGTTAAAGCTTTTCTATTTTAAGTCAATATAAATCTTAAATTTAAAATTAATTAAATTATATTTGCCCTGTTTTTTATTTGGGTTAGTTAATGTCTGGAAACAAGAACATTGAACCAAATTGTGCTGTGATTTATTTCCATTTTATTTTATTCTTTATATATTTCTATACGTTCTGTAGATGTATTTATGTACAAACATCCTACATAGAGCCTGTAAAATTAAATTTTGTTAGCAAAAAAAATGAATAGGTATACCTTCCTGTTCCTATACACTCCTTTACGCCATCCAGTCAAGTCAAGTCAAGTCAAGTCGTCCAATTTGCAGTAAGAAGTTTTGGAAATCCTGAAGTGCTCGTTTCCAAGTGACTTATTTTCTATATAAATCTAAATTGAGTACTATAGGCGGTAGGAATTTTACGTTTGATAAAATGACTTTGATATAATGCCACACACTCCACATATTCGTACATCAACCCAACCACATCACCTCCACCCCACACCTCGTCCACATCCTTCACCAACCCACCCACCCATAAACTCACTTATTTCTATCTAAAGTTGAGTATATAGTAAAATTCCTTTGCGCGTTACAAAGTAGGGAATGATATAGCTTTCTATACGTACCTACATATGATAAAAGTGCACATATTCGTCTTTGGCTTCTCGAAGCCCCTTTAGGTCACCCTCCAAGTAGGTATCCACATGTCAAAGGCAAGAGCCTGAAGGATGTCTCTGTTCTTGTTCCTTTTTTTTTTTTCATTTTTATTTTATTTTCAGTTATGTGTGATTTCAAGGAATTTTCACAACCAATCTATGCGGCAAGTCCTTTGAGAGCGACTTAGATATGGTTTCGTAAAGTATTTCTTCGACAAACTTATGAAAAATATTTTGTTGGTTATATTTTTTTATATTTGTGTACGTATTCCTGTGCTGTGGCATATTGACTGAAGTGAAAACGTATTTTGTTGTGTTATTCCAAAAACCGAGGATAGTGAGTTACGTTCATGTCAATTTTCCTTATGCACATCATCAGTCTTTCTTCTATACAAAATGTTTGATATGCATAAGAGAGATAGAGTGGGTGGAAATGATATCCTTTGAATGGGTAAAATAACTCCAGAATATCTATCTTCCTATCTATTGCATGTAAATTTGAATTTCTATCGTCGTCGCTGTAGTCGTCGGGCGTCGGTCGTCCGTCGGTCGTCCGATGAACCAAACCACAAGAAGAAAACCAACTTTAAGGGACAAATTGATTAACTTCCAATATACTCGACTGTGTATTAAATATTTTGATGCAAAGGACCTCCATTAGATTTTCCTTTTATACATATTCAACGAATGCAAATTTTGCAAAACAAAATAAGGATGTCAAGGAATTTTATATCTCTTTCTCTTCACCTTTTCACTATCATCATCATCATCACCATCACCATCACTGAGACCAAGACCGACCATCGACCATCAACCAACGACCAACGACCACCGACCATTGAGCGAAAACGTTTAATAATGAATTCTCTTTCTCTCTTTATCTTTGCTCAAGGAAACAAGGAAAATAAAAACGAAAAAGGACGAAACAAAAAAACAACAATAAGAGAATCCTTGGAAAAATCTTTTAATTGTTTACATTTGTTTGTCTTTTGTTTTATATACACGAGGAGATAGATAATAATAGTAAGCCAAAAGTAACTAAGTAAGATCCTTAAATATCTATGTATATACAACCCCTCATATAGACAGGACTACAGGAGATATGTTAGAGTAAACGGATATAAAATTAATTTGTAACATTGCGTTGTTAAGGAGGAGGCTGATGGCTGATGGTTGATGGTTGAATCTGAATCTGAAGCAGAAACAGAAACTGATGATGATGACTTGGTTTGGTTAGGCTTGGTTTGTTTAGAGGACTTTCATCATTGAGTGCCATTGCCAACAGTGCGGTGTTGTTTTTCGCTTTTGTCCTTCCGCTGCGATTTTGGAGAACACGCTTAGCGGATGTTCTAGTTTGTGTAGTCAAATATTGGTTTTCTCCCAGGAGATGGATACCGTCTATTTTGTCCATCATCGCATGATGTTGGGATAGACTCATTATTTTGTTAGTTCTAGAACTCTGTAATGTGCCTTCTCTGTAAAAGCCCTCTTTATAGACTATTCAAATTATAGGATGGTGCTCAGTGGGCGGAAGATAGGTACTATGATGGAATTTGATTTGTAAATCTTAAGTGGTTTTTATATCAGGAGAGTTTTGTTATAATTATATTTAATCAATGATGGGAAAAAAGTAACAAAATACACAGACGAAGGTAACTCAATTTTTGTTTTATTTTGAAAGTTTCTTAATTTACTGTGGACACTGATTTTTAAGATCATAAATTTGCTCTTAGCAAATCTTGACAAGATTTAAACAAAAAATATCATTAAAATGAAATGAAGAAATCATAATGCAGAATAGTAATGTTTTGTTAATAATTATAATGAATTAATTAAAAATGATTACTTTGTTTCATTGGTAAAGTGAATCAATAGTTCTTTCTTAAAACAACAATGATCTAATGTAAGTGTAGGTACTTAATTATAAAACTATCTTATTTCAAATAAAAATGGATTTATGTTTTTACAACTGACCAAAGAACAATACAAAATTAAAAATAAGATGATAAGTCGCCCTTAAAATCTTTTAAGCTGTATTTTATTTTATAAGTCATAATCAAAATTCTCATTTAGACCACTTATGAAAATATATAAGATTTGAAGATTTTCTTTTACCGACTTTTAATAAGATTCCAGGAACAAACTCAACGTTATCTTTTTGTTGAAAATGTTATCATTAACTTAATTACGTAACTCTAACATCGTCGTAAAGTATTTTACCTCACTCTTTTTTATTTTAGTAAAATAGCCAGTTGCATTCCTCCCCTTGAACAGATTACCCGTAATACTCACACTTCTAGGAATGCTCCTCAGCTAAGCCTTAAGTCAAACTTTGGTCGTAATGTAAAATACTGATAATCGTTCCTTAGCCGTACAACGCGGATGTAAAATTACCACACTTTGTCTTTCCCCGTCATTGCAATGTTTAAAAATTCAAAACCAATGAATACTGACACCTCCTTTCAAACCCCTATATTTTTTCGTAATGCTAACACTTTGCTTTCGGCAAAGTTTAAGTACAAAAATCTATGAGTGTGCGTTACTTATAAAAAGTAGTAGTTTTTGTGAAAAAAAATGTTCAACAAATATTTCTTAAAATCTTATCATATATTTACTGTAAAATCGTTTATATTGTAACTAATCTTAAAGTTTTTAAAATTGAATTTTTGACACATATTTTTAATAAAAGTGTTTTTTCTTGAGTATTTCCGGTTGCTCGTAAATGTGCCAATAGCTTGCAAGTTTTCAATAAAGGCGTTAAAAGTGATTTTGGTTACCTGACCTTTAACTCTTCTGCCCTCAATTAGTATGATTTTTTTGAAAAACGACATTTTTCAGTTTTCAAAGCAATAAATCGACCAAAGATGCCTTGTAAGGCATATGACATTGACAAATCAAGCCAACTTGAAAGTGCTGGGTTTTTAGGTTTCATGAGCGATTGGTTCAGATCATAGGTACTTAAATGTAAGAACCCAAAGAGTGAAATTCGATGTAATTATAGTGATATAAAGACATTTGATTTGAGAGTGCCACTAGGTTCGGTTTTGGGACCGATATTTTTTTTTTTGTATATGTTAATTCTTTATTCAGATTGCCATTTAGAGGTTCTGTGACAACTTTTGCAGATGATTTGGGCTTTTATTATGGTACAGGTAGTCGTCTTAATCTTATATCTGATATAAATTGGGATCTCACCTGGCTAAGAATATACATAGTTTGTAGAGCACAAATTGATAAAAAGTTGTGAAACTTAGGTAATGTTTATGAGTTTTTCCATACTACTCGATGTCAAAAATTGAATGAATGAAAAATGTTTCAAACTAGATATAGTAAATTAATTTTAGAATTTGGGATTGATTATTGATTCTTAAATGAGTTTTTATAACCACACAGAAAATCTTAAAATAATATTTTCGGTGCACTCTTAGAAGTTTGCTCTTATAAACTACTCCTTAAGATTTATGATGGCATTTTTAATTTAAAACTAGAACATGGAAATTGTTGTTGGGGAGGTTCTTATTGCAACAAAATACAGTCTCTTTTAGTTTTATAAAAGAGCGTTCTGAAGAAAATATGTGGTAAGCCTCTTTTGGACCCTAGTTTTCCACTTTTAAGGGATTCAACAATTCTTTAAGTGCGACATATGTATTGCTATTAAGTTCTAAAAACTTTCTCTTAAAGATCAGGTTATCTTAATTTTAGATTAATTGATAATAATTATAGTTTGTGTGATAAGTGCCTATACCGGTGTTTCGAATAACCGCATTTCGAAATTTTTATAATGTCTCCCCATATCGATTATTTAATAGATCCCCCTTAATTCTATCAGGATGCAAACTTCTCATTTTGTATTCATGAAACAAGCTAAAAACTGGATACTTCGTCTTGATAATGAGAGTATTGAATTTTTCTGAAAATAGTTGCAATTAATGTTTTTATGAAATGTTTAACCCTAATTCAACTTAATTTTTTATATGCATTATGTAATTTATTTTAAATTTCCTCTTTTAATATTTCTTTTTCAAAGGTCACCATACCCATTTAAACTATTACATGTTAACTTATTCTACTAATATATGTTAACCCTTCTACTTTGAACGTCGAACTTGTCGAGTTGTAGAAGCTGAGTAAGGTCAATGATTCTCGAGAATTTTCTCCAGATGAGTCCTGAAACTAAAGGACGTTCTCATCCCTCTACCTTTCCAGAATCATCACCCCTTCCCACATAAACAAGGCATACAAGCCAACGTTTATGTCACCAACTCCCATCCCACATCCCACGTTGTAATGGCGAAAAATCTAGACAGCACTCCTCTCTCTGGTGCTCCTTCCCAACCTAGATAACCTATCTCAATTGCTGTTTACCGATCCTTATTATTTCCTTACATATCAGAATGATGTTCTTAACATCAACTGACTCCTTACCCTATCTCTTCGTTTTCAACCACCTCTTATTTTTATTGGGCTGGATCTAAGGTGTTAAACGACCCGTGCCGATGATCTGGGGGCCCAATTAAAAAATAGCTCAGTCTCTAACGGAGTATCCGGATACCTGGCGATCTCCGGATTAACTACCCTTATCTGTATATGCGAATCTCTGTACAGACGGACCTCTCTTTCTTCGCAACTCGTGGGACCAAAGATGAATACAAACAAAAAGAAAAGAATGATGAGACCGGTATCTCTTCAAGGCCGGGCGGCAGTTTGGCGTCAAAGCCTGTTGCCGTATCTCCTGCGGCCAACACAGAGAAGGGAGTAAGGACAATCCATGAACCCTCCTCTTCTGTTGGTAGCAACGAGAGTAGGAAGGTAGCGATACCTAATTCCAGTAGCGGCAGGGTTGTCAATAATGGCCCTACCATTACTACTGAGAGTACATCAAGAAATGGAAAGGGGAAACTCTCAAAAAGCCTATATAAACAAAGGCGGCAAGCTGAAAAGAATCCTAAAGGCCTCTGGTGCATCATTGGAGGCTGAAATGACACCGCAGCAAACCGCTCGCGTTGAATGGGCAAACAGTGTTCTTGCTGCAACAAGGACCAGTAAAGACTCTACGTCTAAACGCGAAAGGTCTCTTGAGGGGGCCATACCGACACCAAAACGGCCTCGTGTGTACAACAATAGCACTCCCTTCAATCCCATCAGCAAACAAGCCAGTTTCAGTGACCGCACGAAGGGCAAAGTCGTGGTTGCGGTCATTGACAGGAGCGATGATGATGGCAAAATATCAGCTGATCGTTGGCAGCTGGTCAGGGATAAGCTCTCGGGTGGCTTTTTAAGCATTTTAAGAGAGCATCCAGGACCACTTCCTTCCATAAGCGATGGAGGTTGGCATCAGGGTCATGTTAAACTCATGGTTTGTGGCGACCAGAGGTCTTGTGACTTATACAAGCTTGCTGTCAGCCTGTTAGGTGAAGTTTGGCCAGGTGCGAAGCTCGAGGTTGTCGCTAGCAGACCTATAGCCCGCATTTGGATTCCAATCGAACCTGCTTTAATCGAGGACATTCTCGAGATGATCAAGGTTTGTAATTTCCCAAAAAACAAAAACACTTTAAAGTTAATTCATTTTGTTCTTATTTCTTATAAATAATCAATCATTTTTTTCCAACTTTCATAAATATACAATTTTTTGGAAATGAGTTTTTAGTAGAAGTTTAAAAGCTTTTGCTACCACTTAAAAATTTTTTGTATAGATTCTATTAATTCTTATTTTATACAAAAAAAATAAATTCATGTTCTTAAGTTTTATTAACTTAATATTATGTTAAAGGGTCTTATGATAGTATTTAGCCCGTGCACCAGTTTCTTAACTTTAACAAATTAATTTTAATAAAAGATTTGTGTAGTATATTTACCAACCTCTCACAATACTTCTGAAATGTTAAAGTTTCCATTTTATTCAGCCCATTAAATAACTCATCAGTGTTTTATGTCTTCTGAAAACTAATCTTAAGCCCCTACAACTTCTAGAGTTTAAACAACTCAACTGATAAATGAAATCCAGGCCCGTCTCTTCAAATTATACAAGGAGAACGGGTGTTTCGATATTATTTCTCTTTATTATGTTTTATAATACAAAACCATTTTTTACACCTATACATTTTTAAAAATTACATTTTTTAAAATTGATCTAATGCAGCTATGCAAATCTAATTCTGAGAAAAACTGAACAAAAACTGTCTTAAAATTGCCCCCCCTAGATTTCAAAGGGTAAATACTTACTCAAGATTCCCATATTCGTAAATTTTAAGGACAAAGCAATATATGTACCTATAAACACAGTAATTTCATTAGGACTAAAGATGGAGCAATTTAGAACGCCACCCATCCCCCCTCTTTGAATACGGCCCTCCTATATAATTCTTTATTGAATTTTCTTAATACGTATAACCGATCTGCTTTCATTTTTCTTTGAGTAATATTTACTTTATTTTCTTTAAAAAAAAAAAACTCTTTTAATAAAATATAACTCATAATATCCTTGTCTGTAACTCAATACTATAGATAAATAATGTAACTTGTAAATCTACATATGTATAACTACATCCTTTGGCTTACTATAGTTATAAAACATTGGACCTATTTTTTCGTTTTATATTTTTTGATACCAAAAGAAGATGAATACCAAAAGCAACTCCATCATCAGCTTCTGTACATCTCTATCGTTCATTTTCTTCAAAACGACAAACATTTCCTTCGTTTAATATCATAAAAGTTTTCCTATTTACCTTTCGCATAGAAAATGCAAAAAATATAAAAAAAAAAATAAAGTAAAAAATACAACAAGAAAAATAAACTATAAGGAAACATCTTCCCCAAAGCAATTTAATTCTTCTTATATCACTCCTTTTGAGCCCTAAGCACATCACTGACTGTGACTATGGAATGGATTCCAGAAAAATAGGAAAAAAAAAAATAAACTAAGCTCCTTGAGCTGGAAGAAATGTTTTAATCTACTTCGTCTTGTCTTTTCACGCAGCTCTTCTATAATGCAGGTTTTATTCCTAATGTAGTTACATTACGTCAAGTCCTGCCAATATCTCGTCCTTTTGAGTATCTCATTTCACAAATAAGCTACAAATAAAAGAGGACACAAAATAAAACAATAACAAGCTCAAGCACATGAAAGGATACAAAATAACAACAACCAAGGATGCTGATACTTCTCTGCTGCCCGGTGGACTCTTCTTGATTCTTAAAAATGAAAGGACGAAAAAAAAAGAAGAAAAAACTAAAAAGAATCATACCAAAGAAAAAGATGTAAATATCCTGAAGGGATTGTTTGTGTGTCATTATGAAAAAAGGATTGTAGATTGTAGGAAGGTATAGTATCTTAACGCAGCAGAGACTACCTCTCGCCTCTGAGATACGACAACATTCCAGCTGAACTACCTTCGCAAACCCATTATTTTTGTCGAAAGGTAAAACTTTACGATTAAAGTAATTGTCTCTGCCTCTGCTTTTTTCATTGCTATCTGTCCTGGTACTGGTTTGGGTTCGGGGTCGGGTTCGGGTTCTGCTTCTGGTTCTGGTTCTGGTCCTAGCCTGGCAACACAAGGACTTTACACTCTACATATCCAAACATACGAAGAGTAGATTGCAGAGGTACATCCTGCAAGCTTATACTCGTATACCCCAGGCGGCCAACGACGACAACGACGACGATGGTGGTGGCTCTGATGTAAGTTGACAGCATGTTTTCCTTATTTTAAATAATTCATTCCAAGGTGAATGGTAAATGAGCTGATGGTAGTCATATTGTGACAATAAACTATTACGCATCTCTCCGAAGGATATAAGGGGTCTCAGGATGTAGGCACTCTGCATATGTATGTATGTACCAACTCTATCGTACGCACAAATCCCATATTCTAATGTTCCTAATTAATGGAAGGTTCGATGTAGTAAACAAAGGAGTAGATTGGATCTGCTTCCAAACGACTGTGACAACGTTACAATGTTACAAAACGACATCACGCTACTGACGAGGACGAGGACGAAGACGACTACGACGATGAAGGCGGTGGAGACGATGATTTTCCAAATGAGAGTATTCTCGTATATCTCTGAGTATGCATGAAATTATTTCAAAGGGATTTCCATTTTCCACATACGACGAATACGAGTAGTATAGTTTCTGTTTTCAGGAAACATCACAGTTCTAAGGATTTGGTCCAGCGAAGCAGCTGATGGAGCATATCAAAAGAAAAAGAAGTCACTTTACTTGTATCCTTTATCCGCATATCTGTTCCTTGTATAGCTCTTAACGCAATGGAGCATGGTGATTGTATTTAAAAGAGACAATCCCCACATCTAAAGATAAGCCAAGCGCAAGAGGTTCAACATTTTGGGTTTTTGAGTTTTTTTGGGTTTGGGTTAGGGTCTGCATATAGAAAACATTCAAGGACCTTTCTTATTTTTCTGCTGTGTTCTTCTGTAAATTATGACTATCGTAAGTTTTCTGTTTTCTGAGTGAGAAAATTACTATATTGAGGGTGATAAAGGATGGCACTTTTACTATCTAACTATCTTTATCCCTATAATAGAAAATCTTCAAGGATAATAATTGTTCGTTTTGGTTTATTAGGTTTTTATTTAGTCATCTTTCCTCATATTTTATCTAGCTAAATGTAGATAAGTTACAGAGGGGTTAGGTATGCAAGCAATATAATTTAAGAAATGGAAAATGCCAAGCTGGCTGACCTTCATATTTTTTTTAAATGCTAATTCAAAACAAGAAAAAAAATAACGAATTATTCGTAGATTGTATAAAATTTATAGTTGGATGAAGTTGAAAACACTTGGAATGTTTTATTTTCTTATACAAAGAGACGTGGTGGTTAGTAAAATTAAAATGAAAAAATAACAAACAACTAATCTCTTATAATAAATTAAAGAAATAGTTTTCGTATTTTTATTTTTGTATATAAAAAATATATATGATAAAATTTGTTTATTGTTTTTTGTTAAATGAAAATGTTCGTTGTTTTGCCTAAATAATAATGATTTAATTATTTTTCAAGGTTTTTACCTTTCAATGTCTTTTCAAGCTTTTGAAGGTTGTTTTCATTATACCGTGATGCGATACAAGCATTTAACATAATAATTTCGTATTTTCAAGAACAAGGTAAAGAAATGTATTTGTTAGCTTTTAACTGTCAAAATTTAAATTCCATTGACTTTGGCAGAAAACCAAAAACCTATTCCTAATATTTCTTTTGAAAAAGTCTATATTCTTCATGATCATATATGTCTTGTAAAGCTTGAACAAAATGCGTGTATCTATAAAATTTGGATACCAAACATTTATCACAAAAATTGGTCTTTGATTGTTTTTTTTTTAGATATTTTAGGCTGAAATTTTGGAATTCTAAAGATAAGACTTTCTTTTTTTCCATTAAGAAATATTCGTAACAAAAATATTTATATGAAAATTAGAAATAACTCAATTTTAAGAAACTTTTTTTTTAAATTATTTATAAATTCTAAATCATATTTAAATTTCAAATATTTATAAAAATAATTTTAGTTGCAAAAATGTATTCATTTCTGAAAATAATGATAACTTTTGTTGTATTGTAAGAAATAAAGAAAATCCCTCGTTTACAAAAGAACTAAATTGCTTTATTTAAGATAAGTCTTTTTGATTTCACCTTTGTACAAAAAGTGATTATTAGTGAAAAATATAAAATCAGAGTGACAAATAATAATATATACATAGATTGTTTACTTGATTGAGAAATGTACAGTATAACATACTGTTGAGTATTAGATACTAATAGTTCCTTGTTCAGATACCACAGCTCTTCCCTCGTGAGAATTGTTTAACCTCTCACAAACAAATAAAAATTAGATATGTTAAGATCACAATAATTTAGAGTCAAAATTAATTCATTAATATACAATTTTAGAAATTAGATATAATAAAAAAAAATACAATTCAATAAATTTTAACAAAAGAAATCAATAAAACAAAGTTTAAAATGAAGTATTTTATGAAAGCTTCACTCTTCCAAAACCGTAACGATCTGGAGCCTGGCGTGCTCTTTCAGAACGTCTAATTGCTGCAGGTATTTGAATACCTTCATTTGAATTATCTAAATCATCCGAGAGCGCAGCCGACCTGGCAGAGGTCTCCGACATATTTGGCTTATCGATTTGGACTGATGAGGATTCTGACAAATTTGGCCTTTCGATTTGGTCTGATGTCTCAGCTATACTGATATCCTGAGTTTCCTTAGGATCTATTATTTCATCTTCGCTATCTCCGTCCGTTTGTTCAGGTAATGTTATTGGAGATTTTTTGATGTCTTCACCAATTCTTCTCATTTGATCAACATGCCGTTTCCATATACGACCATCGTCTAATTTAATGTTAAAATGTAACTTACCGAAAATTTCAGTTACTCGACCAAACTTCCATTTTTCCCCCGATAAATAATCACGCACTGCTACCCGCTGATAGATAGCAAATTTGGTGCGCTTAATTGTCTTGGTTTGACATTAGTTGGTGATGTTGGCAACATCAAATCAAGTTTTGATCTTATTTGACGTCCAAACATAATCATAGCCGGTGAATTACCTGTTTCTGTATGAATAGTTCGGCGGTACGATATTAAAATATTGCTCAAAGCTTTTCCAATTTCATTACGATTGCACTTAATGGCTTTCAATTTATTTTTTATTGTCTGTACGTATGTCTCCGCTTGACCATTCGTCGCTGGATGGTAAGGTGCTCCACGCTTATGATGAATTCCATTTAGTTTTAAAAATTCTTGGAATTCTGATGACATGAATTGGGGCCCCCAATCAGAAACAAATGTGATTGGTAATCAAAAGGTAGAAAATATCTCTCGGCATTTTCGTATTGTAGTTTCTGCAGTTATATTTTGTAAAATGTGTACTTCTGGCCACTTTGAAAAAGCGTCTACTAATATAAAAAAGTACTGCCCCATAAACGGACCAGCAAAATCTGCATGCACTCGATCAAAAGGTTTAGATGGTGTTTCCCAACTGTGTGTTGGTCGTACTTCTTTAGACTCAATTTCAAAGCTTGAATCAATTTTCGAACTCTTTCGTCTTTTTGCGAAGCATCTGCCAATTCTACTACTGACACTGGTAAATGTTCGATTGCATTCACTTCCAAATGGTCGACTTCTTCAATGGTATTATTTGTTTGTTTAATCGGTAATCTGGACAACTCATCCGTATTTCCATTTTCTTTCGATCGCTTGCATCGTATTTCATAGTCAAAGGATTCCAAAAAAAATTGCATAATGCTGCATACGCGTTGCTGACAATGTTGGCAACCCTTTTCTAGTTGAAAAAATTTGTGAAATAGGTTTATTGTCGTATCGATAACATTTTTTAATTTCAAAGACAATGGCATAAGCTTCACGATCGATTTGACTGTATCGTTGTTGAACTTCGGATAATGTCTGTGACGCGTATTGTATTGGACGTTCTGATCCATCACTAAAAATGTGACTCAAGACTGCACCCACTCCATAGGGACTTGCGTCCGTAGCTAGTACTAATGGCAGTTGTGGGTCATAATGTGCCAATACTACATCGGATTGCATTTGTCGCTTGACTTTGTATCGTTTTTTAGCAAATTATTTATTGGATATAAAATTGTACTCAAATTTTGTAGGAAACGGCCATAATAATTTATGAGTCCAATAAATGATAGCACCTCATCCTTGTTTTCAGGTTGTTTCATGTCTTCTATGGCTTCAATTTTTTTTTTCATCTTTTTAATCCCGTGACAATCGATGACAACCACAATACTCAATTTGGTCAACCATGAACTCGGATTTGTCTAAATTTATACGCATATTATAACGGTGTAACCTTTGTAAAATTTGTTCCAAACAAGTCAAATGTATGGCATCATTCGGTGCCGTAATCTTTATGTCATCCAAAAATACCGTGACTCCATCTATGTCACTCAAAATCTGTTCAATCAGACGTTGCCATTTTGCAGGTGCGGATGCAATACCGAACACCATTCGTTTCGGCATATACATACAATCCCTTATGAGTGTTCAATGTTAGCAAACTTTGGTCGTCCGGATGAATTTCAAGTTGAAGATATGCTTTTGAAAGATCTATTTTAGTAAATTTCTTACCTCCAGCCATTGAGGCGAACAACTCGTCGATTGAAGGTATTGGGTACTCATCGATAAACAAACAAGGATTCAACGTTTTCTTGTAATCGCCGCAAATTGTGATTTTATTATTACTTTTTCTTACGGCAACAATCGGTGTTGCCCATTCACTTGTTTCGAATTTTACCAAAACATCTTCTTGAACCAACTTGTCTAGCTCATCTTCAACAGCTTGCATTAGTGAAAACTGTACACGGCGAGCTTTAAAAAAAAAAGGTTTCACATTTTCCTTAAGGTGTAATCGAGCTTGCAATTCGAAAATCTTTCCCGTAGATTTCGAGAACACCTTCTCATATTTTTGAAGCAATTTCTTAATTTCATCCTTAGCATCAAGCCTCACCGTTGTTTCTAAATGCATTACCTCATTCAGTTTACCATCCAAAATCTTTTTCCAATCTAACCTAATTAGACGTAACCATTCTCGTCCAAGTAATGGGTTCTGATTAAATCGCGTAATGTACATTTTAAATTGTTTTGAATCGCCATGCCCATTTGTTCTAACATTTACCTGCACAAATCCCATACAGTCCATTTTGTTGCCACAATAACTGACCAATTGAATGTCACTTTTCTCAACTCGAAGACTGCCAAAATGTCTTCGCGCATCTGCCAAGACAACAACGGTCACGGGTGATCCGGTATCTATTTCAAAAGTAAAGTGAAAATCATTAATGAATAGTTTACAAAGAATTTTGGAACGACAAGTTACTGGTGATGCTTCTCCAATTTGATATATCTCTTCCAGATGTGCCAGTTCATCAAGCTGTACCATTTCATCTTCTTCTTCCAAGTGATTCCTGACTCCAACACCCGAACCCTTCGCTCTAAAACAGACCTTCTTCAGATGTCCTTTTTGGCCACAACCATGACACACTGAGTCTCCAAATCTACATTTATTCGCCAAATGACTTGTATCTCCACATCGAAAGCACTTTCTTACAAATTTGGTATTAGCTGGAGTTTTCTTTCGGTTTTTCTCTTTGACGAAGTTAACATCCATCGGCTTCCTTCACCTTCTGAATTTCAGCACCACCTTTTTCAGATAATTCAATGGATTTGGCCAATTCTAGGGCTACATCTAACGTCAAACATTTCTTTTCCAAACATCGATTCTGACTTCGTTGGTTACGTAATCCAAAAACAAATTGATTCCGAAGTGCTGTCTCCAAATACGTTCCAAACTTGCAAGTCGCCGACAGTCTTCTTAACGCAATGACGAACTCAAATTCATCAATCGTCTCGAAATCCTTTTGTTTCCGAAGATGAAATCTATAATTTTCCATAATTTCATTTGGTTCGGGATCGTAAAATGCTGTCAAGGTTGAGACGATTTCTTCGTATGTCTTCTCCAATGGTTTTGCAGGTGAAAGTTTGTCGCACAATGTGTTGTAAGCATCGTTTCCCATATAGTGTAAAATGAGGTGAACTTTTTTATTTGTAGCGTTGTCAAACAGAGCGATAGCCGTTTCGAATCTATTCACCCATCGGTTCCATTTAATGTTTTGAGGCTCGAATGGTTCAATCGAAAATGCTGTTTGTAAGCTCTGCATGATTTGATTACGTAATTAAGCACAAAAAATTTTCTTTTTCTATCGTATATGTAGTGCACACGTTTCACGTTTATTCTCAAATATTGGGTTAACCGTGCTCGTCGCCAATTGTTGTATTGTAAGAAATAAAGAAAATCCTTCGTTTACAAAAGAACTAAATTGCTTTATTTGAGATACGTTTTTTTGATTTCACGTTTGTACAAAAAGTGATTATTAGTGAAAAATATAAAATCAGAGTGACAAATAATAATATATACATAGATTGTTTACTTGATTGAGAAATGTACAGTATAACATACTGTTGAGTATTAGATACTAATAGTTCCTTGTTCAGATACCACAACTTTTGTAGGAAGATTGGATCGGGTTGATTTTGGAGTTATATGAATCATATTAAAAAAGTCTTCAAAATCGTGTGTCTTTATTTTTTTATTTAGCATAATTCATAATCCGTACTGTATATTTAATAATAAACAATAACGTATTTTTTCTATAAACGCTTGTGCATAAATAGATAAATTAAATTAAACGTCTTAGCTAAATTTAAGATTTCATAAGTACATTATTCTTACCATAAACTATCAAGTGTATTCAAATGCTTAAAAAGCTTTAATTTGGTGGAAAAAAGTATAAATCAACACAAATTTTTAAGAATATTTGCATGCATCAGGTTTTAAAAAAAAATACTAAAATCCAAATATTTCAAAATCTATATATATTCCGAAGAAGAATAATATTTCTTTTTATTTTAAAGCTTACGAATTGGATATTTGCTCAAACAAGAGAAATGCTGATATTATTACTTCTAAATTCAACTTCCCATATCTTAAGTTTCCCATGGCCGATTTTAAAATCTTTGACAATGATGTTACAAACTAAGAG
The DNA here is from genome assembly GCA_920104205.1 of Eupeodes latifasciatus. Classification (NCBI taxonomy): domain Eukaryota; kingdom Metazoa; phylum Arthropoda; class Insecta; order Diptera; family Syrphidae; genus Eupeodes; species Eupeodes latifasciatus. The sequence continues at coordinate 116,719,345 of OV049925.1, read as the reverse complement.
TCACCTTTTATTTTTCATCAATTTTGTTGGGGTACACTCTTGACCGAAAATAAGGAAGCAATATTTTTAGAATTTGTTGGCTAACATTTGATCCATATTTTTTTCCATTTTTTTTTGTTACTATATTTCTACTAAGAGTTATCAAAACCTTTAGAGCCATTTTAATTAAGATTTAAAAGAGTAACATTTGTTTTTATTTATCAAGATATTAAAATTGTTGTTATCATTAAAAGCTTAGGGTTTCAGCTCTATTTATAATGAATATCTTAAATTTTATCACTTAAATCAAGACTGGATCGCACAAATCCAAAGAGCCTGTTTAAAACTATTTCCTTTATATTAAGATCGAAAAATGACCCGAAAGTTTGTTTTTAAAAATTTAAATGCCAATTGATTTCCAAAAAAACCTTAATTTTGCAAAATTTTTATTTGAAAATCGTTAGTGTTTTTTTTATGAAATAATTTTTTACATATAACTTTTTCAAATTGAGTTTAAAAATATTTTTAGTTAGCAGTTATTTAGAATTCATTAATATATGTTTCTAATTTGAATTTCGTAAGAAAATAATGTCCTATTTTCGAGATATCGAATTTTGAAAAAAAAATGTTAAATATTTTTCTAAAAATCACAAATAAAAACAGCAACATTATTAAAACCATTTATTTAGTTTCTTGAGGAAACTTAAAAAAAATAACTGTTCCTTTTGGGGGGGGGGGGGGGTGTTTACCCTTCTGGAACAATACAAAAATATGTTTTTTTTTGTTAAAAGAAGCCAAGTTAAGAAAACAAATTTAACAAAAGTCTATCTGTTAGTTTTTAAGAATATTCGAATTTTCCATTTTTGACCCAAAAAAATTGTACTACAATTATTTTTAGTCTTAAATAAAAAATAAAAAAACGCCTAATGCAAATCTCCTTAAAACCTTTACTTCCAAATTTGAACTCAATCAACCCAATGGTTTGGACTTTAGGCTTGATGACAGACAGACAAACGGAATCGGGGAGTTACTTTATTTAACTTCTCTACCATTGTAATGTCATGTTTGATTGAAATTTTGAGTTTGAAATTTTGTACGAATGTAATACTTAACATAAGCTCCTTAATGTCGCAAGTAAAAAATTATAGCTTAAGGGGTGACCGCTTCCAAAAAAGCGGACAATTAAAAACAGGACATCTTATTAGAAAACCCTTTCGGGTTTATTTATATAAGTTTAGAAAATTGTACCTATCTGTTTCTTAAAATTGTTTAGATAAGTCTCCAAACTGCCAAAGTTAAGGTGAATTTAGAATATTTGAGTTTTGGAATCCTACAAAAAACATATTATTAAGTTAAACCACTCGTTTTTTTTTTTTTTAACTTTCTGAATTATAAATCAATACTCGGTTAGTCATACAGTACTACATAAGTATTTTGTGGTTTTTGAAAAAGACATTCAAAGAGAATAATTATTATGTGAACTCCTTTTTAAATCCGTATCTATTAACCGCTTATTAACTAAACATAATTAAAATTTTCTATGAGCATACTCGTACAATTAATAATAAATCTAACCTATAAAGCTAAAAATAAAAGAACAAAATACTCTTTATGCAAACAATTTATATTCTTTATAATAAATTAAATTTTGCGGTTCATTATAATTAACCGCATAAAGAACACTCTTTCTCTATCTCCCTCTCACTCTTTTTCTCGTCCTCTAAAAAACCACAATTGTTATATTTTTGATCATTTAGATGTTAATTCAAAAATAAATGGTTGATTATTATTATTTAAATAAACCCCACTCTGTGCTAAAATGGGGATTTACCTTTAAAATTTATGTAAGTTTAAGCTTTAAGCACACACATAAATAGGGGTTTTTGCGGTGAAGCCATCGCAAAAACCCCACAAGTTTTATTTGCAAATTCACAGGATATATATATATATATAGTATAATTTACTTAATGTACACAACATAAATATAGGTACAAACCTTACAGTATGTAAAGTTATAATTTTAGGGAAGGAAAGAAGAGAACTATAACCCTGTTTACCTAACCTAAAGTAAGGTAACATTACATATTATCAAAGTTGTTATACAAAAATATGTTAATAGGAGAGATTTTTGTTCAATGGCATTCGCACGAATAGTAAGATGACAAAACTTAAATCATAATAATTAATCTTATTCTTTTTGTTTCTTAAATCATGGTATCATTTTTTTAAGTGGATGGGAATAACATTATTTTGGAAAATATACACACTTAAGATGGAAGAAAGTTAAAGTGTAACGAGACCTGTGATAAATTTATTTAGTAAAATTCTTTAAAGAAGAAAGACACAATTCTTAGAAGAAAAAAAAAATTTTTCTCTGAAGGAAATTTATTTTCTAGAAGGATGATAATTCTGAGAAATTTTGAAAGAGGGATTTTCGTTAAAGAAATGAGTTGGAAACGGTACGAAATGCAGTTTACATTATGTTTTAATTTCTAGAGCTTTGAAGAAAGTCTTCTAAGAACACTCCAATATTTAACACATTTATTGACGTGACAACGTCTTAAATTAGGTTGCGGCTGGGAGTCACTTATGAAAAAGTGTAACGCCCGGTAACGTTACGATGAGTCACCGAGCGAGAGAGAGGCCCGCCGAATGCCTTGCGTCTCTCTCCCACTCAACTATGATCGGTCTGCCGCGCGCGCAGCACTAGAGAATTAGGCGCATTGAATCGGCGCATGCTTGTGTCTCTGTCTTTGTCTTTCTCGAACTTTCTTGGCGTTGGAAAAACAAGAAAGCGTCATAATACAAGTTCACACGTGTGGTTAAAGTATCGTAAGCTGTGTCTGTAGTGAAAATGTGGAGTGCTTAGATTCGTCATTTACAACAACTACAACAATAAAGGTAAATAATTGTACACTGATATTTCATTATCGTAAACTATGATTGATTGATTAATTGTTAGATTGACACAAAAGTTGAGAAACTGAGTTTATAGGTTATGTCATACTATTGATAAATGTTGATAGTGTTAAGTAAATTATTAGTTTAAAAAATTTGTGCAATTCTTATTTTCATTCAATTCCTTGTTCCTATTGTGCAATTTAATTATATTCATATCAATAAATATTCTACCGAGAAAAAGACGTTGTCACGTAAAATCTTCGCCCGTAAAACCGACTTTACAGGCAACCATTTTTTTACATTATTTCTTGGAATGAGATTTATGTTGATAGTACTTTTATAAGATTCGTATTTCGCGTTGATTGGAGAAATGGCAACTCTGGCTCGATATAGTTTGGTTGACATTGTTTTAAGCTCCGTAAAATCTATTGAAATTTGGTGATAAAAAAGTATTTTTAAAGTGTTAAATAAAAATAAATTAGGTGGCGCAACAGTCCGTAGAGAACCAAGGCCTAGTGACTTACAACTCTCAACCATTCCTGTGTGCGAGTAATGTTGTCAGGGATGGAGGGGACCTACAATTTATATGCCGAATCCGAACGGCTAGTTTGAGAAAGCACTTTTTCATGACAAGAATTACTCTTGGAGAATTTGTCAATTCCTCGCAAGAGGCAGTACCCGTGAAAACTCTTTTTTTTTTAATTAAGGTGGCACAGGCAGGGATTGAACCCAAGACCTCTCGCATGACAGTCCAACACACTAACCATCATGCCACGGGTACTAAAGTGTTAACTTTATTTAAAAAAACTTGTAAATTTCATCTTGGAAGTCACATCACAAAGGTGAGCTTTAATTTTGTTTAAAAAAAAAAAATTAAATAACGCAAAAATGAATGGCCTACAAAGAACACCACCAACAAAGAACAACAACAATAAACCTACAATCAACAATAGAAACACAAACGTCACACAACCACCCACTAACCCTAACAATAGAAACCCTAACTCCACACAATCGCAAAAACGTCCGTGCACTGTTCTTTCACCTGAGATGCACTCATCTACACAAGGTCCCAGTGCGGGTGCTATGCAAGTGATCGATGTGAAAACTCTCGAGTGCTCACTAGCAGCTCTACTTGACGAGCGCATGAAGAACTTGACATCAAAAGCCGATTTAATCGAAGTTAAAGCTAAAATGGAATGCCTGGAACGTAGCAATAAACTGCTTCAAACCAAGCTCCAGCAAGTAGAGTTCTAGAACGGCAAATAGATTTTCTCGAAAGGAAAAGCAACGAGAATAATTTGGTACTGCACATACCGGCAATGGAAAATGACCAACAGGTGCTGGAGAAAGCCAAAAACGTTTGCTTGGACCTTCTACAACAAAACAACCCGGCAATAATACGAAAAGCAAAAGTCATACCATAACAATACTCTGAAGTGTGAAGTAGAAGGCGGGATGGCGGTAATAAACAAATTCATTAGCGCGAAAGCTGGTAGTGACAGTCATCAACTGACAGGAACTGCACAACAGGTCAACATCGTCGGTAATGCAGTACAGCTGCCATCACCCAGTGGTGTCGAAGAGGGTTTTAATTGTAGTGTTTAGTACTAAAGCCGTCTGCCATTCAAGTAAAATTGTAGTATCTAGTAATTTAAGCGAAGAAAAAGAATATTTTAAAATTTTATCGTACAATGTATCAGGTCTGTTTAATAAATCCTTATTTAGTGATTTTTATAAATTTGTGAATAGCTTTGATTTGATATTTTTGTATGAAACTTTTGCAACTGAAAACAACTTTTCAATTATCGAAAATAAGCTGTTAGATTTTGTATTTAAGTGGATCCCGGAAATGCGGACCCATGAGCGTGAAAGAGCAAGTGGAGGTTGCTACTTTGGTTTTAAAAAAAAAGCTTCAAAGTTTGAAATGCGAGTTTCGGATGCACAATAATATATGGTTTGTTTACGTAGAAATTAATACCAAACACCTGTAGATACTTCCTCAATACCTCAAATGTAATAATTGGGAAGGAGTTACTTAGCCACATGAGATCGACGAACGTTATGCTTATTGGCGACCTGAACGCGAGAATCGGGCTAGAGGCAAAAGTAATGAGCGTTGTTAACGGTTTTTATAGGCAATCAAAGGATACTGTTTGTAATGCAAGAGGAAAGAAACTCCTAGAGCTTTGCGATTCTTTTGGACTTCGAATTCAGAATGGAACGAGTGCGAGTGACACCTCGGGTAATTTCACATTTATTGGAGGCCAAGGATCATCGTTGATTGATTATGCGATCCTAGGTGAAGACTGGGAGTCACTGGTGACGGATCTAGAAGTTAAAGAATTTCCGTATTCGGATCACCTTCCTATTATTGTAACATTCCAACGGCGGCGCTTGCAACCAAATGATGATGAAATTATTAGCCCGCAATCACTGCCCAGACTTAACTGGAAGATATCGCAAGCCTCAGCATACAGACAACAACTGGATGGTAGACTACAAGCACATCAAAGACCAGACTTTCAAATGTTAGAACAAACCATAAAGGAATCTTATCCAAAACAACAGCCTCGCGGAAAAAAATGGAATTCAGGAAATGAGCCTTGGTTTGATCAAGAATGCCGAAAAGCTAGGAAGATTTCTTTTGCATGGTTGAAAAATTTTCGTAGTTCCTTCCAAAGCTCAGTTAGGATTAACTACTTAGAGGCCAAAAGGAAACATTAAGAGCTATGCAAAGCCAAAAAGTTGAAATATGAAGAAAAACAAGCATGCAGATTGCTGTCTTGTAAAAACGCTAGGGACTTTTGGAAACTGGCTTGGGAATTAAATGGAAAACAACCAGTAATACACAAAAAAACTGTGTGCAAATTCACTTTTTCCTCACTTCAAGGATCTACTAAATCTTGAAACAACATTAGCAAACTGGCATTATGCAGTTCCTCGATTTGAGAACGAAATTTTAGACCCAGAATTTAGTATGCATGAACTTGAACAAACTTTATGGACACTTAAAGATGGGAAAAGCGGCAGGTTCAAATGGTATTCCAGTAGAGTTCTACAAATACGGAAGCGTCACACTGAAAGAACATCTGGTAACATTATTTAATAATGTTTTTGAGGGGAATCTTCCGGTAGATGAATTCAGGAATGCTGTAATATTCCCGATACACAAAAAGGACCCTTGTTGGATGCAGCAAACTATTGAGGAATCTCTTTTCTAAATGCAACATATTATAAGATCTTCACAACAATGTTACAGAAACGACTTACAAGATGGATTACAACGCAAAATGTGCTAAACGAGTGTCAAGCTGGTTTTAGATCCGGATATTCTACAATCGACAATATCTTTGTCCTCAGGAGCCTTGCTGAAAGATTTTGCATGCAGGGTAAAAAATTGTATGTATTTTTCATCGATTTCAAAGCAGCTTTTGACACGATCAACATAGGTGCCTTATTTTACAAATTGTACAATCTGGGATTTTCGTTGAAGTTCGGCTTAATACTCGAAGAGTTGTACAGAGGAACACGGGCTGCAGTTTGGAATGGAGCGGAACTTTCGGATTGGTTTGCAACTTCGTCAGGAGTGAGGCAGGAATGCACACTGAGTCCTACCCTCTTTTCGCTCTTCATAAATGATCTAATTGATTTCCTTCCTGAAGGAGTTGACTTTGCGGGAGAGCGTATTAAAGCATTGATGTTCGCGGATGATATAGTCTTGTTTGCTTACTCTCCAGAAACACTCCAACTTATGATAAACAAGATTTACAATTACTGTTGTTTATGGAATTTGGTTGTCAACACTCAAAAATCCAAGGTGATGATTTTTAAAAGAGGAGTCGGACGAAACGCATCGAATGAAAAGTGGGTGTTTAACGGAGAAGACATTGAATGCGTCAAGGAGTACAAATACCTAGGCGTCATCTTTTCGAGCAACTTAAACATGGAAAAGCATCTAGTAGAAAAACTGCAAAAAGCAAAAACAGCTATAAATATAGCATGGAAAAGAGTTTTTATGAACATCAACATAGCACATAGTATAAAATATAAAGTATTTGAAGCTGCAGCGGAGAGTATTCTTTTATACAGGGCGCCCAAGTTTGGGGATGTAAAAAGTTTCTCACAGTGGAGAAACTACTAACTCACTACGTGAAAAGAGTATTTCGTCTGCCATTGAACACACCAAACTATGTTATTATGCTAGAGACAGGATTTTCACCTCTATTCGTCAAAACCCTTAAACTGCAAGCGGACTATTTACTGAAAGTTTTCAAGATGCCTGATTCCCGACTGGTCAAGAAAGTAGCTCTTAAAGCAGTACAAAATCAAAATAGCTGGTACAGGGAGTGGAATTGCCTCGCCGAAGGATGTAACGTAGAGTTCAATTTAAACGTTGGAAGCATATCAAGTTGCAAGGATATCTTATATGATGTGATTGCGAAAGTAGATGAAAAATGTAGAGAAGGTTATGTAGCTGAAGCTTCCGAGTCCTTATTCAAAACAATTTATAGAAAGCTGAACCACAATCTTGCTGAAAGAAACTACTTCAGTGATGCAAATAGTGTGAACGAGATTTCAACAATGGTTAGACTCCGAAGCGAACTTATAAGCCTGAATTTCATACCACTTATACTCGAATTACCATTGAAGTGCAGTATGTGCAATCTTAGAGAAAGAGAGGACGTTATTCATTTCGTTGGAAAATGCCCTACTTTAAAGGAAATAAGAAGGAGCTTTTTTGGAAGTGACTTCTTATCGGATGAACAAGTTGTTGCCTTGCTGAATGAGATAAATGTCGGCAATTTGTACAAGTATTGCAAAATCGCGTTAAGTTATAGATCTAGAATTATGAACGAAAATTTCTGATTTATCAAACAATAATCCACTTATATTAATTCAAACTAAAAGTTGAGAAAATAAAATAATTTAAAATTAACTTCTTTTTTAAATCCACATAAATAATTATAAAAGCTTATTACAATATTTGTATAATTTATGTTAATTGTCAATCTGGCAGACGGCAAATGCCATGTCATAATGATTTTTTTGTATATATGTAAAAACATGATTTGTAAAATGTATTTATAATATTCTAATAAAAAAATCTATCTTAATCTAAATCTAATTGGAGAAATGACCACTTGTAATTGTTAGGGCATAGACCAAGATAAGTCATTAAAGAAACAACTCTTATCGTTTCGCTTTTACCACTGAATATATCGCTGCTGTAAGTGAAAGTGTTGCCGAAAACCCAAATGTGTCGATTCCTCATCGTTCTCAGGAATTAGGAATGTCTTATGGCATATTATGGCATATACTGCATTTGGATCTATACCTTCATCCATATAAGTCCAGCTCACACAAAAATTGAAGTCAGCTGACCATTTACGAAGTCCATTTTTCGAACAATTTTTTCTTCAGCGATGAATCACATTTCTCATTCGATGGGTACGTTAACAAACAAAATTGTCGTATTTGGGGTACCTACTGAGAATTAAATAAAATGACGTAGAGTTTTACACATAATGTCAACGTTCAAACTTTATAACAAAAAAAGAAATATTGTGAAAATAAAAATATTATGTGGTGTTTTATTTGCGTTAACTTTTAAAACCTCAAAATCGATAACCTTTTCGAGAAATAACACGGTCAGGAAACACTTGACTAGCAAAGTAGCGTCGGTTTCGTTGATTGTGTGGTAATTATCATCGTCTTGGTGTAAATAAACGTACTCTTCATAAATATCCTCTAATTCAAGACATACGAAATAATTTATCAATGTAAAAGTTGAAACAGCCTCATTTTGGGAAAAGGAAAGGAGAATCACACTACCAGCATAAAAATCACATCAAACATTGAACCCCAAAAACGACAATTCTACTTAGTAGCCTTTGTAGTACCCGTGGAGTGATGGTTACTGCCTAGAACTCTGAAGCCAGAGGACTTGAGTTCTAACCATGCCAGTACCTACTACCTAAAACAATAAAAAAAAGAGGAGTTCACAAATCATCCAAGAGTAATTCTTGTCATGAAAAGTGCTTCCTCATATTAACTTTCGAAATCGGCATATAAACTGTAAGTCCCCACAATCCTTGACATGACTCGTACACAAAAGTGGTTGAAAGTTGTAAGCCACTAGGCCTTGGCCCTTGGGTCTATATCGACTGTTGCGCCACCTTATTTTTTTTAACATAGCCTTGAAGTTGAAAATGGGCCACATCACTAAAGATGATTTTTGATGAAAATCTGGATCATTTTCATGAATTTTAAAGACCCAAATCAGAGACGTTATGACATTGACGTTGATCGACCAGGTTGAGTTCTTGTATTATTTAAAATTTGAAAGAATCAAGACCTAAGTATTCATGAAACATTACTGTCAATGTCCTCAATTTTGTCCACGAGTTTAACTTGATATAGTGCTTGACGGCACGGCGACGACCCGAAAAAGCTATATCTTAAGAACTGTGACTGCAAGAAATCAAGATTTTTGTAGTTAATTTTAAAAACTTCAATACATTTTTAAAGGAGTGTCGTTATCATTTTATTTAATAACGTAGTTTTATTTGTCAAATGTCAAAAGATTATTGCTTCAATAGCAACAACTACTAAAAAAATGTGCTTTTCAAAACTAAACCTCTTATTAGAAAGATCTTAACTTATTGAAAACTCTTAGATCTCATATTGTGTAAATTGGTAGAAGATCCCATTCAGTGAATTTTACTGCAAAAAGTCCTCTCGATAGACCGATTGAAGGTCGATTTTTATCATTAGCATTTGAGTGCATAAATCAAATGTCAAAAAACAGTCCTTATTGGAAGGTCCTTATCCTATTATCAAATTGTTTCTTTAAATTCGGGTTAAAAAACCCCTTAATCTCGCTTTAGTTATTTTACAAACAAATAGCTTACCATAGTCAAATATTATCAACCATCAAAACAAGAAGTAAACATTGAAATAAAATTCCAATAAATAAAAAACAAATGAAATTGTTCAACATTCATTTTTGCTTTGTATATCTTAAATCGGAAGTAAAATTATCAGAGGCAGCAAATTTTTCAACAGGAAACTCCTTTAACAAATAAAAATAAATACCAACAAAAATATCAAACAAATCAAGACTATAAACACACAAGTCCTGACAATATACCATCAATAGCAATAAAAAACAACAACAACAACAAAATCAGGGCCCAAAAAAAAAAGGAAGTCAACCAAAAATGCAAATCAAATGATGACTTATGTCCTGAAAATTGATTTATTGGTCCATTTTTTATTTGTATTTGTTATTTTTTTGGAGCACAATCTAATAGGGTATAGAACTTGAAAGGCAATGATTTGTTTTTTTTTTTTTTTTTTTTTTAAGCCTTTGGATCTTATTTCAATATTTGTGTTTTTATTTGAATCGGGTATTTATAAGGACAAATTTTATTTGAAATAAATTAAAAAAAAAACCTAAAACAAATCTGTGAATTATCATAATATTTAGTTATGGCATTAAGTGTCATATGGGCTATATGTGTATTTTTCCAACAAAAGTCCTTGAAATGCATTTGAATAGCCTCATTTCATATCATTCGATATACTTGGTTGCCAAATTTAGTTGTTTTTTATTTTGTATTGATATGTGGTGTTGAAATCATTTAAATTTTTTTTAACTTTTTTTTTTTTTTTAAACAGCTTCAAAAAATACAAACGTAAATAAATGTATGTACATAAATATTTCAAACTAAATAAACAATTTATTGAAATAGTAGTTTGCAATCTGATTTCTGATTATGTGTCACTGGGCACGTGGTTTTGCATTAATTTCCGTAAAAAGTGTATTTTTAGTATAAAATTGTGGTTGTTGCAGTATTTTTTTTATAATTTTTGTATTTGTGTATCACGAAAATTTGTATATTGATGGAGTGTTTCATAAACAATTTATTATCATTAACTTTTTAGTTCATAAAGAGTTTTCAAATAATAAGTTCAGCGTGGGCAGCTGTCACTTTTAAAGCTGTCATCTTTTGAAATTTGTCAGGAAAAAACCACTACATTTTTAACTTCCCATAGGAAGTTATTGTAATGGGTCCGATTTGTCGAATTGAAAATTTTGAAATTGTTTCGACGTTTCAAGGTCCCTAGAGTCGAAATAAAAGATTTTTTAGAAAAATCGAATTGACAGTTTTTTTACAAAAAATAAAAACCTAAATAAAAAATTAATAAAAGTTGCTAAAAATTGATTTTCGACTCAAATATCTTTTCAAAACTTTGAGATACTGGTTTTAAACTACTTTTATCTTTCAAAAAATATTGTTGTCAATATTCAGTACAATTTTGAGAAAAAAATTGAATTGACAGTTTTACAAAAAATTAAAAACCGCAAAAAAAATTAACAAAATTGGTAAAAAGTGATTTTCGACTCAAATATCTTTTCAAAAATTTGAGATAATGGCTTCTAACTAATTTTAACTTATAAGAAATATTGTTTTCAACATTTGATAAAATTTTGAGAAAAATCGAATTGACAGTTTTTTTTACAAAAAATAAAAACCTAAAAAAAAACAATACTAAAACTTGGTAAAAATTTACTTTCGACTCCAATAGCTTTTCAAAAATTACAAATATTGGCTTCAAACTTATTTTATTTCACAAAAAATATTGTTTTCGATATTCAGTAATTTTTTTTATTAAAACCCAACAGTCCGTTTTTTCATAAAAAAATAAAATCTACAAAAAATAGTACGCAAATTTGGTAAAAATTTATACATATAGACAAACTTTTAAGCAAGACAAATCGACAGACGGGATGGGAAGATATCAGTGTGGGTCGCATCCCAGCCTCTTTTTATTATTTAATTCAAATATTTAATGTGATGTACAAGTTGAAAATATCAAGAAAAAAACAATATACATACATATATCGCAAATGTAATATAAAAAAAATTCTACATAATCACACCCAGGCAACCAAAAACTGTACAGAATTTGAATAATTTGATTAACTTCTTAATTAATAAATTATCAAGTTATAAAAATGTTTGCTGTTAAAAAATTTATTTAATTTTTTTCTTTTTGTAAAAATGAACATTAAACGAGATCAACGTGAAATATTAGAAACTCTTGAAAGAAAACAAATTTTGGGAAGTAGATTTTAAAAAACATTTGGCCTCAAAATATTAAAATAAATAAATAATGTACAGGCTACCATGTTATCAATATGGTAAAAACTAAGAAGGCCTTTTTTTAGAACTTTAAAATTTAGAATCTTTACACAAAAAAGTTTGACATTTCTCATTTTACCAATACAACACTTTAAAACTGTTTATGTCAGAACATATGCTATATATCAACCCAAAAAATTCCAAGAATCATTAAATGATTAAAAAGACCCCACAAGAAGTAAAACTTTCACCCTGTTTTTTAATTGATCACTCTGGCGTATACGTACTATTTAAAAAAAATCAATTGCTGTTTTATGACAAAGTCAATAATAGCCGCGTTTTATTATCACCATGATCTGATCCGGATCTTGAATTTACATGCATTACAACAACAACACAAGATCCTGCTTTGTGTTTGGATCTCAATTTGAGATCCAAAATTTAATTCTTTTTTTTTACAACAAGGATCGCTTTATCATTGCTATTTCACATGTAAATGTTGGTATCATAGCAAACAAATTAAATAAAACCTGTATTGCCATATAAAAATTTCCATTTGACTGAAATAAAATATTTTTTTAAATAGAAAGCGAGAAGCTTTATATTTATTTATTTGGTATATAATCCATGAAATAATTAGATATTTTAACAAAACTAGCAAAATGTTCTTTGGGCAACCCTGCTTTAAATGTCAAAAAATATAAATAAAATCGAGAAAGCTGCAGCACAAATGGGAGAAAAGATGTTCAAATAAATTGTAAGTAATCTCAAAATTAAATTATTTAAGTGTCACATTTATTAAAAGGTCAAAAAGAATCTGGACTACATGTAAGAGATGAATAATACAAAGAATAACTGAAATAAATATGAATACATTTGGTGGCGGAATAACTTATAAAGAACAAAAGTCTAGTGACAATTCGCTTTTTGTGAATACAAAAATGTACCTAAAAGTCACTTAAACTTTCAGTTTTTGTATATTGCCTTAGAATGATTAAATTTAACTCAAATCTCGAACATTACAATTCCACAAACTAACCATTCTTTTTGGAGTTGAAAAATGTTGACCACAAATGTATGAAGTAAAGACTTGTGACTCATACAGAGGGTGTCTCAAAGTCATCGAAACAGAAGTTAACTATGAGTAAGACTTACTAGGGTTCTAGTACCCCATTTCTGCTTCCTTTTCTATTTTTGACTTCCCATAGGAAGTTATTGTAATGGGTCCGATTTGTCGAATTGAAAATTTTGACATTTCTCGACGTTTCAAGGTCCCTAGAGTAGAAATAAAAGATTTTTAGATATTATGTCTGTGCGTGCGTCGAGACGTTTTTTTGTCGTCCATAGCTCAAGAACCAGAAGAGATATCGACTTCAAATAAATTTTTTTGTACAGATAATAATGCAGAAAGATGCAGAAAGAACTATCAAAAAAATTTCGTGGGTGGTTTTTTTACCATAGCGATTTAAAAAAAGGTGAACATTTTGGTTAACCCTAAATATCTCACGAATCAATAACGCTAGACACTTGAATTACATTTTATATTATATATTGTAATGCGATCCCAAATTAATATATTTTTGGAAAATAATCCAATTAACGGTTTTTATAAATCAAAAAAAAAACTGAAAAACAAAATATTTGTCACCTCGAAAACTGTATGATCAAAAAATAATTTTATCTCCCAAAGAATTGTATGCAACGAAGATTAACGTTTCCAACATTTAGTAAAAATTTGAGAAAAATCGAAAACTATCTATATCTTTTAATAATATTGCTTTCAACATTCAGTAAAATTTTGAGAAAAACCGAATTGACAGTTTTTTACAGAAAATTAAATTACAAAAAAAAAATTAACAAAAGTTGGTAAAAATTGATTTTTGACGCAAATATCTTTTCAAAAAATTTAGATTATGGTTTCAAACTAATTTTTACTTTTAAGAAATATTGTTTTCAACATTCGAAAAAGTCTGAGAAAAATCGAATTGAGAGTTTTTTTACAAAAATTAAAAACCTGAAAAAATTACTAAAAGTTGGTAAAAATTGATTTTCGACTTAAATATCTTTTCAAAACTTTGAGATATTGGCTTTAAACTGATTTTATCTTTTAAAAAATATTGTTGTCAACATTCAGTTGAATTTTGATGAAAATCGAATTGACATTTTTTTACAAAAAATTAAAACCGAAAAAAAATAATAAAAGTTGGTAAAAATTGATTTTCGCCTAAAATATCTTTTCAAAAATTAAAAATATTGATTAATTCTATCTTATTAAATTTTGAGAAAAATCAAATTGACAGTTTTTGTACAAAAAATAAAAACCTAAAATAAAAACGTTTTCAAAAATTAAAAATATTACCTTCAAACATATTTTATCTCACATAAAATATTGTTTTCGACATACAGTAATTTTTTTAAAAGAATCCAACAGTCCATTTTTTCATAAAAAATAAAATCTACAAAAAAATTGTACACAAACAGTAGACGCTAGATATAGTGAAGTAATAAAAACCAGCCATGTTAACTATTTCGAGATTGTTCACTATTCCGAGCGGGAGCCTAGAAACGCTTTCCAAAGTTAAATTTGATCAGAAATAAACATTTTGTTCAGTGTGAAGATAATTATATTTATTTAATCGATAAACTAACATTTAATCAAATTGAAACAGCTAAAAACAAACAATTACAATGCTGTACAAAAGTAAGAACACAGCAAGAGCTTGTGTTCTACTGAGTCAAGTGACTACTTTATTTTGTGATTCAGTGTGAGATAAGCATGAATTAACGTTAAAATTTGTTTAAAGGCAGTCGACATGCTGTAGACGTATTGCCACTATAATATTCGTGTTTTAACATGAGAAAAAATATATGTTCACTATATCGAAATTTGTATTGTTCACTATTTAGAGTAGTACATGGAACATTTTCGGTGTTCACTATACTGGATAGTTCACTCTTTCGAGATTCACTGTATCGAGCGTCTACTGAATTTGGTAAAAATTGATGTTCGGTTTTCGATATCTCTCAAATTAATTTCATTCATCCAATTTGTATTTGTTTATATAAGATATAAAAACTTTTAAGAAATGCTACTAAAATTGGTGAAAATTTGTTTTCGGCTAGATTTTGAAATAAAACTATTTCATTATACGCTAAATATTATTGGTAATTTTGAAATTTTTAAGAATAATTCAACTCACAATTTTTTTAACAAAACACAAAAACCTATAAACTTTTAAGCAAGACAAATCGACAGACGGGATGGGAAGTTATCAGTATGGGTCGCATCCCAGCGTCTTTTAGGTTAAGTTTATTTGGTTGGTTTTCACTTTGCCCAACTGATTCTTCTAAAAGCACAAGTTACAAAAATATCTCCAATGGATTCGAAAACTGTATTAATTACCTTAAATGTATGCATATGAAAAATCCTGAAACTCCGCCATAAAATAGAGCAAAATATCAGACACTAATTCTTAAAATTCTCAGTTTCAAGTCTAAAAGTCTTATATTTCATAGTACACAAAATAAGGCCTTGATACTTATTCTACTTTATGTCAACAAAACTTTTAAATAAACATTAAAAATGTATTTACGAGATAAACAAAACTTACTCATTTCCAGCATAAAATCCTTTCTTTAAAATTACTTACACTTTCGTAACAGTTTTACCGTGTCGTTGATTAGGTTCCTTAAAAGTTAACATCGAGATCCCTTCTACGAGTATACCTACTTTCCATTGATTTTTTTTCTCTGATTTTCGAAGTCTCGAGAGATTTAAACACCTATTCGTATTAAATTTGCTATAAACTTGTTATAAGTACCAAAATATACTTCAAAATGAAAATCATCTCCTTCTTCGGATTTCATATTATTTATCTGTGTGACAAGAAACAGTGATAAGGACTACACAAACAAAAACAACCTTAGGAATATAACAAAGGAATCCCTTTAGAATATAGTCTCGTACATCCCACTAAGCTTCAGTGGGACTTATAGTCATCAAGGATTATAATCAACAAAATAATTTAAACAGTCATCGCACCCGTCTACATGTTCTGTCTTACCCCTATCGTGCACTTATGAACAACAACATTCCCCGACATTCCACATCCTTTAACTTACGTACCTTTTTTCATACATAATTTAATATGTTTGTAACATGAAATAAGGTGAGTGTCATGTGAGATCCTTTTTTCCACAAATACGAATGTCTTTTTAATAAATACAAAGAAACATGAATAAATAAATGAAAGAAACACAAGTTGGGTAAGGAACTCTTCCTTACAATAAGCAATGTAAGGACTTTGCGATTTAATTGCAAATAATGATCCTTGTTCGGTTCAAAATCAAATAGAAGCAGCAGTTACAGCACAAAAAGCGAACCACTAAATATGTTAAATTGCGGAGGACCTCATAGAAGATAATGATGAATTTTTTAAAATGTTATATATTTTATAGCCTTTAAATCCATGCCAAAATAGAAATACACGCGTCATCAAACTCATAGCATAAAAACATAAGTAGCAAACCTTTCCAATAAGACAATTTTTACAGACCATTTCTGAACTCAAGATATGAATATTTTAGTTGAATTAAATTAAGTTAAATTTTTAATGCGAGAAACACAAACAATACACAAAGATTTTTCATGACGAACCTTTTGTTGTTTGTATATTGTGCGCGCACTCAAGGAGTTATGAATACCCTTATGATGATTGAACATTTAGGAAAGCAATTAGGAAAGGAGGATATGATTAGAAAGGAGATACCGATGCAAATTGGTTTTATATGTCTGTTCATTGTAATAAGTGAGAAATATTGAGCCTAGTAGTTGCCTAGATTAAACATTCGTGTAGTGCGGCTAAAGAAAAAATCCCTATACTTAACAGCACGGCCGAAATTGTGCTCAAGGGTAAACTAATGAGCATTACTAAATATTATGGTTGAATTGTTTGAGGGGAGGAATACAACTTGCTACTTCAAGGAAGCAAAAGTCTCAGTAATAGAACGATCGCCTATCATTTTTAAAGCTCTTTTTTCAAATATATCCAAAAGACTCAAATACTACGTTATTGGAGCACCAGCCCAAATATGAGAATTATACTCGAGTTGTGGGTGAATAAAATCCTTTTATATTATAGCCAAATCAGAAGGTCTACAAAACTTCTTGCATCGTCGGGTAAAACCTAAACACTTAGGAGCACTTTGTACGATGTCAAATATGTGATCACTCAACAACAAGTGGTTTGTGATGCACAAACCTAAACCTGAAAGCTGTTCAGTCTCCTCGATGTAAGTACCGCCCACGGATTGTAGCATTGGGGGAGGGTAACGCTTTTGTGACAGTAGACAGTATTGAGTTTTCGGAACATTAAATTCTACACTGTTTTTGATTCCCCATTGGACAAGATCAGAATTTAATTCCACATCTGAAGAACAAGGTAGAGAACCTAAAAACAAATATGAAATGCTATGTACTTTCATCAGCAACACAATTCAGTGGGTTAGAAGTTTAAGACAAAAGATCATTTATAAAAATAAGAAAGAGTAACAGAGACAAAATGAAGCCCTGGAACACACCAGCGTTTATATCAGAATTTCTGATAAACCGACAAATTAAAACTAAAGTTAAACTTAAGTCGTATGCCCTATTTTTGGATACATGTTTGGCCCTTTAATTTTACTACTAAAAATTTAATTGGATTTCTTCAAAATTATGTTAAGAAAGAAACAAATGCGGTCAACAAACCGTTCTCTATTAAAAGAATTTTTAGGTCAAACTTTTAGTTCAAACTACAAGGCACTTCGAAGGTTCGCCTAATTCAGTTAAAATTAGTAGTTGAACTTGAATTATATCTAATCCTATAAAATTGTAATGTCCTGTCCCATGTTCTCTCTAATTACAAGCGAATAATAGTCTATTAATAAAAGGGTCAACCTCAGATTGAGAAATATATAGTACCTAAGCTGGAATTTTTTATTTTTTTCTATTTATTTTATTTGAAATGCCTTATGAGACGAAATCTCTTAATAGGCTATATGATAACATAAAGATTTTTTACAGAAATGTTAATTTTTAATTCAACTATCAATCAGATTGACCACATTGCGATAGACGCACGACACTTCTCCAGTATACAGGATGTCCGAACATTCCGAGGGGCCCACATTAACTCGGACCACTACCTCGCTGTAGCCAAGGTACGGCTACGGATATCCCGATCCAAGCCAAAACAAGGAAGTACTGTCAGAAGTTTCGACGTTAGGCGGCTACAATCGCAAGAGACTGCCATGTCCTTTTCCGATCGAGTCTCTAATAACCTTTTAAGGAGTCCTATGCTGCCTGCATTAAGCATGGAAAACCAGTGGCAATATTGCCTTGCAGCCATCAGAGGTGCCGCCTCTGAAGTGATAGGTTTCACACGGCCACCACAGCGAAACCCTTGGTTTGACGACGAATGCCGGCAAGCGCACGCAGCGAAACAAGAGGCATACAAAACGGCGCTGCACAGGAGGACCAGAGCTGCTCGCGAGCTCTACGAGCAGAAGAGGAGAGAGGAACACCAGCTTCTTAGGTGGAAAAAAAGAGAGCATGAGAAGCGCGCGATCGAGGAGATAGCTGGAGGTCACAACAGGAATGAGGTTCGTAAATTTTACCAAAAGGTAAAAAAAACCTCCCAAGGGTACCAGCCACGAACCGAAGCCTGTAAAGACGATCAGGGGAACATCGTAGTAGAACCGCAGTCTATGTTGAGAATATGGAAAGACCACTTCTCCAAATTATATAACGGCGATGACGAACCGAATCCCGCTGTAAGGGAGATAGAACCACTCAACTTAGGCGACGCAGATCAACAATTCCGCCTACCCGACCTAGACGAAGTGAAGATAGCTATATCTAAACTGAAGTGAAACAAAGCTGCTGGAGCTGACGGCATCGCTGCCGAACTATTAAAAGCAGCAGGCGATGACTTGGTAGGGAGCATGCACCAACTTATCTGCAAAATATGGTCGGAAGAAAGCATGCCCGATGAGTGGAATCTCAGCATAGTTTGCCCGATACATAAAAAAGGAGACCCTCTAAATTGCGCCAACTACAGAGGGATCAGTCTCCTTAACATTGCATATAAGATCCTTTCTGCCGTATTATGTGAACGTCTGAAGCTGTTCGTCAACAACCTGATAGGTCCTTATCAGTGTGGCTTCAGATCAGGAAAGTCCACTATCGACCAAATATGCACACTACGGCAGATCTTGGAAATAACCCAGGAGCTTCAAATCGATACCCACCATCTCTTTATCGATTTTAAAGCCGCGTATGACAGTATCCATAGGGAAGAGCTCTACAGAGCAATGTCTAGTTTTGGCATCCCTGTCAAACTTATCCGTTTGTGCAGAATGACGATTAAGAATGCACGCTCCTCCATCAAGGTCGGAAAATATCTCACCGATGCATTTGATGTCAAAAAAGGTTTTAGGCAAGGCGATGCACTGTCATGCGACTTCTTCAACATCGTTCTGGAAATAATTGTGCAAAACTCAACCGTCAACACTAGAGGCACAATCTTCCAAAGGTCCATCCAATTACGCGGATACGCAGATGATATTGACATAATTGGAAGATCAAAGCGTGATGTCAGTGGAGCGTTTTTGAGCATTGCGACTGAAGGGAAGAAGATAGGTTTAGTGGTAAATGAGGGCAAGACCAAGTATATGCCGTCATCAAAAAAGGACATTGAACAACGACGTCTTGGACAAAACGTCACCATGGACAGCTATAACTTCGAGGTAGTTAAGGACCTTGTCTACCTAGGCACCGCTATAAACTCAGACAACGACACCAGCGCTGAAATCAATCGAAGAATAACTCTTGCAAATCGCTGCTTCTTTGGACTTAGAAGGCAATTGATTAGTAAAGTCCTCTCTCGAGCATCTAAAATCACCATCTATAAGACACTCATCATTCCGGTCCTCATTTATGGCGCTGAGGCCTGGACACTGTCAAAGAAAGATGAGAGCGTCTTAGGATGCTTCGAGAGAAAAATTCTTCGGGTGATTTTTGGTCCCGTACGTATAGATGGAGAATGAAGGAG
Source organism: Eupeodes latifasciatus (assembly GCA_920104205.1). NCBI lineage: Eukaryota > Metazoa > Arthropoda > Insecta > Diptera > Syrphidae > Eupeodes > Eupeodes latifasciatus. Next base: position 116,699,220 of record OV049925.1, on the reverse strand, counting down.
AAGATATAACGACGAACTGTACGGGCTGTACAGCGACACTGACCTAGTTAGCAGAATAAAAGTCAAACGGCTTAGATGGCTGGGTCATGTAGAGCGAATGGACATCAACGCTCCAGCCCGGAAGGTCTTCGAATCCCATCCCTAGGGACGGCGCAGTAGAGGAAGACCGCGACTTAGGTGGCGCACGCAGGTGGGTGAAGACCTCAACCAACTTGGTGTGCGAAACTGGAGACAGCTAGCTAGGGACCGAGCTGGCTGGAGACGCATGTTGGTTGAGACCCAGGTTGGACTGTAGCGCTACCTTAAGTAAGTAAGTAAGTTAATTTTTATGATTAAAAAGTAGATATTAAAATGTGTGTACAATTGTATATATTGGCAAGTACAAGTCTAATGAGAAAACAAAAATGGAAAAAAGTAAAAACTACGCATTATAACCTGGGCTTTAAATTATACAATATCAATATTTTGTTTGATTTCGTTACGATATCTATTGTAATACTGAATCGACTGCTATAGTGTAGATCTGATTCGGAAATTTGTCGTGTGGGTTGTGGCTTGATGGATGTTACATATTTCGACTTCTCACTCTCTTTATTTCTGCTTCATCCTTAACCATTAGAATTTGGAGCTGGTTATAAATCCAACGGGTGTTTGTATACCATCCAAATCCGAATAAAGAGAGAATCTTATCAAGATCATTATTCAACTGTTCTTCGAGTTCAGTAGTAGTTCGTGCAGAATACATAAGACTGATGTCATCTGCAAATAATACTGGATGTCCATTTAGAATCGAGTTTGTAAGATCTTAGATATATAGACAAAAAAGTGTTGGTCCAAGTACACTACCTTGTGGTACCCCATCTCAACTGGTTGCTTATGGCTTGTACATGTACATCCGTCCAAACTTATATACTGATATCGATATTCGAGGTAAGATTTGAACCAATTAAATGAAAAACATCTTACTCCTATTGCAAAATGTTTTCGTAGCAGGATTTTATAGTTGACAGTGTGGAATGCTTTTGACAAGTCTATGAAAAGCGCGCTGGCAAGGTTGCGATTGTCTTTATTATTTTGAAAGTGTGATATCATGTCTACCAGTGCTGTTTTTGTGTCTGATCTTTTCCGGGAACCATATTGTGTTGTGCTGACAGTTTATTTCGCTCGATATATTTAAGGAATTGGTTGTTAATAACTTTTTCGATAATCTTCGACAAGATTGGTAAAATTGAGATGGGCGATAATTGTTGTAGCCTTCAACATCGCCATTCTTATTCTTATTCATAACTCGGGCTGTTTTCATCATACTTGGAACTTAGCCAACTTTGAAGGATTTGTTGATAAGTGTTGTAATCGGAACACACAACTCTTCTTTGCACTTCTTAATTATTTCGCTAGAGAGATTATCAATGTTCTTAGCTTTTGATGGCTTCAATCCAGAAATGACAATTTTGATTTCACCAGGTGATGTCGGTTCGATTACAAAACATTCTAGTTGCCTTTGAATTGGAAAGACGATATTTTCAGGTGTGCATTTTGAGATGATTGTTTTGCCTACGCTAGAGAAGAATTTGTTTAGTTCATTGATTTTATCAAGTTTTTATTTCCCTGAGCATTTTTTCAGCAATGAACAATCCGTATTATTTTTGGGTTTATTATATAATAAACTATTTACACTCTCCCAGGTTTTCCTGTTGTCAGTTAAGGATTTTTCAAATTGATTCCCAAAATAATCTTTCTTCGTTTGTCGCTTTCGAATTATTCTCACTTGGTTTCTGAGATAATTGTACTGTCGCTCAATATAAATATTATTTGGATCCTTACACAATTTGCTAAACCATTTGTCTTTCTCTTTAATCAAGGATAACAATTCGTTACTTATCCATTCAACGCTGCAGTCAGATCTTGGTTTCTTTGTTTTTACTTTTATGGATGTGCTTTTGATGTAAGTATTTATTTTGCTTATTAAGTTTGTGTACATGTCTTCACATGGTACATTTGCATCTAATATAATTGGATTATGCTTAAGTTTCTGCTTTAGTTTATTAGGATCGGTAAAATGATAGTATTTTTGATTTGGATTCGAAATACAAGGCTTTCTTTGAGACCTGGGAATTTCTAGGTCAATAATAATAACATTGTGATCTACTAGATCGATGAGAGACGGGCAAATCCCGATAAGCTAGGATGCCGAAAACAAAATATAATATTTCTTTCGGGATTTGTTTTTTCGGTACTTTGAGTTTTCGGGATATCAGTTTTTTGAAATATTGATTCGAATCATGGCTCATTCTTTTGTTTACGAACTTAAATTAATAAGTTAGTCTTATCCACTAACTATTTTAACATAATGTTAAAAATACCAACAGAAAAGTTTAAAAGAATTTACGAGTTGAGACTTTTATTTGACAGGATAATAGGATAACAGGACATAAGGATAATTCTAGGAACGATATTTAAAATTTAAACTTAAGGCTAATTTCGTCAAAATTATTCCTTTAAAAAAAAAAAAAAACAAAAGAAATACTCAAACAGCACCCTTGCTTTCTTAGTTAAACTTTATCAAAGTTCTTAAATGGTTTAAGGTAATTTTCTAAATTCTTATAAGTCCAGCAATATTCTTAAAATAGAGAGACCTTCCTCAAGTTTAGTTCTTTTTTCTGAAAAAGTGTTCCTTTATTTGACAAGTTCTTACGTACCTTAAAGTTTGGACAGCTCTGTTATTTCTTAATGACTTGTGGTGGGTTAAGTCAATTCCTTTTCGTGTAAACTTATACACTTACCTGATTTTGAAAAAATGGAACTCCTTCTGGTGTTGAACAAGCTTCTCCTTTTTTTTTTTTTTTGATTTTCTATGAATTGATGGCGATGGGAAATATATTTATGTATGTATATCCTTGCAATCAAAGTTGAGAAATATAGTCAGTGACGGTATAGAAATACGAATAGACATGAACAGAACACTCAAGTGAGTGTATATAGTATTTATACAGCTCCTCTAAGCGCAATTATCCTGCCGATTAGGTATTTGCATATTTAATGAAAGAGATAAAGAAACTGAAGGAGTACATATACACACACAGAGGCACAAATATACAGTACAAGTACAAGTACACTCACACAGTGAGAGATGACACCATCAGCTGGCTGATGATGGCTTGAAAGGTAAGATAAAGTGGGAAAGTACCCTACCCTACCTCATAGCAAAAGGTCCTTCTGATTCTGGTGAATGTAAGGTAAGCAAATATTCAAGATTGAATAAAAACGAATCCTTCGGGGGTACCTCTGGGAACGGTATACAAATGATTGTATTCTGTATAGCAGTGTTTGTAGTGTGTGTGTGTTTGTGTCGTCGTACTGTGTGGTTGAAAGCCTTTTAATGAGTGATAAAATTGATTTTCGATGTTATTGCAGTTGTAGAACGTGGATACTTAATGTGATCTTATACCATACAGGTACTCGTTGACAGGGTGTCTCATAAGTAACGGTCCTTATTTAACAGAATTTTCCAACTTGTATGTACCGCACCCCAACATTTTTCGAGTGACGACTGTTTTGATATAATTAAAAAAAAAACACTTTATTTCAATCAATTTTGTACCCACCCTGTCTAAGAAAGACGAGATTAAAATAAAACCAAATTTAACACTTTAATCATAAAAGTTGCTTATTTCAGAAATGTTCTCTTCTTTCTAACTTTAAAACAAACTGTGAATTTCAATACAGATAAATTCAAACCGAAAATGAAACTCATATTTGACTTTTATGGAACACCCTGTATAAGATTGCAACTTGGCACATTTGTGTACTAAAGGTGGGTAGCAGTTGATAGCTGGAAATTTCTGATGATGGTGGCATCACATCGGTCTTCATCGTTTTACTTGCTTGTTGATTTAAAATTCAACTATTGAACTGATTTTGGATAATTGGCGGTTGACATTAATAATTCATTGATTCATTTGTTCAATGCTTGGTTTTGATGTGTGTTTGAGTGTGTTTGCCAGAATTTGCATTGGAATAATTTATTATCGATTAAGTTTTATTCTATGCGTAACTTACCTATGTTATCCATATGCATATAGATATTTATATACATATAATGACAGATGGCCTTAAGGCAGGATATAGGTAGATACTTCTATATGACGGCGGCGCGGCGTATGGTAGAGCTATATTTCTCAATGCTATAAATAGCTATTTAATTTCAATTAAATTCAATTTAAACTTTAAGGACATATTAAAGGTTTTAAGACTTCATATGGGTAACTATGACTTTAATTATGTCAATTTTTAAGGATCTATTAAGAGAGGTAAATATGGCCTTTTAATTATATAAGCACTGGATCTACATATATTATGTTAACAATGTGTTGGCGTATATAATGTGGGATATATTGAAGACACAAGCTACAAAATTAAGAATTCTCACCTTGAACTTGAATTCATAGGAAATTTCATATGCCTGACATGTTCAATTTAAAATGAAAATGAAAATCTATTCATATTAAAACGAAACACATGCTTGGAGCCGAAGGCTTTTATACCTGAGATAGCTCAGAATTTTAATTATTTTTGACATAAAGCATATACTATTCAAAAAGATAAGGATATATCAAATTTTGTCCATAAATATTTTGGGAGTATTTTTTAAAGAGTTGTGTTTTCACAGAAGTGGGTGTATTGAAATAAAAGTCCCTTTCATAGATTCATGTTTCTACTTTTAATACCGTTTAAGGTTTCGGCATAAATTATAAGAAATCAAATATTTAAGAAATGAATTTTAACAATTTTGTGATCGAAAAACTCAATATCTTACGTATAATTTTCAAAGATTTTGGCACCATCCTATTTTGAATGGAAGCAATATTTTGTTTCTTAAGTTGACAAAATTTCACCGTTTAATATTGGCACATAAAATTTGGAATCAACAGCAAACTGTTTAAATACTAGGGCCTAGTGACATACAACTCTCAACCATTACTGTGTGCGAGTAATGTTGTCAAAACGGAATGGACCTACAGTTTTAAAATTTATTTCAAATCAATATTTCTGACGGTTTTTGAGTTATGGCCTACAAAAAAACTGTTACCGTACACACAGACATACAATGTTCGAAAAATTGGACCGGTAACAACAAATTTCTTTTTGAATTTGAAAATTATATTTCATATGGCTAAAGTATATGTACAAAATCAATATTTTGAAAATAGATTTTTAAGGGCAACTTAAGTTTTCAAATGCCATCAAATTATAAAAATAGTAAAAGCTAAAATTGTTTCTAGGTTAACTTAAAAGTAAATTTTAACGTTAGCAAAATGATGATATCAAAATAAGTAACGTTTAAAATTGACGCTTAGACAGGTACTGCCTAAAATCTTCTAAAATTGAGAATAAAAAAGAGGCTGATAACTGATAACTTCCCATCCCGTCTGTCGATTTGTCTTGCTTAAAAGTTTATTGGTTTCCGTGTTTTATTAAAAAAGTTGTCAGTTGAATTATTCTCAAAAATTTTAAAATTACCAACAGTATAGTGACCAATTTACCAATTTAAGTAACATTTCTTAAAAATGTGTATTTCTTATATAATAAGAAATACAAATTGGATGAATGAAATTAATTTGAAGTCAATATATTCTATTGTTCACGAGATATAGAGAACCGAACATCAATTTTTACGAAATTTGCGTACTATTTTTTAAAATAATTTTGAAGCCAATATTTTTAACTTTTGAAAAGATATTTGAGTTGAAAGTATATTTTTACCAAGTTTTAGGTTTTTATTTTGTGTGAGAAAACTGTCAATTATTTTTTTTTTTCAAAATTTTACCGAATTTTGAAAACAATATTTTTTTATGAAATATAATAAATTTTGAAGCCTATATCTCAAATTTTTGTCAATATTTGAGTCGAAAATCAATTTTTACGAAGTTTAAGTATAATGATTTTTTAGGTTTTTTATTTTTTATAAAAAAAGCTGTCAAATCGATTTTTCTCAAAATTTTACTAGATGCTAAAAACGTTATACTTCGTTGCACAAAATTGTTTTTTGTTGGTAAAATTTTCGAGGTGACAAATATTTTGTTTGATTTATAAAAAAAAAAAGGTTGCCTGTAAAGTCGGTTTTACGGGCGAAGATTTTACGTGACAACGTCTTTTTCTCGGTAGAATATTTATTGATATGAATATAATTAAATTGCACAATAGGAACAAGGAATTGAATGAAAATAAGAATTGCACAAATTTTTTAAACTAATAATTTACTTAACACTATCAACATTTATCAATAGTATGACATAACCTATAAACTCAGTTTCTCAACTTTTGTGTCAATCTAACAATTAATCAATCAATCATAGTTTACGATAATGAAATATCAGTGTACAATTATTTACCTTTATTGTTGTAGTTGTTGTAAATGACGAATCTAAGCACTCCACATTTTCACTACAGACACAGCTGACGATACTTTAACCACACGTGTGAACTTGTATTATGACGCTTTCTAGTTTTTCCAACGCCAAGAACGTTCGAGAAAGACAAAGACAGAGACACAAGCATGCGCCGATTCAATGCGCCTAATTCTCTAGTGCTGCGCGCGCGGCAGACCGATCATAGTTGAGTGGGAGAGAGACGCAAGGCATTCGGCGGGCCTCTCTCTCGTTCGGTGACTCATCGTTACGTTACCGGGCGTTACACTTTTTCATAAGTGACTCCCTAACAACCTAATTTAAGACGTTGTCACGTCAAAAAAAAATTCCAAAAATATTGTTTGGTATCACGTTACAATATAAAATTTAATTCAAGTCTCTAGCTTTATTGGTTCTTGGGATATTCAAAAAATTCAGAAAAAAAAAATTTGTCACCTCAAAAAATTTAACGACTTAAATATGATTTCATTTCCAAAACAATTTTGTGCAACGAAGAATAATGTTTTTGACATCTGATAAAATTTTGAGAAAAATCGAATTGATAGTTTTTTTTTATAAAAAATAAAGACCTAGGTAAAAAAAAAACATTACTCAAAGTTGGTAAAAATTGACTCAAATATCTTTTCAAAAACTTGAGATTAAGGCTTCAGACTTATTTTGTCTTATAAGAAATATTGTTTTCAACATTCTGAAATTTTGAGAAAAATCGAATTGACAGTTTTTTTTACAAAAAATAAAAACACACAAAAAAAACAATTAATAAAAGTTGGTAAAAATTGATTTTCGACTCAAATATCTTTTTAAAACTTTGAGATATTGGCTTTAAACTACTTTTATCTTTCAAAAAATATTGTTGTCAACAATTAGTAAAATTTTGAAAAAAATCGAATTGACAGTTTTTTTACAAAAAATTAAAAACCGAAAAAAATTTAACAATAGTTGGTAAAAATTGATTTTCGACTCCAATATCTTTCCAAAAATTTGAGATTATGGCTTCCAACTAATTTTAGCTTATAAGAAAAATTGTTTTCAACATTCAATCAAATTTTGAGAAAAATCGAATTGACAGTTTTTTTACAAAAAAAACCTAAAAAAAAAACAATACTAAAACTTGGTAAAAATTTACTTTCCACTCAAATAGCTTTTCAAAAATTACAAATATTGGCTTCAAACTTATTTTATTTCACAGAAAATATTGTTTTCGATATTCAGTAATTTTTTTATAAAAATCCAACAGTCCGTTTTTTCATAAAAAAATAAAATCTACCAAAAATAGTACGCAAATTTGGTAAAAATTGATACATATAGATAAACTTTTAAGCAAAACAAATCGACAGACGGGATGGGAAGTTATCAGTGTGGGTCGCATTCCAGCCTCTTTTTTCCAAATTAAATGACCGCGAATTATGTCTTAACATCTTCAAAATCAGGTTTTTGACATTCTTTTAAAATGTATGTATTTTGTTAGTTAAATTTTACTTTTGATCCAAAATGATAAAAGAAAGATGATTTAAAATGATAAATAGTAACAGTATAAAAATATGGTTAATCTAGTATTTAATTTTAAGTAATTTTAAATTCATGAAATATTGGCGATGCCTCCAAACGATTTATGCACAATGCAATGTAATTAAGTAGAAGAATTACAGTAGATGTCAAATTTAATTAAAATTTAATTTTTAGTATTATTTTTTATTAATGCTTGATTTAATAGGTAATTGTAATATTTTATCCAGAAATTGTCATTCGATTGTGAAAAAGTTTAATTATAATAACGCAAAAGTTTAATATTCAATATAATCAAATCGAATGACTTTCAATTTTTCTCAGTACTACTACTCAATAAAATTAAATATAATAAAATAAAAAGAACTTCATTCAATGACAAACAATTCAAATAGCTCTATATTCGTATGTTCATACTGTTATGTGTTTTCCTTTGCATACCATAAAAATAGGAATTCATCCATGAAACACAAAGCTATAAATCCTCATAATGTCCCCAGTATGAATTCGAACTGTTTAATAAATCAATCTTATATCTCGTTGACATAGATATCCGTTTTCAATTCCGCAGTATATTGAAAAGAAGTATGGGGAAGGTAGGGCGTTTGACTGCCTGGTATTTTATATTATATCAACTCATTCAAATTTGGCAGAAAACTTTCAATAAAAAATTTATAAAAATATAAATAAATGTTTACCATTTTGAAAATATCGACCTTGTCAACTGTGATTGGTGAAACAGTGCGGAACGATAGAAGCGGCGGCCGGCGCGGCGCCAATCACCTCCAAATAATAATAATTTTAATAACTCGGATGATAGAGCAAAGAGCGGAAATGAAGTAGAATGTAGTTTCCTATTTAATGACTATTATAATCACTATGGTGATAATTCATCAGTTTCACTAACTTATAATACATAGACAAAAATAATATTAAAAACAAATACCTGGAAAATGCATCAAAAAATAATTGGAACTCACCGAAATTCATTTGCATAAATTTAATTGAATATATGATATTTTATTAAAACAAAGGCTAAATTTTTCGATTGATAGTTGATAATGGAAGTGAAAATTTTATTTATTAAAAAATCTATTTGTTTATGATAAATTGATTGATAAAATTGTTGGAAATCCGATACGAAAGTATTATCATTTTTGTTCTTATTTCGTTTCAAATTGAGTGCCCAAGACTTTGAATTGATTTTTATATTTTAAAAATTGTACAATCTATTGTTAAAAAACTAATAGATTTTTACAAAATATAAAAAAAAACTATCTACAAAATAACTACTATCTACCAACATATGTACATTTTACATCGTACATCTCGAATATTATCTACAGAAAAGCTTCTAATTGATTTTATTATAACTCTGCCGAAACTTTTAAATTAAAAATTATTTGATTTTGGAATTTCAGCTACTTTTGTACGTTTGACATAACTTTTTTGTCAGACATATATCACGAATGATCTAAAATATTTACTGAAAATAATTTTGTTTGTACATAATAATAATATCAATGTTTTCAATCAATAATTTAATTCTGAATTAAAAAAAAAAAACCAACAACAACTTTTTTAAAAACTCACAAAATAAACTTTTCGTAAATTTAAGGAACAAAAAATAATATTACAATTTATTAATTACAAATTTATTAAAGTTTTATGCAAAATTGTTCAAAAAAAGTTCAAAAACATTGCTCAAATGTTTCTGTTTTTTTTTTTTTTGTTTTGGCGTCCACATGAGAAACTTTTCTGAAAAGTTTTCTTTTCCCATTTTTGTATCTATGATTTATTTCTGATTTCTTTTTCCGAAAATTGGAGACAAACATTGTTTTTTTTTTAATTTTATTTATAATTTTTTTTCTGTTTCTGAAATGTTTCTAAAACGTTTCTTAAATATATCTGAAAAGTTTCAAAAATTTGTCTTTGGTCTGGGGACACTCCTAGATATTGTTTTTATTTTTTTTAACATATATGTACCTAATAGTTCATTATTTTATAAATAGTTTGGTATTCAGTTATTAAGTGCTTATAAATATACGTTTTGCATTTGAATTTCATTAAAAAGTGTTGACGCGTTTATGAGATATCAAATTTTGAAAAACAAAAATTAATATTTTTTTAAATCCAAAAAATAACATTAACATTTTCAAAAATCAAATTTTACTTATACAGGGTTTTCCATTTTGTGGTTTCAAAAGTAAACGTAAATGAAACACCTATAAAATACTTTTTTCAATGATATATTATTTTATTATAAAGTTTAAACATTACCATTATGTGTAAATGACCACCACATCATTTGTTGCAACCATTGATTCCTTTGAGACATATTGGGATCAGTATCTCAGCCATAACTTGACATAAACACGGTCTTTCACGTAGCTTTACAAAAAAAAAGTCAAGTGGTGTCAAATTGCATGATCTTGGTTGCCAGTTGATATCGTCACGATGAGAAATTACGTTTCCAGGAAATATCTCTTGCTCTATTTGTATTCTTTAATAGCAGGCAAAAAAATAGGTTGTCATATAACCATAACTCTCCGAATTGACGGTGACAGTCGTTCCATCGTCGTTTTCGAAGAAGTAAGGTCCAATCACACCCCAGACCAAAGAGCGCACCTCTCTTCAATTACTTGAGGATTCTCAGAACCCCCAATAAGACAATTTTATACATACCCACCGAGTGAGAAATGTGCTTCGTCGCTGAAGAAAATTTTGTTCGAAAAATCGCCGCCCACCGCCTTCTTGTTCAAGCACCCATTCGACGTATCTTGGACGTTGTGAATGTGTGAGTTTTGTGTGAGCTGGAATTTATGTGGATGTAGGTGTAGATCTAAATGCAAAATAAGCCATAATGTGCCGTAAGACAGTCCTTATGACAGTCAGAACGACGAGGAATCGACACATTCAGGTCTTCGGCAACACTTTCACTTACAATATCTGTAACCAATCCAATTTCTTCAAATTTCTACACAATTTTTCCAATTGCTATAATCTCCGCTTAAAGCACGATTTGTGGCTGTGGAACAATCACCATTTTTGTATTAGGTTTTAACAATTTGTATGTGTTCCATTTTCGTAAATTTCAGACTTTCAACTTAAAACAAAAAAAAATGGTTTAACAACTTAGTTTGACAGATGTCGAATTCCAGCCCTTTACTTTTAAAACCTCAAAATGGACAAGCCGTTACAATTTATGATCTAAATTAGTTCCTAACAAGGTTACAAATAAAATACGGTTCTATGAGGGTTACATTCTGGAGCAATATAATAATTTGTTTTTTTTTTTATATTAAAAGAAGCCAATTTGAGAAAACAATGTGAAGAAAATTTCATTAAAGTCTGATAAGAGCTAATATTCTTTGCAGCTAGGCTCATTAATTTTTTTTTGATATTACCATGTAATTTTAATTATTTGTTAATAAAATATAATAATAATAATTAAAGTCTGAGTTTGTGAGAAAATTTCAATATCCGATTTTTGACCGCAAAATTTTTTTTTTAATAAAATATTCATAAAATATATAATTTTAAAATATAAATAAACTAATGTTATCCAATAATAAATACAAAATTTATAAGAATCGAATTCACCAGATCTACAGAAAAACCTATCACACATTGTTAAAAATTGTTTCCTACTCCAATGTCTTCAGAACAAATTAATTTCAAACTTATTAAAAAATACAAATAAACAAAATATTGTTGTTACCAATTAGTATACAATGTTTAGAAAATGCAATTTTTCCTACCAAATAGATTACTGAATTAAATTAACGTCTTGATGTGGTCAGAAAACAGCTGAAATTGTTTTTGCAAAAATTATTATTCACAAATTTTAAAACCTATTGTGAAGTTATCATCAGTATTGTACTTAGGTTAGGTTGAAGTGGCTGTGCGTGATGGAGTAGGACTCATCATTGTGATACCACAAGAATCTTGAGGCTTTCTTCTAAGCTCAATGAAACCAGTTTGAGTCCCTTACGAAACGTTAGAGGCTAATAATTATGCTAATATGATTTAGATCGTTAAGAACGTTATAGAAGAATTCTCCTAGGTAATTCTTGAGTTTGAAGAACTGTTTCCTCCTCTTCCTCATCCATTCAGCTTCTGCAAAAGTCTGTTGAGAATACACACCTAACCGCGTGGCGTGCTTTTCTATTAGACAGTGCCGGGTTATGACACCTATTATCGAGATTATATGCGGAGTGCTTAGAGATAGCAAGCACCTTGATCGCTTTTAATCTAGTGTAGGCCAGATGCTTTTTTGTGACCTGGCACGTGGTGATGTTATTCCATCTGGTGTTTGCCTTTTTTATAGTGTCCTGCATTAGCAATAGTTTACATGTAGCGATTGGTATGCTAGCATTTGCCAAATGTGGTAGAATGGGATTTACTGTACCATTGCTGACGAGTTCATCTGCCTTACAGTTACCTGGAATGTCTCTATAGCCCAGCACCCAGCAATGGTGAATATTAATGTTGTGCCATCTACATTAAGAGATGATCGAGAGTTATAGACTGTTTTAGAGTTTGTAGAGACAGAGTCCAGAGATTTGATAGCCGCTTGACTATCTGAGAAAATACGGATATCAGATGTTGATATCACGTTTTCTTTAAGCCAGGAAAAGACTTCTTTTATCGCCAAGAGTTCCGCCTGGAATACTCTACAATTGTATCGTACTTAGTTTTATTACAAAAATTATTTCTAGGTTTTTAAAGTATTTCCACTGAAATATCTACATACATACGCAGTTCAAATTCTTATTTTTATGAAAAATCTTCAAGACTCTGACAAGATTCATCTTTAAATTTAAGAATGTACTTCCGAAAGAAGTTCGTTTGATATGTTTCCTTCTCTGATTTGTTTTCCTCAATCCTTTTAACAAAATCTGTCATTCAAAAATCTATTTTCAGAATATTTATCTCCCTAAATAGGTACTCGATTCAATAGAAATCACTTTGATTTGAATAAAATATACATATGTACCTATGTAAGTACGAGTATTTTATTGTTATATTTGTCAATTTTTTCCCCCACAAATAACACGACTGATTGCATAATGCATTCAAGAAACAAGATGGCACAATAAAATCATTTCACGGTACATGCTTGAAGAAACCACACAATATTCACAACTGATACACAACCCAAAATACATACATACATACATACATACATACATATAAAGATTCGTAGATACAAGGATTATCTTATTTCAAGACTATTACAGGGTGTCCTGTAATGGATGGATTACTCCGAAAGGAATTACAACCCACTTTAATAAAGGGTGTCCCAAAATTAACGCAAGATTTGAATTTGCCGCCATTTGTGCAGTGAAGTGTTGGCAACCCTGAAAAAAAAGCAATTTGACAGCTAACAGTATGAATTATTAAAAATGGAGCGTTACCCGAGAGAACAACGTGTCTTCATTATTAAAGAATATTTCAAAAATAGTGAAAGCTTGGCGGCTGCAGTTCGAAAATTTCATACAAAATATGGTCGGAATAGTGTTTTAACTTCGTCAACTGTGAAGAGATTAATTGAAAAATTCATGGAGACTGGATCCGTTGGAGACGCCAAACACACTGGTCGTCCAAAAACAAGCCGTTCAAATGTGAATGTCGAAGCAGTGCGTGAGAGTGTTGCTGACAATCCAGGAACCTCAATTCGAAGTCGTGAATTGCAATTGCAAGAATTGCAAATTTCAAGAACCTCTCTACAGCGTATACTCACCAAAGATCTGTGTCTTCATGCTTACAAAATTCAATTAACACAACAATTGAAGCCTAATGACCATGGACAGAGAAGAGAGTTCGTTGAATGGATTATTGAACATCAACAAATGGACCCTGATTTTTCGAGCAAAATCATCCTAAGCGATGAAGCACATTTTCATCTTAATGGCTTTGTCAATCGCCAAAATTGCCGCATTTGGGTTTCGGAGAACCCACATGTGATTGTCCAAAAACAAATGCATCCACAACGCGTGACTGTATGGTGTGGATTTTGGGCTGGAGGCATAATTGGGCCATATTTTTTTGAAAATGATGCTGGTCAAGCAGTGACTGTTACTGGTGCTCGATATCGCGACATGATTACACAGTTCTTTCTGCCAAAATTGGATGATATTGATGTGTCCAATATGTGGTTTCAACAAGACGGTGCCACATGTCATACAGCCCGTGGAACAATTCAATTACTGCATGAGACATTTCCAGGTCGTGTACTCTCTCGTTTCGGTGATCAAAATTGGCCTCCTAGATCGTGTGATTTAACACCATTAGACTTCTTTTTATGGGGTTATTTGAAATCACAAGTCTATGTCAACAAGCCCACAACCACCCGTGCATTAAAGGAGGAGATTCAACGCTGCATCAACGAAATTCAGTCACATTTATGCAGAATGGTCATGGAAAATTTCAACAAAAGAGTGCGCATGTGCATGCAAAGCCGTGGAGGCCATTTGTCCGATGTGTTATTCCATACATAACCCTATCCTATGTACTTTACGAGTCAATAAAAATATAACTATCAAAAGACTAAAAACGGCGTTTTCTATTTAATTCAAATCTTGCGTTAATTTTGGGACACCCTTTACAATTCTAGATTGAAAGTCAAAATTGAAAAGGGAAAGACTTACAAAATTTTCGAACAAAATTGAGATTTTAGAATAGTAGAATTTCTTACAGTAGGTATGTCAACTAAATAAGTTACTATAATATTAATTTATATTGAAGTATTCAAAAAAGAGTGAGTTTAGTAAAAAAATTTACTTCGATACATTGTTTTTATGTTTTTGAATATTACGAATTAAAATACTATTCATAAATTGAGCCAAAGCAAAAGTTGTTAAATAAAATTTCTGTCAAAAAACGAAGTGATATAATTAAGAGCAGTTATTAAGTGACTTATAAGCCATTTCAGGATGAATCTTTCTTTGCCGGACACCCTGTACTTATGTAATGTATATACGCATAATATACACGGGTACAGTTTTCTCATATTGCACACACTATGCCACACACCATTATAGCTCTTAATTCAAAGCTATTTGACTTTACACAATGAATTATCCTGAATGCAACTACTATCTTTGTGTAGTGTATACTACTATTGTATCCTAGTATAGAATTTGGAACCACATTTGCATCATGCAATTAGCCTTTAACAATTTATGTACCGAATCAGATTTACCCATTATAACTTATTGTTAGATATAATGTTTAGTGGGTGAGTATCAGGGTTAGTATACAATACAAGAACTGGCATATTGGTCTACTTGGTATAAAGGCTAAGGTATTTTGTTTTGTTTGATTTTATTGACTTTTATTTATGAATGTGAAGTTCTAGGAATTTCTACCAATAAGCAAAGGAGCAAAGGCTTTATAATTTGACATGATATAAATGCAGCATTTTTCTAATTAAATTCAAGGAAATGCATCACTTAAAATCATAATTCTATTGATTAGTTCACAAAACAATTACCTAAATATTTGACACATGACTCTTCATGAAAAGATTAACGTTAGTAAGCCAGTTAACGTTAGAGAGCCATAGTGTGAGCTGAAAAACAAATCTTAATGTTTGTAAAATATTTCAGAAAAAAAAGAGCTTAAAGTTGTGGAAACAACATTCATCTTTATCTTGAAAAAAGCTTAATACTCGGAAAATCTTAAATTAGATGAAGGCTTAAAATTTTTTTTTACAATTCTATCTACCTGATGTCAAAACGGCTGCAGCCCAAGAACATGGGTTGATTTCAATATTTATTTTTGTTTTTCGATATTACTAATGGTGAAGACAAAATATACAAACATTTGTAAACACTTTCCAATGGTACACTTAGGCGTATACTTACTTTTTATAACTTCCCATAGGAAGTTATTGTAATCGGTGCGATTTGTCGAATTGAAAATGTTGACATTTCTCGACGTTTTAAGGCCCATAGAGTCGAAATAAAAGATTTTTAGAGAGATGTCTGTGCGTGCGTGTGTACGTAAGTTCGTACGTTTGTACGTCTGTACGTCCGTACGTTCGCGACATTTTTTTCGTCGTCCATAGCTCAAGAACCAGTAGACATAATCGACTTCAAATAAATTTTGTTATACAGATAATAAGGCAGAAAGATGCAGAAAGGGCTCTCAAGAAAATTGCGTGTGTAGTTTTTTTACCATAGCAGTTTAAAAAAAAAGGCGAACATTTTGGTTAACCCTAAATACCTCACGAACCAATAACGTTAGAGAATTGAATTAAATTTGATATTATGTATTGTAACGTAATACCAAACAAATATATTTTTGGAAAAAAAATCCAATTAACGGTTTTTTTATAAACCAAAAAAAACTGAAAAAAATATTTTACAAATAAAAAATGATTTTATCTCCAAAACAATTTTGTGCAACGAAGAATAACGTTTTTAATATCTGGTAAGATTTTGAGAAAAATCGAAATGACAGTTTTTTTACAAAAAAATAAAAACCTAAAAAAGAATTTATAAAAGTTAGCAAAAATTGATTTTCGATTCAAATAACTTTTCAAAACTTTGAGATATTGGCTTTATTGATTGATTTTTTATTGTAGCTAAAAATATTACATTATTTCTTTATCTTAAATATATATTGCACAATTTACAGAGATTGGTATATTATCTACCTTACTACTGCCAAGTTTAAATGAGTTTTTAACAAAAAAATTCAAAGATAAAGTATTGGTTGAAGGAAAAGCTACTTAAAAACCTTCATTAAAGAGCATAACAAAAGAGTTTAAATAAATACATACATCAATGTATATAAAACAGAGAGAAGAGGTGGAGTGCATTCAAAAGCTAACAGTGCGAAGTTTCAATTATAACTTTAACAAATCTGCATCAGTATACAAATTAAAGATAAATAACAGATAAAGTGAAAATGAGCACAAATCAATAGCATTTACAAATGTATACATATATATTAATAAATATATAAATAAATAAATAAATAAATAAATAATTAAATAAATAAATGTGTATAAAAAGAATCGAATAAAATAAATACAAAACATATAAGTATATTAAAAAATAAATAAATAAGTTAACAAATAAATACAAAATTAATAAATAAATAACAAATATATAAATTAATCAAGAAAAATAAATAAATTAATAAATAAACCACTGCAATGAAGATATAAATAGAAAACAAAAATCAGTCTTTTGAATATTATAACTATGAAGCTAAATTTGAAATTAAAGTATTGTCAGATATTTCACAGGAAACCTTATATCGTTCTTTTAATTTTGTAATTCTATCAGAAATATATTCAACATTAGCTAACATGTGTAATTCGTTGGTTGAAAAATGCCAAGGAAGGTTTAACATCATTGTTAACAACTTGTTTTGAGAAGATTGCAACCTTCGGATATGGCTTTTTGCGCAGCTACCCCAAGCAGGTGATCCGTATAGTATAATTGCTTGAAAAATAACTTTGAATATAATTAGTATATTTAAAAAAAAAATCCAATTAACGGTTTTTTTATAAATACAAAAAAAAACAGAAAACAAAATGTGTCACCTCAAAAAATTTAACGACTTAAATATGATTTCATTTCCAAAACAATTTTGTGCAACGAAGAATAAACGAATTGATAGTTTTTTTTATAAAAAATAAAATCCTAAAAAAAAAACATTACTCAAAGTTGGTAAGAATTTCGACTCAAATATCTTTTCAAAAACTTGAGATAAAGGCTTCAAACTTGTTTTATCTTATAATAAATATTGTTTTTAGCATTCTGAAAAATGAAGAGAAAAATCGAATTGACAGTTTTCTTTCAAAAAATAAAAACACAAAACAAACAATTAATAAAAGTTGCTTTAAACTACTTTTATCTTTCAAAAAATATTGTTGTCACAATCAGTAAAATTTTGAAAAAAAAATCGAATTGACAGTTTTTTTACAAAAAATTAAAAACCGAAAAAAAAATTTAACAAAAGTTGGTAAAAAATGATTTTTGACTCATATATCTTTCCAAAAATTTGAGATTATGGCTTCCAACTAAATTTATCTTATAAGAAATATTGTTTTCAACATTAGGAAACATTTTGAAAAAATCGAATTGACAGTTTTTTACAAACAATAAAAACACAAAGAACAATTAATAAAAGTTGGTAAAAATTGATTTTCGACTCAGATATCTTTTCAAAACTTTGAGATATTGGCTTTAAGCTAATTTTATTTTTTAAAAAAATATTTTTATCAATATTTAGTACCATTTTGAGAAAAATCGAATTGACAATTTTTTAACAAAAAACAGAAACCTAAAAAAAGCATTAGTACTAAAAGTTCGTAAAAATAGATTTTTGACTCAATTCTCTTTTTAAAAATTAAAAAACTTAGCTTAGAAATATTGTTTTAAACCTTCAATCAAATTTTGAGAAAAATCGAATTGACAGTTTTTTTTACAAAAATATAAAAACCTAAAAATTATAAAAGGTGGTAAAAATTGATTTTCGACTTAATAATATCTTTTCAAAAATGTGAGATATATGCTTATAATTAATTTTATTTTATAAAAAAATATTGTTTTCAAAATTCAGTAATTTTTTTTATATTAATCCAACAGTCTGCTTTTTTATAAAAAACTTAAATCTACAAAAAATAGTGCGCAAAATTGGTACACATTGATATTCGGTTCTCGATATCTCATGAACATGAACAATAGAAGATATTGACTTTAAATTAGTTTCATTCTTCCAATTTGTATTTGTTTATACATATAAGAAATTAAAACATTTAAGAAATGCTACTTAAATTGGTAAAAATTGTTTTTCGACTAAAAATCTCGTTTACAAAAATAGGTTTTTTAATCAAACTATTTCATTATATGAAAAATATTGTTGGTAATTTTTAAATTCTTAAGAATAATTCAACTGACAACTTTTTTAACAAAACACGAAAACTACAAACCTCTTAAGCAAGACAAATCCACAGACGGGATGGGAAGTTATCAGTGTGGGTTGCATCCCAGCCTCTTTTTATTTTTGTTTTTCGATATTACTAATGGTGAAGACAAAATACAAACACATTTGTAAACACTTTAGAAAAATTTGCATGGTGCACTTAGGCGTATACGTACCTTTTTTGTATTTGTTTGGAACTTGTACAAATTTTAATGTTTGACTTAGTAATTTTGTGAATGTAAGCAATAAAGGTGAAGGCAACGGTAGTTTTTTAAAACAAAATTATCTTAAGTACACATGTTTCACCTGAGTTTCTAAGAGCTTATTCCGCATTTTGAAAAATTGATTTGATTTCAGTGCTTGTTTTTTGGCATTTTAAAAAATGATGAATATGTAAAAAAAAATATTTTCTTTTCGAAAGTTTGAGCTAAAAAAATGGTATTATTTTTTTACGAGAATTTCGTCAAATGCTGGAAAATACTTCTTTGTTTGAATATTGACCAATTTTGAACACTAATATTTGTATTCAAATATATAAAAATTTTTATGAAATGAACAGTTAAGGAATTATGTTGCTTTTTTGGAAAGGTGTTTTAACATTTCTATAGTTTACAAATAAGGTATAAATTATTTTTCAATCAGAGAAATGAAAGTTAAAAACGATTTATCTCTCTTAAAAAATTAAATTTATGTTTTCTAAAGAAAACTAAGGGGTGTCCCAAAATTAACGCAAGATTTGAATTAAATAGAAAACGCCGTTTTTAGTCTTTTGATAGTTATATTTTTTATTTTTATTGACTCGTAAAGTACATAGGATAGGGTTATGTATGGAATAACACATCGGACAAATGGCCTCCACGGCTTTGCATGCACATGCGCACTATTTTGTTGAAATTTTCCATGACCATTCTGCATAAATGTGGCTGAATTTCGTTGATGCAGCGTTGAATCTCCTCCTTTAATGCACGGGTGGTTGTGGGCTTGTTGACATAGACTTGTGATTTCAAATAACCCCATAAAAAGAAGTCTAATGGTGTTAAATCACACGATCTAGGAGGCCAATTTTGATCACCGAAACGAGAGAGTACACGACCTGAAAATGTCTCATGCAGTAATTGAATTGTTTCACGGGCTGTATGACATGTGGCACCGTCTTGTTGAAACCACATATTGGACACATCAATATCATCCAATTTTGGCAGAAAGAACTGTGTAATCATGTCGCGATATCGAGCACCAGTAACAGTCACTGCTTGACCAGCATCATTTTCAAAAAAATATGGCCCAATTATGCCTCCAGCCCAAAATCCACACCATACAGTCACGCGTTGTGGATGCATTTGTTTTTCGACAATCACATGTGGGTTCTCCGAACCCCAAATGCGGCAATTTTGGCGATTGACAAAGCCATCAAGATGAAAATGTGCTTCATCGCTTAGGATGATTTTGTTCGAAAAATCAGGGTCCATTTGTTGATGTTCAATAATCCATTCAACGAACTCTCTTCTCTGTCCATGGTCATTAGGCTTCAATTGTTGTGTTAATTGAATTTTGTAAGCATGAAGACACAGATCTTTGGTGAGTATACGCTGTAGAGAGGTTCTTGAAATTTGCAATTCTTGTCCACGACGTCGAATTGAGGTTCCTGGATTGTCAGCAACACTCTCACGCACTGCTTCGACATTCACATTTGAACGGCTTGTTTTTGGACGACCAGTGTGTTTGGCGTCTCCAACGGATCCAGTCTCCATGAATTTTTCAATTAATCTCTTCACAGTTGACGAAGTTAAAACACTATTCCGACCATATTTTGTATGAAATTTTCGAACTGCAGCCGCCAAGCTTTCACTATTTTTGAAATATTCTTTAATAATGAAGACACGTTGTTCTATCGTGTAACGCTCCATTTTTAATAACCCTATACTGTTAGCTGTCAAATTGCTTTTTTTTCAGGGTTGCCAACACTTCACTGCACAAATGGGGCAAATTCAAATCTTGCGATAATTTTGGGACACCCTTTATAAATATATAATTAGTACCCGAATACCCGAATTGGATTATGCATATAAATAATTTTTTAGGCACAATATGTGACAAATCAATATTTGTTGGACATTTCACATTTTTTTTTAAAACCACTGTTCGTATAAAAGAGCTTACTTTTTGGAGCATTTACAGCTTAAAAGATACGTGTATAAGCTTTGAAAACTGGAAATTTCGAAAAAAATGGATTTTTAGAGAATTTTTATTATTTTTGTAATGTGATGAACTCAAGGTCTGTAGTTTTCATAGGCTATTTAAAACTGATTTTCAAAAATTTCTGATTCTTCGAAACTCTTGGCAGCCAACAGTATTTTTTTAAATAGCATTAAATTTGTTAGAAATTAACTTCGCTAATATAAAAGGGATTTAATCATGATATTGACTTTGCCAACAATATATACAAATTGATGAACGTTTTAAATGAAAATATTGTCTTAATTGAATATTTTCACATTAAACATTTCGTCTTTGGTTAATCAGTGAAAGTACAAAATTCTTAAATTTACCTTTATTTTTTTTAGTACCCGTCACACGCAGGTCTTTTTTTTTTTTTGAAAGATTTTTCTTCGAAAATTATTTTGTAAATTCTTAATTCTGTTTTCAATTTATCCATTTTATTATTCAACTAGAAATTTTAATCAACATTTGAAAGTTGCAATTTGTAAATATTTTTGAATTTGTTATCGAGAAAATATAAATATAAAAAGAAGATATTTATGTTCAAAATGAACTTTAACAAAACTGTTCATAATTTTTTGATTGTTGAGCATTTTAGAAAACAAAGTAAGGTCGGTTGGGGTAATTGTAAACATGGGGTAAATGTAAACGGTCGTTATTTCCACGTTTAAAAACAAATTGTAGCAGCCCAGACAAAAAAAAATAAAATATGAAATGTCGCGACACTGGTGCATTTAATGCCTTTCAGTTCTTGTTCGAATTTCCTTGAGAATTTTAGTCGTGAAAAAAAGCTGTCTTTAAAAAGTGAAATTCAAGTTTGTGAGTGTTTTTTCGACCTCTAAACAAAAGTCGATTTTGTTTCAAACGAAAGTATTATTTTCTTGTTTTTCGTGTAAAAAAAAACATGCTCTTGTCATTCCTTGTATGTTTTTGTTTCATGTTTACATTTGCCCCAGTAATTGAAGCATATGGGGTAAATGTAAACATATTTTTGGGGTAAATGTAAACGTCGCTTTTACTGTATCTTTTTTTCGATTAACTCTATTTCTAGCGTTTAAAATGCCCCGAACATATAGAAAGAAGAAACCACAAGTAAATTTTAGTGTAAACGATCTTCAAAACGCTGTACGAGATGTGTTGAATAAAAAAAAACTACATACCGCGAAGCCGAGGAAAAATACAATATCCCGAAATCGGTCATCTTTCAAAGAATTAATGGGCGAAAATCATCATTAGATGCAATTGGGTCAGGGCGAGCACCCTCCCTTCCAAAAGCGACTGAAGATGAAATTGTTAAATGTATAATTACTCCTGCGAACATGGGATTACCCTGCGACGAACATGAACTTAAGGAACTTGTTGGATAACATTTAAAAACAGCGGAATAAAAACTCAATTCAAGGAAGATACCCCAGGTGAGGACTGGTACTTGGCACTTGGGATTTATGAAGCGCCACCCGGAGATAACTTAAAAAAAAAAAAACCAGAACATCTGCAAAAACTGGGAATGCCAGAAACCCATTTGTCGTATAGGACTTTTATGATAAACTTCAAAAAGTTATGGAATATAAAAACCTCACCAATATAATGAGGACAGTCTATGGAATGAGGAGTTTGATGATGACGATGACCATGAGCAATTAGAACCTGTTGGTTCCAAAACACTTAATGAAGGCCAGTTTCTCCTGATAAATAAAAATAAATTTTCTGAAAAAAATGTTTCTCTAGAAAATGCAAAAACTGTCCACATTTACCCCAACCGACCCTACTTAATTTTCCGTATAGTGAATTTCAGTCCAAACAGATCTCTCCCTCAGAAAAATAAAAATTGAACAAAATGATTTGACCTTTTGTTTCGTATTTAAAAAAAAAAACGGTTACATTTTTTAAATGCAGGAATCGTTCTTAGACCTAAAATTACGAAGAAAATAACAGATATTCAAAATAAAGGCAAAGACCTTAAGCCAAGGCACTTCCTTGAATTAAAATGATAACATAGACCAAACAAAAAAAAAAAAAACGATATGTATGTTACGGTCAGTCATAATCCTCAGTTTACATACTTAAGATTTCTTCATAGAGAACTCTTTACTTTTGCAAAGCCCTATGCAATGCACGTTTAGTCCTTTCATTGTCCTGTATTTCTGCTAAACCATTATTGTAGACCCATAATACCTTTGTCAACATTAAACACTAAAATTTGTGCCAAAAAAAAGTTAAGGGCTTGTGCACAAATTTATAAATATTATCTTCCTATCGATGTCTTAGCCTTTTATGATAGAAAATATTGCGTCTATTTTTGCAATTCCAAGTAAAATGGTCAAGAAATGTATACATTTGTATATGAGTATAAAGGTTATTAAAAAAACTAAACAAGTATCTAAAGGACATAAAAAAGGGTAATTGTTGGGTTATGTAGAACATATATACTTACCTAACCATGTGAACTCGAACTAGGTTCCAACCTGATGCTACAGGAAAAAAGATCTTCTTCAAAGTCCCTTCAGGTGCTGTGGACGATAAAATAAGAAGTCCATTATTTTTCCATTTTGGTTTTGAAGGACATTTCAATTGACTTGAAAATCACGTAGATTTACACTTAAGCTATATCTAAGCTCAAAATACCCAAAAATAATATGCCCTAAACTATCTTCAGACAACATTTTTATAAAGAATTGAATAAGAACAAAAACAAAATATACAAAATCCTTCTGAAGCGTTGATCCTATAAAACTTTAAATATAAGAAGACAAGAAATAAGTAGAAGGTAATCCCAAGAACAACTTATATTATAATAGACCAATTTATCAGCAGCAAACGATAGCCCACATATTTTTTTTTTTTTTTTGTAAAACTTAAAATTCAATCAATTTACCCCCAAAATGTTAAAACCTCTGAAGGCTTATCACTTTCACACGTAATGTCTCCAGCGGCCATTATAAGAATCCCACAAATCCTGCAAATAACTTTCTTCTTCTTTATTTTTTTTTTGTTTTTTAAATATCAAAAAATGGAAGGACCAACGAGAAAGAATTGGAACTCGTGTGAATTGATCCCCTCCGAACTCTATAACACTGCTCCTCCTTGAAAAGACCTTCAAAATCACCGCCTTTCTCTTTGCTGACTATCAACAACGTGTATCGTCCTTGAGGTTGTACATATATGTATGTATATAGTTTTAGAATTTTGTATATTTTATGTGCTGCAACAGTTTGCGTTTGGGACATTCAAAGGCACAACGGTATAAATCTACTTCCGATAGAGTCAAGCATGAGTTGTCGCTTTCATTCCACCACCCTCTGTCCTGCCACCAACCTCCTTCCTAGAGACCAACCTCTGGATGTGCAAAATATGGTGATAACTTAAGGCTTCAACTATACTTGCTATACAAAAAAAAAATATCCTTAAAAAACGAGAATATAGAAAACTTCCTCATCCTGCAATCAGGAATGGAAAGCAAGATAAAATGGAGAAAGAAGTAGAAAGAGAAAAAAAATAATGATTCCGGAAATAGATGCAGAAGAAAATATCGAATGGCAGTTTTTTTTGGTCTCTCCGGAGCGGAAGAAGGATTATTTATAGCAAAGCATAGCATCGCCTTATATCGTCTCACCTATTGGAATACTACGACTACGAGAGTTTATATTAAGCCTTGAATGTCCTGTTTCGATTCATTTTAAGTGAATGGGCTACGCATTTTTATATATTCGTAAAATGATTAACTTTTCTCACAAGTCTTGGTCTTATTTTTGTTTTTGTCTTCAGAAATAGAAGAAGAAGAAGGTATAAATCTTTGTGCAGCAATGGAACTGTCCATCAGGACACTGTTGATTATGTTTGGTGCTATATATCATCGTCGTCGTTCGTTGTTCGTCGTCGTCCTGTTTATATACATTTTTCGACGAATCCTTGTTTGTGTCTCTAGAATCTAGATGATGATGGGTGTAGAATTTCATTTGTTTTATCTCTCACTGCAGCAAAAATAAATGAAGGCTAAAAGAAAACATCCAAAGCAAATGGATTGTGTTGTGCTTCTTCTGTGTGATACTCTTATAATATGGAGCTTGATAGTCTTCTAGTTCTATGGTTTGCCTCTGCTGAGAAGTTTTACTCCGTCACCGTCGCTTCTGCCGTCGCGTCGGTAACGTCAGTCACGTCAATTGCGTCAGTTGGCTGGTATGGTCGTCGTCATCGTCGTCGTACGAAGGCTTCTTGTCTGTCGTCCATTGCAAAGGATTGCAAGAGAAACGAAGAACCAATTACACAGATGGGAGAAGAATGAACCAAAAGAACCAGAATTTAATTAAATTAACAATATTTTGCTCTTGGATTGAGGGAGCGGACGGGGTGTGGTGGGAAGTGACTGGCGAGTGGAGTGTGATGGGTGGCAATTTGCACAGAAGAAGTCGACTACGGCGTGAAGTTCTATTATATCCTTTCGTTGTTTTGCCACCATATAGGCCGAGGGAGCAAAAGGGCTTAGTCTATACGACTCTCTGATGAGTCTGGAGTGTTGTCCTTTGTCTTGCTCCTCTTAACTAAGATATCATCGCAACAACAGAGAGACAAGCAATACTTCGAAGCTATCGAAGACAAACAAATGAAGGGACAAAGAAATTAAATGTGTACAAACCTAATAGTAAACAAAAATCCTTTTCTCGATAAAATGATAATTTGCCTTTACAACAAACAAGGACACTCTCGCTGCTCCTAATGCCGATGACTCTCTGTATCTGAAATCGAAATATACAAATATAAACGAATTGGTCTAGGTGTTGGTCCTTGATGGACATGAACTAATTGTGTAACAAGGATTCTCTATCTCCTTCTCTTTCTCCCTCACTTTCTCCTTCTTATATTATTTTATCCTTATAAAATATTATTGTTAAGAAAGATTTTGGATCACTGAACCCGCATACGAAAGTTTTATTGTTCAAGCTCCTTCTACAAAGTACTTGAAAACCATGGAATTATTATGTCAAACGTATATTTATTAAGGCTTTAATCGAAAAAGATGTGCGGGCGTTCCGAGGGTGGGTTGGAAGGTGGAAGATGTTGGGTCGTCGCGTCTCGGTGGATTGAGATGGATTGTTCTCTTTTTGTTTTTTTTTTTTTATTATTTCATCAGAAATTCAATTGGGTGCGTGTTTTGATGTTTATGACTTAGTTTATCTTTGACATATACATAAAAAGATTGCCTAAAACGGGCTGAAATTTTTTTCGAATTTCTTTTAAAGGAAAACTCTGTACGGCGCGGCGGCGGGCGGTAGAACATTAAATTGATAATACTTTGGATGAGTAAGGACTGTGAGAAGCAATGAACAATAAGGAAGTGATAAAATGCGGGTATAATTTAGTCTGGTGTGTCTTCATGATTTATACGTATATTTTCCTTTTCTTTTTTTCTTATTCTTTATTTTCAATTTAAGGTGTTGTGTGATTTGAATTGTAGATTAGTGATAAAGACTTCATAAATCGTATTTTTGAAAATATTATAAAGTCGATTATTTTATTTGTAGAGACGTCATTTTATCTGTAGGTATAAAAAGAAATTATATATTAAAGGCTATTCAACCGGGGGTAAAATAAAGTAAAGTTAAGTTAAAGTACGAAATCGACTAGGAAAATGGAAAATAGGGTAGAATTAAAGAAGCGATATTGGTGCACATTAAAGTCTTAAAAATGTCAATACAAGGAAATAGAGAATATAGGGTTATCAATTCCACATTCTTTTTGTGCGGCTGAAAAAAGGATCTCTATACTGGACAGTACGTTCAAACTGGAACTTTTGGGTAAACTTATGGACATCAGTGGCGAAGCATTCATATAAGTCGATTATTTCCGTCTTAATAACTTTTTAAATTCTCATCCTAAACATTTTAGACTTCTGGCAACTTGATTCAAACTTAATCATACACATGAATACGCTGCCAACATTTTTTATGAACTACTACTCTCCTTTCAGTCATATTCTACATACATGTTGGCCCTTAAGCTCACCTCACTCTATAAACAAACTTAAAACTTAAGCTACAACAAGATAACCCCAAATTTTATATGTTTATATATAAAACTGAAATCAAGTAAAAGAGGAAATCTTTGTTACGGTTTGGCTTCGAAACTTCTTATCCAATCGTCATGCAGTTTTTTTTAAATGAAAGAGGATATTACCGAGCAAGTTTAAGGCATAAATAAAGTCCGATAATGTTAGTTAATAATTTGTTATCTATACATACAAAAGTGTCCATTTTGTAGTATCTCGAAACAAAGCTCACTAGCTAAAGTGCTTAAAGAAACGACGTTTATTGTGTGGGACGAATGGACTATGGTAAATAAAAGTGGGCCTGAAGCTCTGGATCGTACTGATGAAATATTCATGTAGGAGTTATTGTTGAAACGACTGAGTAGGTTTACTGCATAGCATATATCGGGACTAGTTAACTGTAGCAAACAACAAACTTCCGATTAACTCTTGGTAGGTAATTTTAGCCATTTCGTCTTCTTCCTCTTTTGTTGATGGACTTTGTTCTTTGCTCAATTTCACATTGGAATCTAAGGGAGTACTAAATGGATTACATGATTGCATGCTAAAACGTTCAAGCATTTTTAAAATGTATTGTTTTTGATTTATTGATATTCTTTTCTTAAAATCATATTCTAAATGTAATCCCAAAAAAGACTTTGCTGGTCCAAGCACTTTTAATTTGAAATTTTTTTGAAGATGTTTTACTAATTTATTTCTTGACTCTTCATTTTTCCAAAGTTTAAAAAATGTCATCTATGTACCACTATCAAAATTAAAAAATCTACAGAACCGTCGTCGTCAATAACATAAATACGAGGTGTGTTCAAAAAGTATCCGGAATTTTCGTTTTTTCAAAAAAAAATATTTATTTATTCGTTTACATCAATGTGGTCTCCTTCAAAGTAGTCCCCCCAGATAAAATACACTTATGTCAGTGTTTTTTCCAACCTTCGAAGCACTCTTGATATTCACTTTTTGATATGTCCTTGAGCATTCTCAGCGAATCGGCCTTATTTCTTCAATCGATTAAAAACACCGTCCTTTCATGGGTCTCTTCAACTTTGGAAACAGGAAAAAGTCACACAGAGCCATATCTAGTGAATATGGAGGCATGACTACAGTATTTTTTTTGGCCAAAAAATTACGAACAAGCAACGACGCGACGAGTGAGCAGGTGCGTTATCGTGGTGCAAAAGCCATGAATTGTTTTTCCATAAATCTTAACCTTTTTTTTGGATTGCTTCACGCAAACGTACTTCAAGGTAATACTCCTTATTTACCGTACGACCTTGTGATAAGAACTCTTGATGCACTATGCCATTATAATCGAAGAAAACAGGAAGCAAAACCTTCACATTTGATCGAACTTGACGTGCTTTTTTCGTTGGTGACGTTGGATGCTTCCAGGTGGACGATTGTGCTTTCGTTTCGATATCATAACCGTATACCCATGTTTCATCATCAGTTATGACCCTTTCAAGCAAACTTGGATCGTCGTTGACGTCATTTAACAGCTCCTGAGCGATGTTCATGCGATTGTTTTTTTTGGTCAAACAAGCAAAAATCGCCGAGCTTATAAAAGCACGCCGAACCTTAGCAACTACCACAGACAAAGTAAACAGTGAATATAGCTGAAAACTGCATAATACTTTAGGGACATGTATGTATACCAACACAATACAAAACAAATTTTGACCTTCGGACTCTCCAGACCCGCGAAATTTAAAAATTCCAGGTACTTTTTGAACACACCTCGTACACGTACATTGATCTGTTTTCAACTGCTTGAGTCCAAATAGTTTCAATACTTGAATTAACTTCTTGTTCCACATTCTTGATGATTGTTTAAGTCCGTAAATTGGCTTGTGAAGTTTTAAGACTTTACCTTGTGGTATATCGAGACCCTCTGGAGCTTTTAAATAAATCTCCTCTTCAAGATCACCTTGCCAAAAGGCTGTTACTGCATCTAAGTGATCAATATGTAAGTCTTTGTTCAGTGCTAATGATAAAAGATAACGCATCGAGTTGTATCTAATAACTGGTGAATAAGTCTCTTGATAATCCACTCCACTACGTTGTCCACATCCTCGTGCTACAAGTCTTGCCTTGTATCTCGATATTTCACCTTTTTCATCTCGCTTGGTCTTAAAAATCCATTTTGTTGGTAGAGCCTTTCTTTCCTCTGGTAGATCTGCTATAGTCCATGTCTTGTTTTCTTCCAATGAATTAACTTCATCTTTTGTTGCTTCTGACCATTTTTTTTTGCATTTTCACTGTTCATGGCTTCATAATAATTTTCTTGGTCATCGTCACAGTGAAAGTTATCAGCCAAAAAACTAACAAAGTTACTCCTTTCTGTTTGGTTTCGAATTCTTTCAGAACGACGAATAATTATTTCTTCATTTTCTTTTGGTCCTGGCATTTCTTCTGGTTGAGGTGGAATATCATCTGGGTTTTAAGTATGTAAATTTAATGTTTGTATTCCTTCTAGTTGCGCTGGTATTTGATATTGGTTTGATGTATTAGGTAAATTTAATCTAACAGAATCAAGATTTCCTTCTTTTTCATAACAGTTTCCCATTAAATCTTGATTTTTTGCAGTTTGTTCTTGGTTGAATTGTTCAGATTTTTCTGTTGCTGGGAAATAAATTTCATTTTCTATAAATCATCACGACTAATTAGCAGCTGTCTCTTGATTGATCATATAACCTATAGGCTTTAGTTGTTTCGGAATATCCCACCATAATACACTTTGTGGATTTCAAATCCAATTTCTTGCGTTTTTTCTTTAGGCGTTAAAACCATAGCAATGCATCCAAAAACACGCAAATGCGACAAATTCTTGTCTACGCCACTCCAAATTTCTTCTGGCATCTTATAATTTATCTTCTTTCTTTGAATTCTATTAAGTAAATACGCAGCAGTGCATATTATAGCTTCTGCCCAATAAAATTTCTTCAAATTTGCATCTGCCATAATGGTACGAGCCATTTCATCTCAGCTTCTATTCATGCGTTCCGCTTTCCCATTCTGTTGAGGGTTGTACGGAGCTGACGTTTGGTGAACAATGCCATTGACCATTTTCTTCGCAAACTTTTGTCATATCAGCATTGCAATATTCCAAGCCATTATCCGTTCTTAATATTTAAATCTTTTTTCCAGTTTGATTCTCGGAAACATTTTGGAAAAAAATATTTAAAAACTTCGGATTTCATTTTTATAATGTAAACAAATACTTTTGATGAGAAATCATCAACAAAAAGAGTAAATATAATTTTATTTCAATGTCAAAACATACATATTTCAGAAAAACATAATTGATCATAAATTAGAACAGTAGATTTTATATAAAGTATTTTTCATTTGCAACACTTACCCCCAGTTTCACAGTAGAAGTTTAAACTTCGGTTTTGGTTTAAACTTCAGTTCAACAATTTATTCGGT
The DNA here is from genome assembly GCA_920104205.1 of Eupeodes latifasciatus. Classification (NCBI taxonomy): domain Eukaryota; kingdom Metazoa; phylum Arthropoda; class Insecta; order Diptera; family Syrphidae; genus Eupeodes; species Eupeodes latifasciatus. The sequence goes on along the minus strand of OV049925.1, from coordinate 116,668,650 downwards.
TTCACACTTTCGTTTAAACCTTGAACTGAGTTCATTCTCTAGTTTAAGTTAAACTCCAGTATTCTGCCATTTAACCTATTTTCAACGTTTAGGCACTACAACAGTTGTCAGAATAGCTGCCATTTTCATATTAAATATTGAATTAATTTATGATGGTGATTTATCCTATTTTCAATAAATATTAATAAAAAGTATATTGTTATTTTAAAATGTCGAGTTCGGAAAGTTATATTGAAGATATTAGTGATGATGATGAGGAAAACTTCATTTTAGTTGCCAATGTGAGAAGAGAAAAACGCATTCAATTCATATATCTGCTGATGAAAAGTTGTTGCTTCTATTTTTCACAATGTTTTCCATTTTTATTTTTATTTTTTCGTTTAAGCTCACAGAAATCACAACTCACAACGGTACTTTAAAACAATACAAATTTTCCCCGATTGTCAACAAAACACAAAATATCTTTTGCTGTTTCACGTGTTCCTCGCTTCAGAGAGAGAAAGAAAAAATGATGAACAGCTACGTATTGCTTACATTACGTCGCATGACTTACAATGCTACCAAACTCTTTTCATACAATTTAATTAATTTAATTTCCTCTGTGAAACTAGAGGAATTGAACTTCAAATTCAAACTTAAGTTCAGGTTCACCCGATCTTAAGTTTAAACTTCCACTGTGAAATGGAGCATTAGAGATTTTAGAGCTGATGAACGTCCGATGGGAGGTATTGTGATACTGTTCGCTGGTGATTTTCGGCAAATGTTGCCAGTTGTACCAAGAGGTACAAAAAATGATGAAATAAATGCTTGCCTAAAATCGTTGTTTCTGTGGGCTTCTGTCAAACTATTAAGATTGACCACAAATGTGCGCGTACATTTGGGTGGTGATAATAATGCAGCACAATTTTCAAGAAATCTTTTGGATGTAGGAAATGGAAATATTTTAAATAATGATAGTGAAGTACTAAAATAACCAACATTTGCAACTAGCGTCACTATAGACAAGACGAATTAATAGCTATTGTTTATCGCCCAAATTTCAGAGAAAACGGATGATTGGTTACGCGAACGAGCGATTTAAGCACCTAAAAACGATTCTGTTACAAGTATAAGTAATACAATTCTTTCAATGTTTCAGGCCCATCAACAAACTTATCTTTCTATTGATATAATCTGACTGATCAAGATAATGCTATTGATATTCCAATTGAGTTTTTGAATTCTTTGAATCCATCAGGACTTCCTCCCCATAAACTGCACTTGAAAATTGTGGCTCCAATGATACTTATGATTAATTAAAATGCGCCGAAATTATACACTAGTTTAGTAATTATAGTACTAGATTACGGATAGTAACTATGCAGAGGAACGTGATTGAAGCTAAAATTCTTTTCGGCTCAGCCCAAGGTTAAGTTGTTTTCATTCCCAGGATACCGATGATTACTAATGAATACCCGTTCGAATTTAAACGAGTACAATTTCCTATAAAGCTTTGTTTTGCTATGTCTATCAATAAGGCACAGCACAGGGACGAACACTGAAGGTTGCAGGCCTTGACATCACAAATCCCTGTTTTACCCACAGACAATTTTATGTTGCTTGCTCCCGTTTCAGCTCGGCAAAAAATCTTAGTGTGTATGCGCCTTACCAAAGAACAAAAAATAGTAACTTTTTCGAACATTTCGGCCGGAATAGCCCGAATTTCTTCGGAAATGTTGTCTTCCAAAGCTGGAATAGTTGCTGGCTTATTTGTGTAGACTTTAGACTTGACGTAGCCCCACAAAAAATAGTCTAAAGGCGTCAAATCGCATGATCTTGGTGGCCAACTTACCGGTCCATTCCTTGAGATGAATTGTTCTCCGAAAGCGGATTTTCTGCCAACTTTTCTAGGGCCCATTCACTGAAAATTCGACGTTGTGGCAGATCGTTCGGCTTCAGTTCCTGCACGAGCTGTATTTTATACGGTTTTACACCAAGATCTTTGCGTAAAATCTTCCATGTGGTCGAATAACACAAACCCAATTGCTGCGAACGGCGACGAATCGACATTTCACGGTCTTCAGCAACACTCTCAGAAACAGACGCAATATTCTCTTCTGTACGCACTGTACGCATTCGTGTGGTTGGTTTAATGTCCAATAAAGTAAACTGAGTGCGAAACTTGGTCACAATCGCATTAATTGTTTGCTCACTTGGTCGATTATGTAGACCATAAATCGGACGTAAAGCGCGAAACACATTTCGAACCGAACACTGATTTTGGTAATAAAATTCAATGATTTGCAAGCGTTGCTCGTTAATAAGTCTATTCATGATGAAATGTCAAAGCATACTGAGCATCTTTCTCTTTGACACCATGTCTGAAATCCCGCGTTATCTGTCAAATACTAATGCATGAAAATCCTAACCTCAAAAAAATCACCCATTACAAATATTATTAACACAACATATGGGCGGTCTTCAAGTAATGTAAAAGTAGCGGTTTTAGTTTAATTACACAAAATCTGCAAAACTATGTCATTTGTATATACATATGTATTAACTCCATTCCATATATAAAGCTATGTCTAAAAGACTTGTTTTCAAAAATGAATTTGGTTACGTATTACTCCATGTCTAATTGATACAAAATTCACATTAAATAATTAATTAATACATCATAATATATTCCACAATATTGGTTCGCTTTTAATAAAAGAATGCAACACACTAAATATAAGGTATAAAACATTTAAGAAAACGGCTTCGAAATTTTCAAAACGCAAATAAATGGGTAATTTTGGTATTATATTCATTTGAACTACACTTAGTTTTGCGAATTGTTTTAAAATGCTTTAATTTTCAAAAATTAAAGAAATTCTTCTCAAAACTATAAGAAACTCGAGAATTTGTCAGAACCTATATGAAAGCTGACAAAAAAAAAAAAGTTTTTTTTTTTAAATAACTTGAGCTGCAACATCACTTCGGATTGAAATTTTAATAAACTGCGTGACTGTGGACCGCACGAAATTGCTCCTGTATCCAAATACTGTTTACAAAAAAATTTTCATTTTAAAATTTACTAATATTATAAATGCGAAAGTAACTCTGTCTGTCTGTCTGTCTGTTACTCAATCACGCCTAAAGTACTGAACCAATTTGCATGAAATTTGGTATGGAGATATTTGGATACCCGAGAAAGGACATAGACTACTTTTTACCCCGGGAAAAATGACGCATTCCCATGGGAAACTTGAGGTAGGCCGATCGCTTTTACGCCTAAACTACTGAACAGAAAACAACGCATTCCCAACCCTTATGAAATAAGTTGTCGAACATGTAAAACTTATCATATACGTATATTAACGCGGACCAAGTTCCACAAATAATAATTTTAAACCTAAACTTTGCTATGCTCATGCTCAACCTTTCATCGCCAAACACGAGGTAGGTACAACAAATAATTCACTGGGTCTATCTTCTACTTCTGATAATTCTGTTTCCGCTAAGGCGCGGGGTGAGTGCGCAGGCGGGGGTCACACGCGGTAGACGAGGCAGGTGGCGGAGGCGGTAGTGCATTGCGGGGGGAGGACATCACTGAGTGGGTCTACCTGAACGGGCACACATGTGAGGGCACACGCCGCCGCCGTTGTCGGACGCATGCCAATTACAGAGAAATCGTGCAAATATTTTATTTGTCGTGTAAATTTAATAATTGTTTCTTTAATACATAATGATTTATTCTGTTCGTCACCTTACCTAACCTATGACAATCACACTTAATATGGCCTCATCCCATTTCGGCACAATTCAAAAATATGTACGTACAAAAAAGTACAGCTCAGGTTTTTTCATACTACTATCCGAAAAAACTATATGCGGACGAAGTCGCGGGTAAGAGCTAGTAATAAAATAAGTTCGTTTTCAAAAATTTAATTCATCAAAACATTGATTTATTAATATTTTTTTCGAAAATTGTTAGAGCGGTTTCTTTTAAATGAATTTTTTTTTTATATAAAATTTTTTAATTTAAGGTTAAAATATTTTACGTAGGCAGTTTTTTTTTTAATATTATACGTTTAATATTTAATTTTCGTTAAAAACATTGCCCGTTTTTGAGATGACGATTTTTGAAATTCTTTCAATTTTTCTCGACTTCTCCACCATCGTAATGTCATGTTTAATTTTAAATGACTTTTATCGACTTTAATTGCTTTGGATGCTTCACTTCGGCCAAAACACAATACTCACTTTGGAAATAAGTTTTCAATATTCCCAATATTTTTAAGGCGTAAAGTTATAAATTTAGTTCTACGGAGGCATAGCACTGATATTCTGTCAAGATTTTAAGCGGGAAATGGCTTTCAGTGTCAAACTAACCTAGGATTTAAAAAGAAACCACTAGGTGGCCCACCTTGTTATATGATGTATTTCCCATATTACAGCTGTCACTTTTAACTGACTTCCAGTAGACATAGGGAAGCTATATGCTTGTCTATAGTCTGGAAGAAAGAAGAAGGAAGATGTGCTTACTTGCACCTCCCCGTGGTGGCTCCTGAGGACAAGTTAGAGAAATCAGTGTAGTTCGATGATGATTGATACTGTGCATTGTGCAATTAATAATAATTGAAAAAGAAACAGCTTAAACTGCACTGAGGAAATTCTCGACTTGTTAGCGAACGCAAGAGGCTTTAGTTATCCTCCTTCCTAAGATTAAAAATCTTAAGATCGATGGTAACGAGGTACCGTGCGTCGTCCTGCCTCATGGGTTCGAGGTTGACTTACTGATATAAATTATAAAAAATTCAAAGAAATCAGTAAATATACAAATCGACAATTGAGTCGGTATTTCATATATGTATAAGATAAAAAGTCTGGAGTGGAAGTAACAATCATTTTATAAAAGAATGATGTAAATGCAGATAAAGCTCGGTGGATTGAGTCCCACATGAAATCGGGCGACCACTTCTAGGGTTATCTTCCCTAGATGGCTCCACATCAAAGACCTAAATTATCACACTATTGAAGATATGGTACCACGGGATATGTTACAGCCCCATGGTTAATTCCATGAACATATATGGGATGGCCTCCTTGTGAGAGTATCGTGGTGGCTGTGGTTTATCCTATATGCATAGGGTATTGGTTTTTCATTGTTTACCCAGCGAAAATTAATACTTAGATAGAAAAAGCCAAGACCAAAGGTTAACAAATTGGTAGCGTTTGTTAAGGTCTTGGTAGCTAAGAAAGAGGAACTCACTCGAAGCATTTTTGAGGAAGAGAGGGTAAATCTTATGAAATACTTTTAGCGAATTTCAAACACTAAGCGACAAAACAATGCCAGGGGCAGCAAGTTTAAAAGCTTGCCATCAAATAGGGCTCACCGCCAGGAGTTGATGTTTTGAGCAATTATCTTAAACTGTCACTTTTAAAGCTATATTTTGACGTTTGACAAATACGAACTACTAAAAATCGAACGATACAAACTTTAAGAACTCGATGAAATTGTTGAAGTTTCAGTACAAAAATTATGGAAATTGTGCAGACCCAGTAAGCAAAGTTTCGTGGCCGTTTTGAGAAATAACAGGTGATCACAATTTGACGAGATCTTATGATTAAACAGTTTTAGACATTTTTCTTTATGACCAAGTAAAATTCAAGTTCTATACCAATGCTTAACAATCGATTTAAGACCTTAAGGATTTAATTTGTAAAGTTATTCAGGACATGCAGCCGCAAATGTGTAAATTGTTTATGTAAAATTTAATGAAAAGGATGTGGTATTGCAACATATTCCATGGTAGCCATTTGGTGCCTCATTGTAAATGGCAAACTATTCTCTTTTCAGTGATATTAATATCAATTAATTTCTACAATTTTTTACTTTTAACTTAAAACTTTCTTGGAGAAAAATAAGTTGTTTTGTATTCCAAATCTTTCTTTAAAAAAATGACAACCCCAGGGTGACTCCAGAAATCAGCAATTATTATTATCTAAAATTCACTTAAAATTAATTAATTAAACAGAAAAATATAGCTTAGAAATATGTAACTCATAAACTCAAACAATAATAAATATAATTATTAAAAGTCAAGCACAGTGATGCTTGCTCCTTGAGATATTTTATTAAAAAAAAAATATTACCCATCATAAAACAACGCCTACAAAATCATCGTTTATCGTCATCCTTGCTTATATAAAATATATTTTAAATTCAAACGCCATTTTTAATTAAATTAATTAAATTTCACAAAATAAATAAATTAAGATTGATATTTTTGTTCGTATAATTCTCTTAAAAGAAACTCTTAATATTATAATCATCATCATAGAACTTAAACAAATCATTTTAACAATCAAACCAAACTTACCTTCCCTTTTCTTTTTTTTTCCTAAATATTTTACTTAATCATGAAATTTCTTATATTAAACCAAAACAAAACGAAATGAAACGAAAAAGAAAATAATAATAAAATAATCAAAGGACAAAAATGATATATATGTACACAAAGGACAAAGTTATGAAGAAATAAATAAAAAAAAAAGAAGAAATAACCGAAACAAAAACGAAACACAAAAATATGAAAAGCCTAAAATGGCAAAAGCAACATTTTTATTTTATTTTTTTACAATTCATTCCAGACAAAGATCGAACTCTCCATTCATCCATCCCAGGCTATGTTTCTAATTTAAAGAAAACGAAGAAAAAAGATCCTTTCAGCCATCACAGACCCTGTACAAATTTTCATCATACTTTTTTCTTATATTATATATGGTTAGGTGGAAAAGGTATGGAGGAGTATGTTTTGTTTATGTGTAGGAATTATTATAACGATTTTTGTTTTCTTTCTTTTATAATTTTTTTAGTGCAAATTGTTTGTACTTTTCTCCTAGGCCATTATCCTTGCTTCATCAATCCTTTACTACACACAAACCACTTCCATTCCAATGCTGCTGCTCGTATACACAACCAACTACGATACCGAAACCGAACCGCACTAGATATTGTTATTATTTAGATTATACGAATAAGCAGGAGGCGAAAGGACCTGCTGCTCTGCAGAAATTGTTGGTCCATCTTGAAAACTTCATGCTGGGCGTTTGGCGCTTGGCTCTTAATCCTGAACGAATGAATGGAAAAAACCCAAGGATGACCTAGAAAAATGTTTAAAACTTTCCAAAAAACATCTTTATAAATAGGGTGACTCGGAAAATAAGTCCAAAAATCTTACAAGGATCTGGTAAAAAATCGAGTTTGATAAGGACTCCGATTCTATTTTGACGAAATTTCATACTCGTGTATTCTTTAATTTGAAACTATTTTTGTTAAGAGTTTATTTTCAAAGGATTTCATCGTAATTGATTCAAAAACATTAATTCTTGTACCTCCTTCCGAAACACCCTTTAAATTCATTTGTTTTTTTCCTTCATCATTGTCCTGGTTATTTTTCTGTGGTTAATGACGGTCTGATATTTTTCATATTCAAACGCCCACAAACCATTCGACGACGTGGTGAAACAGAACAAAAAACAAAATTAAGGACATTTGGTCAAAGGAATATTCTCCTTCCTGTGGGGCCATTACGACGGCCTAAAATGTTCACCACAGATTGGTACAATAATGATTGAACACGTGTTTTAAACTGACGGAAACAGTGACTAAGCACTATATTCCTAAAGCTTCATAACGACATACATTTATTTGTATGTATTTTAGTATAGTAGGCCTTTTGTGAGATTTTTATAAATTTTGTGCTGCTGTTGATGTTGTTGTTCCAGAATTGCCGCCTTGCCTAATGCCTAAAGGGATAAAGTTTTCTTTGTTCGTTAGGTTTTAAAGTTAACTCTTTTTTTAACTTATACTATGCTATACTCATTCATAATAATGAAAACAAAAAATAATATGCTCCTTTAGGCTACAGTCTTCCATATTTTTCCTCATTTTTATTTTTATTCTTATTTTTGGTGAGAGAAAATTGTTCATCCATTGTTGCGTGTAAAGTTTCAGTTCCCTTACTTTTAACCCTTTTTTTTGTATTGTTGCTTAGGGGATTTTATTTTATCTTTTGTTCGTCATATTTTTTAAATAATCTATTTTGGTTTTTTGGACATTAAGAGGTAAGTATGGTAAATTTAAGGAATAAGTTGAAATAATCCTGACTTTTATGATTGATGTTGAAGTTAATGCTATAAATCTGGAAAAGAAAAACTTGAAAAACTCCTTGAAATAAAATATATGTAAGTATAATACAAGTTTTAGGGATATAATTATGTATATGATGGGTCCATTGAACTTTAACTTGGGTTAACAAAATTTTAAGGGCTACGTTAACAAATATTGGGAACATATTTAAATTTATTTGATTTCATACTTCGAAGCTATGGCAATATTCACATGTGAATGGTTTTAGTTGGATTTTATTGAATTTTGTTAAGTAAGTGCTGCCTTTTCGAGTTTTGAACAGTAAGAGTTTTACTACAACTAAACAAACACCCCTCCCAACTCTTAAGTCGTACTAAGGGTTTGTTTGTGAAGTTAGCACTATTAGTTTCGATTTGGCAAAGTGTGCTTCCAATAAACGTTTTTCTCAAAAACAGCTTACTTGAATACTTTTCAGATTTTACGAAGAAACCATTTAAAAAAAAAACAGCTCGCTTGCAAATTTAGCAGAGAATGCATTTGTTATTTTATATTCTTCAAAATAAAATTCCAAACTTTGAAAATAAATAAAAGAAATTAACAAATTCAATGAAATATTTCGAAATACATTTTCTTCAACACCACATGAATTTTTTAGGCTTCAGTAACTATTATATTATTATATCTTGAGCAAGCTTAAGCTTATTACAAAACTCTGTGAAATAAAATTATTCTTTTTGATTTGTTGAATAAAACTCTTTATTTTTGTACTTCACCGACTTATTACTTACTTACTTAAGGTGGCACTACAGTCCTGTGTGAACTAGTTCCTCATCCAACAAACTTCTCCATCTAGCTCAGTCTCTAGCTAGATGTCTCCAGTTTCGCGGTCCAAGTTGGGTGAGGTCACTTTCCACTTGTGCGCGCCACCTGATTCGTGGTCTTCCTCTACTGCGCTGTCCTGTGGGTGTGGATTCGAAGACTTTCCGGGCAGGAGCATTGGTTTCCATAAGCTCTACGTGACCCAGCCATATTATTCGTTGGCCATCTTCTCCTCCACTCCCCTTCGATGCATACGGGACCGTAGATCACACGTAGAACTTTTCTCTCGAAACGACCCAAGGTGGTTTCATCCGCTTGTTGCATTGATTAAAGATCTTTTGCGTTCTCAATGTTTCTTTACTAATGTATGTAATGTAGAGTCTATGTACATTCGCTATAATTACCTATACAGGGTTATCCATTTTCTGTTTCAAAAGTAAACGTAAATAAAAAACATGTAATTTTTTCTTTTTTATTATAAAATTTAAACGTTGAGATTATGTGTAAAACACTGCATCATTTAAATGATCACCACTCGAATTGTTGCAAGCATCGATTCTTTGGAGGTTATTTTCGACCATATTTAAACACATATAACTTGACGAATTTTGGTTTTTAAGTGCTCGAGAGTTAAAGGATTATCTGCATAAGAACGGTCTTTTGCGTAGAACTACAAAAAAGTCCAGCGGTGTTAAATTGCATGAATTTGGTTGCCAGTTGATATCGCAACGACGAGAAATTACGCGGCCAGGAAATGTTTCTTGCAATAAAGCCATATTCACTGGAGTTGTGTGGCATGTGGCACCGTCTTGGTGAAACCACATATTCTTCAAGTCGTATTTTTCAATAGCAGGCAAAAACATGTCGGTTGTCATGTGACCATAACTCTCCCAATTGACGGTGATAGTCAGTCCATCGTCGTTTTCGAAGAAGTGTAGTGGATATTAATTTATTCACCTAACATTCAATTACGTCAACAAAGTTACATCGCATCATACATAAGTTGCTTGTTTGAACGCTACCATTACTTACTTTCAATTAATGAACGCTACCATTACTTACTTTCAATTAATGAACGCGACCATTATTTACCTTCAATTAATGAACGCTTCCGATTTCGAAAATTCTGAACGCATCCTAAATTAAAATATTTTTGGTTCCCTCCTTGCTATTCCTTCCTTGTAAAAACTTTATAATCATTCAGAATCTTCTCGTCGTGTGTGCTGGATGCTCCAACAAAGCTCCCAACCTAAAAATCTTATAGTTAATGTGAAATTTATTAATATATAGAATAAAGTTAAAATATATAAAAACGTGTATATAATTTAGTGTTTAAATAAAATAAAATAATTTAGTGTTTAAATAAAAGAATAGCTACGACCAGCTATATTGGTGACCCCGACAAAGGACAATTATTCTGGATCGTCCAAATAAAATCCACTGAAACCGGAGCAACGGTGAATTGTTCACAATAACGGCACCCGTTAGCACGCCACCAAAAGCAACGGGGAAAATACAGTTCTTCGTGGGAATTTGAACGGCAAAAGTACAGTTGTGCAACAACTGCACACACGTTTTTCAACAAATTGCCTGAATTCCATCCTCACTGTTGCAGCATTTAGCACGCCACCTCAAAAAAAATATTTTTTCACCGACATCCAGAACAACCAGACATCTATATACAGCGCTACCACCACAACCACCACCACCATTTACATCGTCTCATCGCCACCAAAAGTTCAAGTAAGCGCCACTAGAAACATCTCTTCAACATCGTGTCGCCAACGTTCTAGAAGACGCCACATCTCACATCGTTTTTGCCACAGTGTGTCCAAAGGCAATTCAAGCGCTCAAGCAAGCGCTCAACCACCTCCATTCATCAATCAGCGCTCCGCTGCGCTTCTGCAATCATTGTCACAGAATCGCAATTTTTTTCACAAGTTTTTTTTTTAGAATAAATAACTTGTTTCATTGCAGAGGCGGAGGACCTTTTTTTCGCAAGTTTTTTTCTGGCACAAATAACTTGCAGAGGCGGAGCAAAATTTTTTTCTCGCAATTTTTTTTGGAATAAACAAATTGCACTTTTTTTTCACAAGTTTTTTTTAGAATAAATAACTTGTTGCAGAGGCGGAGCACTATTTTTTTTTGCAAGTTTTTTTTTTTTTGAAATAAACAACTTGCACACAATATTTTTTTTCCGAAAAGTTTTTTTTTTGTGAATAAATAACTTTTCCAAACATTTTTTTCTTCAAGTTTTTTTTGTGAAATAAAAACTTGCCACCATCCGCACAACCAGAATAGCAGCAGGTAATACTAAATACCTAACCAACATTTCATCGGCGCACACTCCGGACCCGAATAAAAACCAGCGCCCAACCAGAAAAGCAGTACAAAAAGCGGATCAGCAGCGTAACCTTCAAGCAGATTATCAAGAAACAACAAACATTTTTGTAAAAAAAAAAAAAAAAAAAACATTGTACAGGTGAGAGTTTTGTTTTCATAGCACAGCACACAATTTTAAAATCGTATTGCATATATTATATTATATTAGGTATATTATATTATATTATTTGCATATTATATCACATTTTTTCTCAAAGTAATTTTCAAATTAATATATTTGGTTAATATACATATACATACGCATTCAAAATTTTCACGTTCAGTTTACTTTTTCTCGGTTTTCGGTATTAGAGTTTTAGGGTGAGCGTTTAAGCAAACAATTTATACCGCGTTATTCGACATATTCATTCCGTCACGAGACTTCCAATCAGTTTCATTATTCACTTTTGAATTTCATTTTTTATTTCCAACAAATCATTACTATTCAACAAATTCATTCTGCCGCGGAACATTCAATCAATTTCGTGATTCACTTTCCAAATACACTTTAGAAATTCACTTTTGAATTTCGCGTTTTTTGTTTCCAAGTTTTTCATTTATGACTTTAACCAAAACCGAAATGACAGATCCTAATGGAACTGAAAATGGTTCGAATACCGGCCATACCGGAAATTTGATTTTCACTGCCGAGCACAATACACAAACCCAAGCGAGTCCTCCTTCCGTAGAGTCAATTAAACTTCGGCTTCCTAACTTTTGGAATACCAACCCAATCACCTGGTTTATTCAGGCTGAGGCACAGTTTACGGTACACAGGATATCTAGTTCCGAGACAAAATATTGTCTCACGGTAGCTTCTCTTCCACCAGACACCTGTGACTCAGTGATCGATATCCTCTCAAACCCACTACCCACCGAAAAATATCTAGCTTTAAAAGCGGCTTTAATAGAACGCCATTCAGTTTCTGAGATAAAACGGTTGGAAACGCTTATCGATAAAGCGGATATCGGTGATCGAAAGCCGTCGGAAGTATTGCGTTCGATGAAAATGTTAGCTGGCACTACTTTTAACGACGACATTATTAAGAAATTATGGATGCGTCGATTGCCACAAGCCATAAACATCGCATTACTTTCGGTAGGGTCGAAAACCTTAGATGAGTTATCTTCCTTAGCGGATAAAATCTATGAGGCATCTCAGGGTGCATTTATCTCTAGTATTTCCTCGGTGCAGCAAAATGATAACACTTCAAACACTACTAATGAACTCGAACAGAGACTCAACAAAATTGAGTCAATGATTGAAGCTTTATCACTAAGTTCACGACCAGCCATATTACGATCACGTAATAGGAGCAAGTCTTCCCAAAATTTTAGAAATAGAGACAACCGTTCTCGAAGTCGTGCTAATTCAAATTCAGGTTCAGACATTTGCTGGTACCATAGGCGTTATCGCAAAAACGCGAGAAAATGCGACAAGCCTTGCAATTTCGAAAAACAAAAATACCAAAAGCACACCGATCACCCAAACTAGATAAGCCTGCTGTTGCAGCGGCAAACATGCAGACTCCTTTGAGCCGCCGCTTATTTATTAAAGATAAAAATTCAAATCTCACTTTTCTAGTCGACACAGGAGCGGATCTCTCAGTTCTTCCTTACAGTACAAAAAGGGGATCGGCATCCCAAAATCCTTTATACTTACTATCAGCAGCTAATGGAACTACGATTCCAACATTCGGCTCAAAATTATTAAACCTTGATATTGGTCTAAGGCGAAACTTTATACACTCCTTCATATTAGCCTCTGTGAACAGACCAATACTAGGCGCCGATTTTTTAGCGAAATTTAACCTGCTGATAGATACAAAGAACAAAAAACTGATAGATCCCCTCACTAAACTTCAGACATGTGCTTCAACTATACGAACAAACGATCCGAGTCCCAAACACTTTCAAATCAATAATGATTACAATTCAATTTTAAAAAAGTTTCCTTGTTTAACACAGGAACCCAACTATTTCGCGCCAATTAAGCACACAATAGTGCACCATATAGTCACAAAAGGTCAACTTCCAGTTTCTAGGCCTAGAAGGCTTGATGCCTCTAGGCATAAAGCTGCGAAAACTGAGTTTCAACACATGATGCAACTAGGGATTTGTAAGCCATCTTCTTCGAGCACATGCTCACCTCTCCACATGGTAAAGGAAAAGAACAACCAGGATTGGAGACCTTGTGGTGATTACCGCAGATTAAATGCTGCCACGGTACCGGATTGTCATCCGATCCACCACATCCAAGACTTCTCCATGAACATACACGGCTGCAGATTCTTTTCAAAAATTGACATTGTAAGAGCTTACCACTTAATTCCTGTTGCCCCTGAAGACGTTCATAAAACGGCAATAACAACACCTTTTGGTTTATTCGAATGGCTCCGAATGCCATTCGGACTTCGAAATGCTGCACAAACGTTTCAACGTTTTATGAACGAAGTTTGTTTTGGTCTCGATTTCGTTTTCACATACATTGATGACCTTTTGATCGCCAGTCAAAACGAAGAGCAACATAAGCACCATCTCGAACTCCTTTTTAAAAGACTGGAGGAGTACGGAGTCAATATCAACCTATCAAAGTGCGTTTTCGGTGTTTCCTCTCTAGAATTTTTAAGCCACACAATCAATGCTGAAGGTATTTCCCCTTCGAAAGATCGTGTCGAAGCCATCTTAAAATTCCCAACACCTACGTCAATCAAACAGATTCAACGCTTTATAGGAATGATAAATTATTATCATCGTTTTATTCCTAAATTAGCACAGATAATCGCTCCACTTCACTCACACTTAGCACTTTTAACCAATTCGAAGAAATCAAAAAAATCTTTTTCGTGGCCTGAGGCTCTTGACAGCGTTTTTCGTGAAGCAAAAGAAGCGCTATCGAAAGTAACCCTTCTGGCTCATCCAATTCAGAATGGAACTTTCAGCATCGCTACGGATGCATCAGACACAGCTGTTGGTGCAGTCCTTCAGCAGCAAGTTCATCAATCCTGGCAACCACTAGCTTTCTTCTCGAAAAAACTCAAAGACACAGAATCCAAATACTCAGCTTTTGACCGTGAGTTACTAGCTATATATTTAGCTCTCAAACACTTCAGGTTTTTCGTCGAAGGTCGTGAAGTTACAATACTTACTGATCACAAACCACTCACTTCTGCTTTGACCAGTAAAACGGAAAGAAGTCCGCGTCAAACACGTCACTTAGACTTCATTTCCCAATTCACTACCGACATACAGCACATTAAGGGCAAAGACAACATTGTCGCCGACGCCCTTTCTCGTATTCATTGTCCCGAAACATCTGCCATAAAAAGTCAAGAGCTGGATCTAGAAACAATCGCCAAGTTACAATCCACTGACCCTGAGTTACAAGAAATTTTAAAAAATAAAAAATCAAAAAAATCTTCATTCTCACTAAAAGCGTTCGAATTCCCTCACTTAAAAATCTATTGCGAAACTTCGAATAACAAAAATAGGCCTTTCATTCCTAGTTCCTTACGTTTCAAAGTTTTCAACATTCTTCACGGGATCTCTCATCCAAGCATACGCGCCACGCGAAAACTCATAACAGATCGATACTTCTGGCCAAACATCAACAAAAGCATCAACAGTTGGACCAGATCTTGTTTAGGGTGTCAGAAGTCGAAAGTCCAAAGACACACCAAGTCAGAACATGGTAGATTCGAAGTCCCAAAAGGACGATTTGACCACATTCACCTCGACTTGGTAGGACCTCTCCCCATATCCAATGGTTTTTCATATATCCTAACAGCTGTTGATAGATTTACGCGTTGGCCAGAAGCTTATCCTCTTGTAGACATAACAGCCAATTCAGTCGCAAAAACTTTTGTTGAAAATTTCATATCTCGTTTTGGTGTACCTTTGAAAATTACTACCGACCAAGGGAGTCAATTTGAGTCCAAACTATTCAGAGAACTTTCAGGGTTGTTAGGGGTACACCGAATACACACTACGCCTTATCACCCGCAAGCCAACGGCATGGTTGAGCGTTTTCACAGGCAACTAAAGTGTTCACTTAAGGCTAGATGCAACACTATAAACTGGAGCTCAGAACTCCCAATTATTCTTTTAGGAATCCGCTCCGCAGTAAAAGAGGATTTAAACTCTTCTGCGGCAGAAATGGTGTATGGGCAGAATCTCAGACTACCAGGGGAAATTTTCATTAGCAATGAAAAACAAGAAAGTTCTCCAGATGTCTTGATAGAAAAACTGCGTAACGTGATGTGGGTATAACCCACAGAAACTAGACAAACAGAACAAGAGATTTTTATACCAAAGCATTTGAGCGAATGCAAACAAGTTTTCGTAAGAGTCGACAAAGTTAAAACCGGCCTAACGCCTTCCTATGAGGGCCCATACAAAGTAATTCGACGTTTACGAAAGTATTTCGTAGTACAAATTAAAAACAAAGATGTATCTATATCTATCGATAGATTAAAACCAGCGCACTGCATTTAGTATTTCGGTCTGTATGAGCCGGAGTAAAAATCTGATCTCACGGATGGGGAGCTCAATTGGGGGAGGGTGATGTAGTGGATATTAATTTATTCACCTAACATTCAATTACGTCAACAAAGTTACATCGCATCATACATAAGTTGCTTGTTTGAACGCTACCATTACTTACTTTCAATTAATGAACGCTACCATTACTTACTTTCAATTAATGAACGCGACCATTATTTACCTTCAATTAATGAACGCTTCCGATTTCGAAAATTCTGAACGCATCCTAAATTAAAATATTTTTGGTTCCCTCCTTGCTATTCCTTCCTTGTAAAAACTTTATAATCATTCAGAATCTTCTCGTCGTGTGTGCTGGATGCTCCAACAAAGCTCCCAACCTAAAAATCTTATAGTTAATGTGAAATTTATTAATATATAGAATAAAGTTAAAATATATAAAAACGTGTATATAATTTAGTGTTTAAATAAAATAAAATAATTTAGTGTTTAAATAAAAGAATAGCTACGACCAGCTATAGAAGTACGGTCCAATCACACCTCCGGACCAAAGAACGCAACCAAACAGTGACTTTTGTTGCATGTAATGGTCTCTCTTCAGTTACTTGAGAAAGAAAAAAGAAAATTTTGTTCGAAAAATCGCGGTGCACCACCTCTTCAAGGGATGCCTTAAATTGGCATACATCCCGATGTCTTGGAGACAAGTTAAAGTTGTTTTTATTCCAAAAGCCAGAAAATCCAGCCACGTTAACCCTAAAGACCTAAGACCTATCAGCTTATCATCATTCCTTCTCAAAACTTTTGAACGTTTGATCGATATCCACTTAAGGGCAGGTATTAATAAGTCCCTCCTTTCAAAGGCTCAACACGCCTACAACAAAGGGAAATCAGTTGAAACGGCTCTACACAGTATAGTACGTATAATCGAATATTCCCTCCATCATAAAGAGTACACCTTAGTAGCCTTCTTAGATATAGAAGGTGCATTTAACAATGTTGACACATCTGCAATTGCACGTGTATTGACATCTCTGAAGGTAGATAAGTCGATCAGCGAATTAATTAATCAAATGCTGATAAGCAGCATTATCAATTCAAAACTGGGCGATTTTACTACACAAAGGGGTGTCAGTAGAGGTACGCCACAAGGTGGTGTCCTATCCCCTCTCCTCTGGAACTTAGTAATAAATTAATTACTAATTACTCTAGAAAGAGAGGGATACAGAGTGTTTGCCTATGCGGACGATGTTGCTATTGCGGTAACGGGTAAACACCCCAATATACTAAAAGACCTCTTACAAAACGCTTTAAATAAGCTCACCAGATGGGCTAATCGGTGTGGACTAGGCGTTAACCCACAAAAAACCGACCTTGTCCTCTTCACAAGGAAATACAAAGTCCCACACATTGACCCTCCCCTCATAAACGGTGTACCACTTAAATTCTCTGAACAAGCAAAATACTTGGGTCGCATTTTAGATAAGAAATTAAGTTGGAAACCTTATATTCAAGAGAGAATAAACAAGGCCACAGTAGCCCTGTTCTCCTGTAAAAAGGCCATTGGTAATAAATGGGGCCTACAGCCCCGCATTACACACTGGCTATACATCTCGGTCATAAGACCGATCCTTACTTATGGAGTAGCGGTATGGTGGACGGCGCTAGATACAGCGACAAATCGCGATAAACTCAGCAAAGTCCAACGAACAGCCTGCCTGTGTTTGGGAGGTACACTTCGCTCCACCCCCTCCGCTTCACTAGATGTTCTGTTCCATCTAATACCGCTGGACATTTTCAGCAAGCAAACAGCCGCTAACACTGCCATACGGCTTCAAGCCTCCTCTCTGTGGATCAATAATGGAATTGGCCACACCACTATTTTGAACTCGTTCAGAACTATAAACAGTAATATTGACTACACTATACCCCATCCTCAGTTTAATAACTATTGCTTCAAAGTGACTATACCTCCCAGGTCTTCTTGGGAGAATACATAATTTTTGAACGATGGTCCTATAAACTTCTATACAGACGGATCAAAAACGGAGGATGGGGTTGGTGGAGGCGTATACTCAGATAGACTAAACTTAAGTCTCTCCTTTCGTCTACCCGATCATTGTAGCGTGTTCCAAGCTGAAATCCTGGCTATAAAAGAAGTCCTATCCTGGCTTAGAGAAAACGTTATATCAACTAATGATATACGCATCTTCTCGGATAACCAAGCCGCGTTAAAGTCCCTAGACTCTGTCTCCACAAACTCATTAACAGCCCTAAATTGTCGATCATCTCTTACGGAGATGGCTACACAGTTCAACATTCACCTTCTCTGGGTGCCGGGCCATAGAGACATTCCAGGAAATTGCAAATCTGATGAACTTGCAAAAAGCGGAACAACTTTACCTCTGCTGGCTCATAATGCTAACTTAGGTATCTCTCTAGCTACATGTAAACTTATGCTAAAGCAAGATACCATAGAGAAAACAAACCTCAGGGGGAATAACACCACCACCTGTGTCGCAACAAAACTAATTTGGCCTATTCTTAGCGCCAGGCGCTCAAAACAATTAATCTATCTGAGTAGATTGCACATTAGCTACGTTATAGGTGTCCTGACTAGGCACTGCTTAATAGGAAGGCATGCTATTCGACTTGGAGCCCCTGCAAATGATTTTTGTAGGAGTTGCTTGGACGAAGAAGAAGAGGAGACAATCTCTCATCTTCTGTGCACATGCCCTGCCTTATCACACAGACGTAGAATCCACCTTGGAGACTACTACTTTAACGATCTAAAAAATTCAGACATTACTTGTCTCCTACGCTTCATTCTAAGCTCCAATTGGTTCAACGAGTTAAGCTGATTAACTGATCCATGTGGTATCACAATGGAACATACTTTGGTCTAAGTATGTTGGATGTCCCAACCAACAGCCACTTTAACCTAACCTAACCTAACCTCGCCTGCTGTTACAGAATCACCATTTTTTATTGTTAGACTTTTAACTGAAACAAACAAATTACTTTATCAACTAAGTTTGACAGATATCGAATTTCCAGCCCTATACTTTTGAAACCGCAAAATGGATACAATCTTTTATTGTTGACGCTTTGCTTCTTAACTGCCAAATATTTTTAAACGACATTCCAAAATTAAAATTTCAAACTTCTATTGCTCCCTTAAGCTTCAATCATCCAAAAAAAAACAACCCTACATGGGTGCTTCGCTGATAATTATATAGTGTCTCTAAGTGCATTCTTAAGTTTTGACGTTTTCGAAAATGTATTAACATTCTGAGCTTAATGACAGATCTGAGATGTTTTCAAACATACACAAATGCACTTTTTCTGTTCGTTTGTTTTTAACGGTTTTTATGAATAGACGTAAGCTTAGACCAAAAGCTTAAAATTCCAACTTAAAGTGAATTTTTTAATACCAACCAAACAAAAAAATGCTTAAGAAATTTAAATGTGTGAATTTTTTAAATCGAAAGAGTTTTTTCCTTGTAATACATATTTTCTATTTATTTTGACACAAATATTTTATTTTAAAAATTAAAAATCAAATTTACAAAATTTTCGTTAACAGGAAAAAGAGTTTTTTTTTATAAGAAAAAGGAAACAGTTCCTTGATGGTCTAAGGACACTTGACACTTTACAATATTGTTATGTCTTTTTCCCTCAGTATTACTCTTTAAAAATAACAACAAAAATGTACATAATTTTAGAAATCCTACAGGAAACAATAATTAAAAAGAAGTATTGAATATTTAAGTTGGGCAGAAAAAAACAAATATTTACTGTATTTTGAAATTTAAAAAGTACCTGCAAAAAAATGTCTTTTCAAAAATTTAAATACCATTTGATTTCTTAAAACCATCTTATTTTTACAAAATTTTTATTTGAAAATCGTAAAGCCGGATTTGTTTTTAATAAAATTTCAATATATAAAATTCTTCAGTTTTAGTTCAAAATATTTTTAGTATACAGTTATATAGAACTTATTAGTAAATGTTTTACATTTCAATTTCGTAAAAAAATATTGGCCCGTTTTCAAGATATTGAATTTCTTAAAAAAACTGTTTAATTTATTTTTTTAATAAAACATAAAAACATTGACATTTTTGATCATGAAGTATTATTCAGGCAATATGAGAGTTTGTTCAGAAAAATTATTGAAATCGGTGGATTAATTCTTCAAAAAACTTAAACACAAAATAAAAGTTCTATGGAGGGTATCCTTCTGGAGTAATATAAAAATTACTTTGCTTTTATTGAAATAAGCCAAATAAAGAAAAAATGTTAGAAAATATTAGAATTTTTAATTTTTCAAATTTGTATGAGTTCGAAATTTTTAAGAATGCAATACTTCCTATATATTTACATAATTTCTATGTGTCACAAGTAAAAATACTTATTTCATGAAAAAATTTCATTGTCAAAATAATGCGCTTTTTCGGGTTCATGCACAGTTAAAATAATTTAAAAAAAAAAAACTATTTTAAGATTCAAAATTTTACCTGAAAAACAAGTTTTTCTTCAAAAATTTAAATGCCATTTTATAAATCAAAAAACCCTTGGTTTTTCAAGTTTTTTTTTTCGAAAATCGTTAGAGCGGTTTTTTTTCAAATTCATTTTTTATATATAAAATTTATCAATTTTGTTCTAAGAATAATTTTGGTATTCAGTTGTTCAGTGATTGTAAATATACGCTCTACATTTGAATTTCGTAAAAAAATGTTAACCCGTTTTTGAGATATAGAATTTAAAAAAAAAACATTTTTTTAAAAATCCAAACAAAAAAAATTGCATTCTTGATAACCAATAATATTGTTAAGACAATATAAGAGCTCGTTCAAAAAAATATTGAAATCGGTTCATAAGTTGCTGAGAAAATTAAAAAACAAAATAACGGTTCTATTAGCGGTACCTTTCTGGAGCAATACAAAAATATGATTTTCTTACAGAATAAAATAAATAAATTAGGTGGCGCAACAGTCCATGAAGAACCAGGGCCTAGTGACTTACAACTCTCAACCATTCCGGTGTGCGTGTAATGCTTTCAGAGATGGAAGGGACCTACAGTTTATATGCCGAATCCGAACGGCTAATTTGAGAAAGCACTTTTCATGACAAGAATTACTCTTGGAGGATTTGTCAATTTCTCGCAAGAGGCAGTACCCGTGAAAAAAAGTTAGGTGGCACAGGCAGGGATTGAACCCAAGACCCCTTGCATGACAGTCCAACGCACTAACCATCACGCTACGGGTACTACAGAAGCCACGTTAAAAAATAAATTTTTTGAGAAAATTAAGAGAAAAATTGAGAAAATTCGAATTTTCATTTTTTAATTAATAATAATATCATTTTTATAATTATGTTTGATTAAAATCTCGAGTTCGAAATTTGTTACGAATGCAAATGTATTTTGTGTGGCTTAAGTTTGGGGGTATTTAAAGACGACGCGAAGTTTATTTTACACAAGATGGCACAAAACAATTGAAATTTGTCAAGAAAATTTACCTAACCTTGTTATTTCTCGAAGAGGTATTCAAAAATTTTATACCAAGATCTGATTTCACACCTTTAAACTTTTTTCTCTGACCCAAATAAAATAGTCGTTTCAAGACCTTCAAAATTCAAATTTCTAAAGTTATCGGTGACATTATCGCTGCAAATGTACGAATTGCTCAAGGAAATTTTGACATTTCTGTGAACTGTTTAAATAACATACGCTTGTCTTTGCAATGGACTACAAATCTATGGATTTATCCTAAAAAAATACCAGTTTCTTATTGGAAAACCTTGAACTATTTACTATTTAAAAAATTTCAAATAACATTACTTCAACCTCAATTTAATTAAATAACCACATTTTTAACCAAACCATCAGATACTATCTCTTAACACAATCCTTAGTTACCACTCTAAATTTTGTAATTTCCGGTTACGGTAGTATTTTTGTTTTTGAAAACTACATTTTGTGTATTTCATTTCGAAACTCCTTGAAGAGTAAATAAGTAAACCCAAATTAAATGCCCCAAATAACTTTAAGTTTCTCCCTGCTTCATCACATTACCAGGTATACGAGCGTAGGAGTAGCTACTTTCCGCATTTACATCAAAATGTATCTAAGGATTATAGCAAAGGATGCTGATACATCTTTCCGTATAACTAACAAAATAAATGTTAAACTATATAGAAACACTCGTATAGAACAAATCACAGAGAAAAAGCTTAACTACGTTGAAAATAATTTTATACAAAGATCCTTTTTCATGATGATGAACCAACCAGAGTTCCAAAATCCCAGCATGACTTCATCATCAAAGCATCAACTAGATACGTACAAATATACACTAACGCCGCCGCCACGCCACTAAGACCCTCCCCCACATTAATCCTTATCCGCGCTTTTGTGCAGTCATTCGTAAATAAATTCGTTTATTGTCCGTTTTTTTTTTTTAAGGGAAAGGGATGAGAAAACGTACAAAGTATTCTTGTTGTGTCCTTAGAGCGCCACAACGTTACCAAAAGAAATGTACGAATTGTTAAGCAATTTATTAAGTGCGGGAAGTTAAGAAAATTCCATTTCCTCTTGAATAACCCGCTCACCTCTAAGGAGGTATATAAATACTTACCTTTTGTTAAGGTAAGACGAAGTTAAAGTAAGGTATTTTAATATAGCCCGCGTTATGTGGGAGGTATTGCGATAAGCTTCTGAAGACACTTACTTGAAAAGAAAAGCTGCGGGCGCTACGAGACAGAACGAGACGAGAGTAAGGAGGACACTTTTTGGATGAAAATTAATTATGTGAACTTATCATAATTTAGATAAACCTGCCAATTTAAAGTTAGAAGGCTGCTTCCGATTCTGATGCTGCTCAGTTAATATTTCCGGCAAATATTCACTTAAGCTTAAGATTATCAGGACGCAACCAGGAATTAAATTCATTTTATAAAAGCAGAACTATACTCGTAGGAACCTACTCCTTAAAAACACCCAAGAAAAAGCAAACCCTTGGGAAATATTTTTGGAGCTATGTAAATACGAGTACCTACAACCTACTTCCTGCACCACGCAGGAAATTAAGAGCAGGAATGGTTTTCTTTCTTCTTCATCTTTTTACTTTGCATTTCCTCAACTTTTATGAATGGAAATGAATATAATACTCTTATATTTTCTCTTTGGCTGGCTTTTCAGTGCAGAGGCGAGGCAGACAGGATAAATCATTAGCCACCTTGGTTATAAGTTGGTTGACTGATGCGAGGTAACGAGTTGCGAGTCGCTGTGCGAGGAGTCAACGTTCTCGACTTTAAGGACTAAAATGGAGTACGCGAGTAGCTCTAAGCTGATGTGTTCGCTACCGCTAAGGGAAGAAATCCCTGATGTGGTTAGGGAGACTGTTAAAAGTTATTCTCTAAATGTGTGTGTGATTTTTTCCCAGGTTAAGCTTGCATTAGTTTAACACTGGTAAGGTACAATTTTTGCAAAAGAAGTAAGTTGTGATTTTGTTTTTCTTTCACTAATTTTTTTTAAGTTTTTTTCTTTATTTGCTTTAAGCTTTTACTTTAATTCGTTCTTTACTCAAGAGATAAGAGAGGATTTTAATTTTCATTTTCCCAAAGGATAAAAATCATGTACAATTTATGTCTTTTTTTTCTTTTAACTTTTCTAAGTTGTTTTCACGTAGAAGACATCAGAACTACTTTCAACAAGGCAATTAGCTTAAAAAACGCAAGCGAGAGGATTTTTTTAAAGGATTAACTTCAATTAAACATACTCGTATAAATGGTGGTGACAGTCTAAGTTTGTACTCAGGTGAAGTTTTAAAGTTTTCTTCTATTATAGATTTATACGCAGTTATTTAAATGGATAATAGATTATGGACCCTGTTTTGATTTTGATTTTTGTATTTGTAAGAGACGAATAAAATATTTACGATCCGGGATAATCAGATTAAATGTAAGTGATTATTTTGGATTTTGAACTATCAACGTTTGATTGTGACTTTTGTATATAAGAATATTGGCAAGGACCTGCGATTCAATAAAATATCTTATCGCAGCTGTATCGGCCAACGTTAGTGATGTGAAGACCATGAATCATCGACACCGCCCCGCCGCGCCACCGTTCGCAAAAATTGGGCCTCTATTACTCTACTTTTCCGAAAATTTTGAGGACTAAACTTAGATGTGAAGCCTTTCAAAATAAAACTGATGCAAGAATTAAAGCCAAAAGACTTACCCAAATCCTGAAGTTATGATGAATAGGCTCTTCAAAAAGCAAGCAGAAAAAGTAATTGTTTGATACGGATCAAAGACTCGGGGAATCATTGGACCAAATTTCTTCAAAAATTATGCGAATCGCAACGTGAATGTGAATGGTGAACGCTTCAGTTCGATGATAACTGTAGTATTGTTACTTTGTATTAATATTGAGTTATAATTATAATCTTAAAAAAAGTCGAAACTGAATAAATATTCAGTGAAAATGAAAATAATAAAATTATTCTACGTGAGCAATCAAGCAAAATAGATGTTTATTTGTTTATTTGTTTATGTCATTTGTAAAAAATGTGCGTAACACTACGTCATCGTCAGTTCCTACGCTCGTTTTCAATGACACTCCCTATGTAAGCTCGATTGATAAAGCCAATTTGCTTGCAGCACAGTTTGCTGTTAATTCGATGCTGCCAGTGAGTGACATGACTCCGCCTGTACTTGAAAGCGTAAACGATTCTATGGGACGAATCTTCTTTCGCACTCGTTCAGTTACTAGAGTACTTAAAAATCTTGACATTCACAAATCCGCTGGCCCGGATAGTATCCCCGCTATTGTTCTGAAGAGGTGTTCTTCAACGTTGGCAAAACCACTGCGTAAGCTTTTCCATCTGTCCTATTCTACAGGTCTCTTTCCGAGTGGATGGAAAATTGCATTTGTCCAGCCTGTCCCTAAAAAAGGCGAATCCTCCTCACCATCTAACTATCGTCCAATTGCACTTATTTCCCTTCTTTCCAAGGTCATGGAAACACTGATCAATTTTCAGCTTAAGAAATATCTTGAAGAACGGAAGCTTCTTAATGACCGGCTTTCGTTGCAATAGGTCCACTGGTGATCTCATGGTTTATCTCACCGAACAGTGGAACAAATCTTTACATCGTTTTGGAGAAAGTAAGATTATTGCACTTGATATTTCAAAAGCATTTGATAGAGTTTGGCATCAAGCTCTCTTATCGAAAATGCGTGCATTTGGTATTGATGAATCCCTTCATCGTTGGGTTTGAAATTACTTTTCAGACCGTTCAATTCAAGTAGTATTGGACGAGTTCAAATCTGATATTCACAAAATAAACGCTGGTGTGCCCCAGGGCTCCGTTTTGTCTCCGACGCTGTTCTTTATTTTTATAAATGATCTTTTGTCTGAAACTTCTAACCCACTAAATTGTTTCGCGGATGACAGTACCCTCAGCTTTTCATATTCGTTTTTAGATTCTCATCCTTGTCCTTCGGATTTGGAACTTCAACGGCAGCGTATGATAAGCTTATTAAATTCTGATCTCGACAGCATTGCACAATGGGGAATCAAAAACCGTGTAGAATTTAATGCTTCGAAAACTCAATGCTGTCTACTGTCACAAAAGCGTAACCCTCCCCCAATGCCACTATCCATGAGTGCTACTTGCATTGAGGAGACTGAACAGCTATCAGTCTTAGGTATGTGCATTACAAACCACTTATTGTGGAGTGATCACATATTTGACATCGCCAAAAATGCTGCTAAGTGTTTAGGTTTTCTCCGACGATGCAAGAAGTTTTTTACCCCTTCTGATCTGGCTATAATTTATAAAGCCTATATTCGTCCAAAACTTGAGTACAATTCCCATATTTGGGCAGGTGCTCCTATAACCCACTTGAGTCTCTTGGACAGAATTCAAAAGAGAGCTCAAAAATGATAGGTGACCGTTGTCTAACTGAAACTTTTGCATCTCTCGAGCACCGTCGCAAGGTTTCATGTCTCTCATTATTTTATCGCTACTTCCATAAGCAATGCTCTAATGAAATAGCCAGCTGCATTCCTCCCCTCAAACGATTCAACCGTAATACTCGTTCTTTTAGGAATGCCCATCAGTTTACCCTTGAGCCCAATTTCGGACGTACTATTAAGTACAGAGATTCTTTTTTTAGTCGCACTACACGAATGTGGAATGCTTTACCAGACTCAATATTTCCCACTCATTACAATGTGCAGGCATTCAAAACCAATGTGCATCGGTATCTCCTTTCAAATCCTATCCTTCCTTCCTAATTACTCGCACTGTGTATAATCATTATAAGAGTATTCATATCCCCTTGAGTGCGCGTACAATATAAAAAAACAAATTTAACGACACTACATTGGCGACGAGGATTACAAGAAAAAAAAAGCAATATAAAATATATATACATATAATATATTGATCCATAATAGATAAAAAAAAGAAAGAAGGACAAAAAAAAAAAGGACAAAATAATCAAAATAAAAAAAAAAAAAAAAACTTATACTCAAATTGAATTTGGTAAACTAACAAAACAATGGCTAATCATTTAGGTATGCATATTGGTGTGATACAAAAAATTTATATATATATTTTTTTGTTTTCATTGGGTAAAACAATTTATCCTTAACATTAGTTTATTTAATTGACTCAAATTTATTTGAGCAGCTTAAATGCTGGAAAAGAGAAAAAAATAAAAGAAAATAGATACAGGTCTGAATTACAATTTGATGAGCCAGGCCAGCAGATGTGGGAGACTCTGAAAACAAACAAAATTATTGTAACGAACCAACGGAAGGAAACAGGAAAAGTTTTTAAAGCATATGGTGGACATGAATTACCTTTAATTGGTGCATTTACGGCTAAACTAGAATTATCAGGAAAACATAATAGTGACTTTTACGTGATTCAAGGTGAAGGACGAGATACAGCCACTCAAATTGGTATTTTGAAAATTGATATAGTCAACCATATCAATGAAAAGAAGATTGAACCTGTTGGAAAAATAAAGGGAATCTTGATATATATTCCAATAAAGAAGGATATTTTGCCAGTCATATAACCATATCGTAGAATTTCAGTGGCTTTAGAAAAAAAGTTGATCTAAAATTAGATGAACTTCTTTCGCAAGATATAATTGAGAAAGTAAATAGACCAGCAAAATGGATTTCTCCAGTCGTGGTTGTGCCAAAAGGAGACGATATTCGCTTGTGCATCGATATGCGTCGTGCAAATGAAGCGATTGAACGCGAAAATTACCCACTTCCTACAATAGAAGATTTTTTACCACACCTTGGAAAAGGAAAACTCTTTTCAAAACTTGACGTAAAAAACGCATTTCATCAGATTGAAATATCGGAGGAGTCAAGAGAAATCACCACCTTTATTACTCGAAGAGGGTTATTTCGTTATAAGCGATTGATGAACTTTTCCAAAAAAAAAACCATGGAGAGTAAGCAGACTATAGCGATAGTAATAATAGACTCCCAAAAATTGAGTCCGAAAAAACTACGTCAAGAAAAGCCACAAAATTGTTAATATCAGATTCTTTCTCATTTTCTGGGTTTTTGAATTTTTGTAGCGTTTTTCCCAATAATAGAAATTGGAACAAAAAAGAATATATTCTTTTTGAAAAAAACAACTAAGTTTCAGAACAATTTCTTACATTTCTGTGTGAAAGCAACAATAAAAACCATCTAAACTATTGTGTTTTATTCTTAAATATGGCATATTTAGAGAACTGTTTGAATATTGGAATGCTTTCATATGTAAAGAGTCAACTAAATTAAACATTTAGACTATATGTATCCTGCTGGACAACAGCGTTCTAAAATAATTTAACAACTAAAGTTGTCACTTTAGCCCTTGAAATATGTACATTTATGGTTAAGATACACATTATGTTATATCAATTTTGTTAGCCTCTTTTACAAAACATTAAAGAACATTTTTAAGCGGTGAGTAAAAACTTGTTTATATGTTAAGCGTGTAACCCCTCCCTGATTAAAAGTCTGGATCCGCCCTTGGTGCCAGGCTATAGAGACATTCCAGGAAACTGTAAGGCAGATCAACTCCCCATCAGAAATGGTACAGTACAACCAACAAAGCACACCACGTGGTTAGGCATATATGCTCAAATGACTTTTGCAGAAGCTGTATGAAGAAGAAAAAGAAAGAAACGTGCCCTGCTCTAGCTCAAAAATACAAGAACTACCTATTAGAATTCTTCTATAACGATCTAAGTGATCTCAATCACATTAATATAATCAGTCTTTCAGGATTCGTAAGAAACTCAAATTGGTTTCATTGAGCTCAGAACAAAGCCTTGAAATTCATATGGTATCATAATGGGCCAATAAACTGATCTAAGTGCCTCCTACTTCATACCGGACAGCCATTTTAACCTAACTAAACCTAACCTAATTTGAGGCTTGTCAATTGGCCACTAAGATCGTGTGATTAAATGCCTGTAGTCTATTTCTTGTAGAGCTTTGCTAAAGTCAACATCGAAACATTTATTCGTGGGATATCGGCCGATAGGTATGCTAAAATTGGACTAAGTGAATGGAGCGTTTAAGGGGAAGCCGCTTTCCAACGTTTGCTTGAAATAATCTTCAAACATTAAATTACACCAATATTATGGATTCAAATAAGGTATTAAGACATTTTTTTGAATTCAATGTATTATTAACTTCCCATAGGAAGTTATTGTAATGGGTCTGATTTGTCGAACTGAAAATTTTGACATTTTTCGACGTTTCAAGGTCCCTTGAATCGAAATAAAAGATTTTTAGAAAGATGTTTGTGCGTGCGTGTGTACGTACGTTCGCGAGGTTTTTTTCGTCGTCCAGATATCCAGAAGAGATATCGACTTCAAATAAATTTTGTTATACAGATAATAAGGCAGAAAGATGCAGAAAGGGCTCTCAAGAAAATTGCGTGGGTGGTTTTTTTACCAAAGCAGTTTAAACAAAATGTGAACATTTTGGTTAACCCTAAATATCTCATGAACTAGTGACGCTAGAGACTTGAATTAAATTTTATGTTATATATTGTAATGTGACACAAAACAAGTATATTTTTAGAAAAAAATCCAATTAACGGTTTTTTTATAAACCAAAAAAACTGAAAAAAAAAATTTGTCACCTCAAAAATTTTACGACTAAAATACGATTTCATCTCCAAAAAAATTTTGTGCAGCGAAGAATAATGTTTTTGACATCTGATAAAATTTTGAGAAAAATATAATTGAAAGTTTTTTTAATAAAAAATAAAAACCTAAAAAAACATTACTCAAATTTGGTAAAAATTGAATTTCGACTCAAATATCTTCTCAAAAACTTAAGATTAAGGCTTATTTTGTATTATAAGAAATATTATTTTCAAAACTCTGAAAAATGTTGAGAAAAATCGAATTGACAGTTTTTTTTACAAAAAATAAAACCCAAAAAAAATTAATAAAAGTTGGTAAAAAAGTGATTTTCGACTAAATTATCTTTTCAAAACTTTGAAATATTGACTTAAAACTACTTTTATCTTTCAAAAAATATTGTTGTCAACATTTAGTAAAATTTTAAAAAAAAACCTAATAGACAGTTTTTTCACAAAAAATTAAAAACCGAAAAAAAATTTAACAAAATTTGTTAAAAATTGATTTTCGACTCAAATACCGAAGAAAAAATTTAACAAAAGGTGTTAAAAATGGATTTTCGACTTAAATATCTTTTCAAAAATTTGAGATAATGGCTTCAAACTAATTTTATCTTATAGGAAATATTGTTTTTAACATTCGATAAAATTTTGAGAAATGTCGAATTGACAGTTTTTTTTACAAAAAATAAAAACCTAAAAAAAAAAACAATACTAAAACTTGGTAAAAATTTACTTTCGACTCAAATAGCTTTTCAAAATTTAAAAACTTATTTTATTTCACAGAAAATATTGTTTTCGATATTCAGTAATTTTTTTATGAAAATCCAACAGTCCGTTTTTTCATTAAAAAATAGTACACAAATTTGGTAAAAATTGATACATTTAGACAAACTTTTAAGCAAGACAAATCGACAGACGTGATGTTAAGTTATCAGTGTGGGTCGCATCCCAGCCTTTTTTTTATTAATTTTCAATAGATGTTAAAAAATCACTCGTTATAAAAAATAGCTTCTCATTATAAAAGTTCAACAATAATTTCCTAAGAACTAAAATAAATTAAATTAATTTAAATAAAAAAATAACGTCAAAAATAAGAAACCCGATACAGACTAATTAATATTTCTAGTTAAAATTGTATTTTTGAATACCTTCCTATTAATTTATTAAAAATTTATCATATTTCTATGCCTGTGGGTATTTATACAAAATATTACTTTTAATTTTAACTCATTATATTTTTAATTTATATCCATACAATTTTTGGCTAACCAATATTTTTTTAAAACCATAAAAGTGAGAATGGACAAATTTTTAGGAAAAACCAAACAAAGAAATACAGGATGGTTTTAATAATTCCCTTTATTTTTAATTTTAACCACACACAAGTAGTATAATCATTAAAATCAATCAATCAATTTGAAATTTATCAAAAAAGAGAAAAAGGACATTCACATGGAATTAAAAATATATATATTTTTTTTTAACTGATGCAGCTAATTAGATTTCAACAGAAATACAAATATAATTTCCAGCCAAAGGATCCTTATTAACTTGAATTGAAAAATTCAATAAATCATAATACTTAACGTATATCCGGTTTCCTGTCATGGCGGGCGGATGGTACATACATTTATACGAATCAACTTGAAGTTGGGGGAGTGGATTATGTATAGACCTGCTATAGCTACTTATTAAAAACATTAATGGTTCCTAACATCAAAATCCCCTTCGATTTACAAAAGTTTCTTTATACAATTTTGTTTTTAATTTTATTTTTCTCTAAGCTGCCAGTCACTTACTTTATCAATTTCGTGCTCTCAAATGAACAATTTAAAAATCATTCGCTTCAATTGAGAATTTTGTTGTTCGAAATAAAAATACTTGCAGGCGGCATTCTCAAATCTCGAGTTACGAAAAAGTATGTACATACATACGAACAAACGTACATACATCATATATCCTGGATAATGTATGTTGAGTGTGTATCTACATAGATACCATAGTATAGTTCACAGTTAGAAGGATATGTATACAGATATAGATTCGATTGTATGGGAGAGGACTATCGAACAGCAACAGCATTCCTTGATGTGGGATGAAACCTTGATTTGTTGAAATTTCAGTTTGTAAGGACCTGAATGCTGATGGTGCACTCCCTGTTCCCAGTGTTGTTGCTACTGCCTGGTGCTGCATCGGCACGGCATAGCAGCATATTGGCAAGAGGGTGGTGAGCGCAGCAGGATACATAGCAATCAAAACACAATTCTTTGAAAGGATGCAGTTCAGCGTTCGTCGTCGTTTTTGTCGTTTTGAAAAAGTTCATAGGATACAAAAAAAGTATCAAAAACATAGGAACAAAAATGATAAACTACAACAAAAATACCGAAGGAATAGCGATACACAAAATAAGGATACAAATACTGGCAGCAGATTGAAAGAGCTGAGAGTTTCCTCCTTCGATGTCTATTTTTCCGCACATGGCTGCGTTCGAGTATTTTCAGTTTTATTTTTTTTTTGGGAATTTTCAGCAATGGGTTTTTGAAAAACGATCAAATCGAAGATTTTCGATTTTTTTTTTTCATGTTGGCTTCCACCGACCAACGACGTTCGAGGACAACGACGACAACGTTGGCTGGAGGAATGCTGAACAAGGTCATTCGATTTGGGCAAAGGTTTCGACTTTCGAGTGTATATTATGGAGGTATACGGTGTTCATCCTGATTGTTGACATCCCAGGGATGATGCTTTAGTTATTCCTATCCTATCCCATTGCTGCATCAGCCACAGGGTTTATTCATCTCATACTAAATTTTTTTGGCTGCAGGCACAGAAGCATTCCCAGAATTTTGAGTATAAGGGGCAGTTTCATATATATGTACATACATATGTGCAAGAAAAATAATAGATATTGGATACCAAGACCCAGATGGCAGGTTTTCAAAGAGTGATTGAAAACCTCATAAAATCTACATCTGTTTCGGATGATTTAGTCAATCCTCAGAAATATTACATGGAATTTCGATGTTGAATTGTCCGACATATTCACAAATTCAAGGAAGGAAAATGAATGAAGGATGCAAGTTAGTAATGAGCTTCTCAAAAAGTTTGTTTGACAAAAGGGCTCGTGAATTGAAATACAAAACTGTTTTCATTTCAAAATTTAAGAAGACAGATTTCGAATTGTTGGGGGAAGTTGATTACCTTTTATTAATAACTGACAGCTATCAAAGGTTGTCAAAATTTCATTCTGCAAATTGAAACTTTGGAAGGTGTTCATATTGGTTTCATTTAATAAGGTTCATCACATTACTCCGCCCTCACTTGATGACATGAAAGAAATACGAGTAGTTAGGTACATAAGTAAATTACAGTAGGTTAGGTTAGGTTAAAGTGGCTGTTGGTTTGGGACGTCCAACACACTTAGACCAAAGTATGGTCCGTTGTGATACCACATGGATCAGTTAATCAGCTTAACTCGTTGAACCAATTGGAGCTTCGAATGAAGCGTAGGAGACAAGTAATGTCTGAATTTTTTAGATCACTGGTATCGTTAAAGTAGTAGTCTCCAAGATGGATTCTACGTCTTTGTGATAAGGCAGGGCATGTGCACAGAAGATGAGAGATTGTCTCCTCTTCTTCTTCGTCCATGCAACTCCTACAAAAATCATTTGCAGGGGCTCCAAGTCGAATAGCATGTCTTCCTATTAAGCAGTGCCCAGTCAGGACACCTATAACGTAGCTAATGTGCAATCTACTCAGAGAGATTAATTGTTTTGAGCGCTTGGCGCTAAGATTAGGCCAAATTCGTTTAGTCGCTACACAGGTGGTGGTGTTATTCCACCTGAAGTTTGTTTTCTCTATGGTATCTTGCTTTAGCATGAGTTTACATGTAGCTAAGGGGATACCTATGCTAGCATTGTGAGCCAGCAGAGGTAAAGTTGTTCCGCTTTTTGCAAGTTCGTCAGCTTTGCAATTTCCTGGAATGTCTCTATGGCCCGGCACCCAGAAAAGGTGAATGTTGAACTGTGTAGCCATCTCCGTAAGAGATGATCGACAATTAAGGGCTGTTAGTGAATTTGTAGAGACAGAGTCTAAGGATTTTAACGCAGCTTGGCTATCCGAGAAGATGCGTATATCATTTGTTGATATTACGTTTTCTCTAAGCCAGGATAGGACTTCTTTTATAGCCAGGATTTCAGCTTGGAACACGCTACAATGATCGGGTAGACGAAAGGAGAGACTTAAGTTAAGTCTATCTGAGTATACGCCACCACCAACCCCATCCTCCGTTTTTGATCCGTCTGTGTAAAAGTTTATAGGACCATCGTCCAAAAATGATGTATTCTCCCAAGAAGACCTGGGAGGTATAGTCACTTTGAAGCTATAGTTGTTGAACTGAGGATGGGGTATGGTGTAGTCAATATTACTATTTATAGTTCTGAACGAGTTCAAAATAGTGGTGTGGCCAATTCCATTATTGATCCACAGAGAGGAGGCCTGAAGCCGTATGGCAGTATTAGCGGCCGTTTGCTTGCTGAAAAAGTCCAGCGGTATTAGATGGAACAGAACATCTAGTGAAGCGGAGGGGGTGGAGCGAAGTGCTCCTCCCATACACAGGCAGGCTGTTCGTTGGACTTTGCTGAGTTTATCGCGATTTGTCGCTGTATCTAGCGCCGTCCACCATACCACTATTCCATGAGTAAGGATCGGTCTTATGACCGAGATGTATAGCCAGTGCGTAATTCGGGGCTGTAGGCCCCATTTATTACCAATGGCCTTTTTACAGGAGAACAGGGCTACTGTGGCTTTGTTTATTCTCTCTTGAATATTAGGTTTCCAACTTAATTTCTTATCTAAAATGAGACCCAAGTATTTTGCTTGATCAGAGAATTTAAGTGGTACACCGTTTATGAGGGGAGGGTCAATGTGTGGGACTTTGTATTTCCTTGTGAAGAGGACAAGGTCGGTTTTTTGAGGGTTAACACCTAGTCCACACCGATTAGTCCATCTGGTGAGCTTATTTAAAGCGTTTTGAAAATTACAGTAAGAACGAGATAAAACAATTAAATGTCATTATTAGTCACCGGAGTCCGAGTGCGAACATCGCCTTGGGATAGAGAATCGACATTTTAAGTTATCTCAAACTGACAGCTGTCAATTTTTTTTTGTGTCTAGTGTTGCCAGCACTAAACTATATAGACGTGATGGTGAATTTAAATATTGCATTGATTCTGCAATACTCTTAATTACTAATTTTAAATAATGTATATTTGTAAGTTAGGTTCGGTATCTTTTTTAAGTGATATCCCTCCACGAACTCCATTTACATACGGTCTTTTTTTTAAAAAGAACAAAATACGAACAAAAGAAAAAAACTGTCCACTGTTGAAGTTGAAGCTGAAACAGTTTCCAAAAAGGCCAACCATATTGACATGAAATGGTTCACTATCCCTAGGTTTGACTTTTTAAAATATATCTCTCCTGTCTCCTTGTATCTGCTTTTTTTTTCAATTTTTATTTTTTTTTTGAAAATGATGAAGAGAATTGAAGTACGATGGAATAGGTAAGCGGAGCAGAGCACTCTGAAATTCTATCAATCGAATTTGACTTTTTAAATAGAAATAAAAAAGTTTAAATGAATTTGATTTTATTATAGAGGCAGAGGAATATGAATAAAAGTTATAGCATAGGTAAAACGTATTAAAATATGCAAGTCTTAACGAGCATTTACACGTATTTAGATACACAACGAATTGAAAGACAATTAAAAATGTAATACCTTGAAACGTTTAAAACTGTCAGTAGAAAATTAAACTAATAATGTTATCAATTCGATTATTAATACAACAAAAAGGTCAGGAAGGTTAATTAGGTCATGGAAATGTGTACATCAAGGTTGTTAAAGTTCTTCAATTAACGAACTAATTAAGCGTATATTTGTAAAATTAGCTTTAATTTCATTGCGTTATACGTCCTTCATTAAAAGTTTCAAATCTTTCTATTTAAATAAATCGAAATGTACGGCAGATATCATTGGCATTTTGTATGTGTTTAAAAAGCGGGAAAAATCTTGGAAAATTAGATGAACAAAATTTCCTTATTTCGAAAAGAAAAAAATTGAGAGATTTATTTGTACGCCATAAACAATTTCATCAACATACCTTTGAATAAAACTAGATTTAGTGGGTTAATATTTAGGAAGCAATTTTTGAAATGAAACCTTATGAAGGTATAACACTTTTTTCATACAATTGATAAAGTTTTAATATATTACAGTTTGAATGTTTGTTGGTTTAAGTTTGGAAACATATTTTGTACTGAATAGAAGAGCGACAAAGAAAGGGAAATGACGCCATCATGACAACATTTTCTTTTATTTTAGTTGATTACATTTTAAAACATATCTTTTTAAAGAATTATCAAAAAACAAATGATCTTAGACAGTGAAAATTAAGTTTTTATTTAAAATGGGATTGAAAGCCTATAGCACTTTTGTTATGGTAACTCAATTTTTACTGTTTTCAAAACATTTAAAAAATGAGTCTGGGATGGTTCCTGCAGTGATAACTCTTGATTGGTGCCCTCTTAAAATGTTCAAATGATATTTTTGTAAAAAGAATTGTAGAGGATATGTAATCAACAATTTAAGTTGTAGCTGTTTTCTGTCGAGATATAATAGAGAAGTTCAATCAATATAGCAGTATTTTGATGAGACTGTATGTCTTAAATTCTGCATTTCGAAACAATGTAAGCTTAAAACCCTGAATGAACAAAATACTCAATGTCATGATACTCTTTTCGTTTAGGGATGGAGGATAGACCTACAGTTTTTAAGCCGAATCCGAAAAGATATTTTGACAAAGCACTTTTATGACAAGAATAACTCTTGGAGTATTTGTCAGTTTTAAGGTGGCACAAGTAGTAACTGAACCCAATGATAATCATGAGTAATAATTTTTCTTTCCTCTTTTTCGGAATTTGTGTAGGTTTTTGCAATACCGAATTCTTGGCATATAAATACAGAACTAAGACCAATCCAGTATCTCGAACCCGATTTCTAAATTTTACAGAATATTAATAACAAAATTTGGAATAAGATGGAAAAAGTATATCTTTCTTTGTTCCAAGGATTTATGAGTCAAAAATAAATTCTTTTAGTTGTTTTTTCGAAAATCTTTGTTTTTTTTTTGTAAAAAAAATTACAAAATGTTATCAACAATATTTTGTATTGAATGAGTTTGACATCAATATATTTCTTTGTTCTCAGAAGAGTTTAGCGGAAAATCTATTTTGGTAAGTTTTTAGTTGATTTTTTGAAAATATTACCAATTTTAGTACAAATTTGTTTAAGTTTTTATTAACTTCCCATAGGAAGTTATTGTAATGAGTCCGATTTGTCAAATTGAAAATTTTGACATTTCTCGACGTTTCAAGGTCCCTAGATTCGAAATAAAAGATTTTTAGAAAGATGTCTGTGCGTGCTTGTAAACGTACGTTCGTACGTCCATAGCTCAAGAACCAGAAGAGATATCGACTTTAAATAAATTTTGTTAAATAGATAATAATGCAGAAAGGGCTCTCAAGAGCGTGGGTCGTTTTTTACCATGGCAGTTTGAAAAAACGGTAAAAATTTTGGTTAACCCTAAATATCTCACGAACCAATTACCCTAGAGACTTGAATTAAAATGTATATTATATATTTTAACGTGATATCAAGCAAGTATATTTTTGAAAAAAATCCAATTAACGTTTTTTTTTATAAATCAAAAAAACAGAAAAAAAAAATTGTCACCTCGAAAATCTTACGAATAAAAAATGGTTTTATCTCCAAAACAATTTTGTGCAACGAAGAATAACGTTTTTGATATCAGCTAAAATTTTGACAAAAATTGAATTGATAGTTTTTTTTTATAAAAAAAATAATCCTAAAAAAACATTACTGAAAGTTGGTAAAAAATTAAATTTCGACTCAAATATCTTTCCAAAAATTTGAGATTATGGCTTAGGTACAACTTTTTTGTATCTTATAAGAAATATTGTTTTTAACATTCGGTAAAATTTTGAAAAAAATCGAAGAGCCAGTTTTTTTTACAATAAATAAAAACCTAAAAAAATAATAAAAGTTAGTAAAAATCGATTTTCGACTCAAATATCTTTTCAAAAATTAAAAATATTAGCTAAAAACTAATTTTATTTTATAAGAAATATTGTTTTTAACATTCGGTAAGATTTTGAGAAAAATCAATTTGAAAGTTTTTTAATAAAAAATAAATACATAAAAACGCATTACTAAAAGTTCGTAAAAATTCATTTTTGGCTCAAATATCTTTTCAAAAATTTGAGATATAGGCTTCAAATTAATTTTATTTTATAAAAAAAATGTTGTTTTCAACATTGAGTATTTTTATAAAAATCTATTAGTCAGTTTTTTCATAAATAATTAAAATCTACAAAAAATAGTACGCAAAATTGGTAAAATTTGATGTTAGGTTCTTGATATCTCGTGAATAATAGAAAACATTGGCTTCAAATTAATTTCATTCATCCAATTTGTATTTGTTTATATTAGATATAAGAACTTTTAAGAAATGCTACTAAAATTGGTAAGAATTGGTTCACGACTAAAAATCTCGTTAACAAAAATAGATTTGGAAATCAAACTATTTAATCATATGTCAAATATTGTTGCTTATTTTTAAATTTTTTAGAATACTTTAACTGATTACTTTTTTAACAAAACACGAAAACCTACAAACCTTTTAAGCAAGACAAATCGACAGACGGGGTGGGAAGTTATCAGTGTGGATCGCATCCCAGCCTCTTTTATTTTATTTTTTTTTTCAAGAATTTAACCTGACATCAAAACCCTTATTTTTTGATACATACAATAATTTTGGAGTAAAATCATTTTTCGCTCTTAAAATATTATAGGTGGTAAAAAGTGGGAGCGGCTCGAAATGCTGTATTTTAAAATACTGTATGGTTAAAATTCTGTATCATACTGTATGATACTGTATATTCATAATACAGTATGGTTAATATAAATAAATAATGCATTAGCTTTTAAATATCAACGAACACTTGGAAGTTTTGACAGATCAATAAGTTCGGTGTAATTGTTTATGGAATTGTTGATTGTGGTAACAACAATTTATATACAACTGTGAGAGAAATAACAATTAATGAGAAGAAAATGGGAAGAGAAAATAAGACGAAGATACCATTTATTTGTTTTTTTTTTTTTTAATTAATTCAAAGACTTATGAATTATCATATGTTATTGTTCAAGGGAAGTATATTAGAACATTATGCCAATGAAAAAATATTATGATGTATTCTTTATAAAAGTAATCTGTTTTTAAAATTCTGTATTTCAACATGCTGTAAATAGGCTGACAAATACAAATCGTTTTGATAAAGTGTGCACTTTTTTACATTATCAAAACGATTTTTATTTGTCAGCCTATTTACAGAATTTTGAAATACAGAATTTTGGTATACAGAATTTTAAGATGCAGCATTTTGAGCTACAGTATTTTGATCATACAGTATTTTGTACATACAGTATTTTGAAATACAGTATTTTGAGATACAGTATTTTAAATACAGTATTATGATCCATACAGGATTTCGAACCCAACCCATAAAAAGTTTTTGTGAGATATTTTGATTCATACAATTTATTATTTTCGAGCACTAATTCGGTTCGTCAAATAAATAAGTCACTTTTTGAAAACATATTGTAGTAAAAACAAAACACAAATAGATTTTTTTTAGAAAGTCTTTTCTGTATATTTTGATGATATTATTTGCAAAACTAGATTTATTTGAATTCGGCATCCCTCCAGATACACCGTTCAAATAAACCACATTTATATATCTTTAAAAATCATTAAATTTGATTCCAGTTACCTAGAAACGTCAAGAAAAGATGAAATTTTCAATTTGACAAAGTTAAGAAGCTAAATAAATTAATTATCAAACAAGTTCCAGATCTCTCCACTCCCAAAAAAACTTTTTTAAATTTATCTATGACAGTCTGAATAGTTCTCTCGGTAAAACAATTACGGCGCGGTAGTAAAATGACCGACGCTGTAAGAGCGTATCCTGAACATAATATTTTAATTAAAAAGTGTTATCATTAAACAATATATTTGCCTATAGTGATTTGGCAAAACAGAATCAATGAATGACAGCCTGCAATTTGACAAATGTAGCTTCAAAGATATATTCACTATATAAAATCATAGACCGTTTATGTTGTCTCCATTCCAAGGTTTTACTTCCTTTAAAATAAAATATATATCATAACTGATATTTTAAGAACTCTTCTTCGTAAGATTTGTGGACAAGGAATTAAATTTTTATATTAATGAAATTGGATACAGATTTTTGTTATTACTCCTTTTCCAAAAACAAAACCAAAAATTCCTTCACAGAATTTACCATTGGATTACAAGTAAGATACTTTCGACACAAGTAAAGACAGATATTTTCATTTCTAAAATTTATGCCACATTATAACCTCAAGTCACGTTTAGTTGATCCATGTGTTTGTGTTTCATATCTGGTTGAAAGAAAATGACATAAATCAATTTTAAATATTCACATAAATCCCCCTATTGACTGTTGACTTATTCAAAAAACACCAAAAATTGTTTAGCCTCTTATTTTATTTTAATCAGTAAATTCTATAAAAAACAAACATTTCATCAACCACTATTTATCTACTTCAATATTCCATAATTAAGTTGACATTAATATTTCAATATATAGACTATACTGTATCATAGAAATTCATATTTAATTATTCATCATCATCAACTTTAACATCAACACAAAATTAATCATTTTCAACAACAACACAAAAAAATCCACAATAACTAACAAAAGCGAAACCAAGGCTGTTTACTCATAAATAGTTAAAAATGACACTCTAAAAAATGTCATTAATTCTAAACTTCGTTTTTGAATTTGAGAATTTGAATGTTAATGATATCGAAAATATAGGCATAGCAAAATTATTACATTGTTCACAAGTTGTACGCCAAAATTACTCATTCATTGAAAATGTTTTTTTTAATTTTTGGCATAAAGGAATAAAACACCTCTATTGAGTTAAATGTCCCACAATTTTAATGGAGACGATTTTTTGAAATGTTTTATTAAAGTAAACCATATCAGATACTAATAGTTCATTATAATGGTGGAAAGGTAAATTAATTTTGTTCCAACTCACTTTTTCTATTTGACAAAATTAAAAGGACCTCCCTACCCATCAACAGGACAATTAAGATAAATCACTCCATGGTTTACGGTACTAAAGGTGCGTTTTGACTAAACAAAGCGCAAACAAAACAGCCCTCGTTATTAAAACTGGTCCCTTTTACCCCAAAAGCCTGAAGGTGTAATGAAAAATAATTTCAGTGAAAAGAAAAAAAAAAAACGAACCACTTAAAAAAATATCCTTAGAAATAGACTTCGTTATGAAATATCGTCCTTCGTTTTACAAACAAAATCTTACCTCAATATTAGTTTGTCTATATACTATACTATACATGAGCCAACACTACTACGAGAGCTATAGGTGCTAGGGAGTAATTTACAGGGAGCTTCTGGCAGTCCTTTTGATTATTATGATTTGAGATTATAAACTCTAAACCAGTTAAATTTATCAATGATAAGTCCTAATGTCCTGGCCGCCGGCCGGACAGTTTTTCAGCTGTTAATTTAAGTTTACTCAGGGAGTTTGAGGGACTCGATCCATTTCCATTTTTGTTTGAAAAAAATATCCCTTTGAAATCATTTTTCATACTCTTGTTCTCTTCTCCTTTTTTTCTACATTAGAACAAAGTATCAAAAATATTTAACTACTTTTTAAAGGCTTGAATTTCTCATAACTCTACCAAATGACCGGTTAACATACTGTAAGCTACCACCAACTCCTTATTTCTTCTGACCGAGAGAGAGGAAATATATCCTTGTGACAATAAACCAGAGATAGATGGATGATATCCTTAAAGCATCTAACACTAGTTTCAGCTTACCATAGTACGTGCGTTTTGAGTGGTCTTGAGATTTTACGTATCTTCTCTTGTTTTTGTTTTTTTTTTTTGTATATATATACAATTTTTGTTGATTATTCTCGTTTGTTTGTTTGTTTCTTTTTTTGTATTTTATTTTTGTGTCATATTTCTCATTCGTGCGTTTATTTTATAATTTTCTCCTTCTCTTTGAAATGGGTCTTATTCCGAAGAGGGAGAGGAGGACAAGGAAAAAGGAAATATGGCGATTTGAGAGCTTCCGGATACTTAAGTGTTTAATTTTGTGTTATGAAAAATGTATCTTCTTTTTCTTTTTGTTTTGTTGCAGGAAAATGAATAATATAATACAAGAGTATGTATTACATTTTAGGAATTTTTAGGAGATGGGTTTTGTTTTTTTTTTTTGTATTCTATTATATTTTTGAATTTTGTTTTGTTTAAGCTTTTTTTTTAATTGAATTAATTATATTGTTACTTAATGAGGGTAAGACAGATTAAGACTGGTGATAAACAGCTGTGTGGGTATAATGAGCCGTTTTTGTTTTTGTTTTTGAATTCTTTATCCATACACATACATAGATAGATATTTATTTAAATATAGAAAAATTAATGTTTGTGTATATTTGGGTATTTGTTAAAAACCTATATTTCCATTTAAAGGAAGGTTTATTATAATTAAGTAAACATAAATTATTCAAAATGAACATATAATTGCGAAACAGTAAATTTGGTAATGAACTTGAATCTAAAGGGTGATCCAAGGTCTACACAAGGTTTTTAAGTGGTTTTCTTTTTGGGGAAAATAAAAGATAGAAATATGAACGAAAAATATCATCGGCGATTTTAAAAAGTTTAAATTAATTTTTTTGAATAAATATTTGTGAATTATGTGAATTACGCATAGTTGCACTTCTTCCTTCAGTTTAAGGATAGTAGGAAAAAACCCAGGAACTTCAAATCGATACCAACTATCTCTTTATCGATTTTTAAGCCACCTATGACAGCATCTATAGGGAAAAGCTTTACAGAACAATGTCTAGTTTTTGAATACCTGTCAAACTTATCCGTTTGTGCAGAATGACGATGGAGAATGCACAATTGCACACTGCTCTATAAAGGTCGGAAAATACCTCACCTATGAATTTGATGTCAAAAAAGGTTTTAGACAAGGCGATGCACTGTCATGCTACTTCTTCAATATCGTTCCGAAATGAATTGCGCAAAACTGAACCGTCAACACTAGGGGAACAATCTTCCAAAGGTACTAGGATACGCCAATAATATTGATATAATTGAAAGATCAAAGCGTGGTGTCTGTGGAGCGTTTTTGAACATTGCGAAGAAAGCGAAGAAGATGGGTTTAGTGGTCAATGAGGGCAATATCAAACATACTCATATGCTGTCATCAAAAAAGGATATTGAACAACAACGTCATTATAGACAGGTTTACTTTAAGGTAGTTAAGGACTTTGTCTACCTAAGCACCGCTATAAATTCAGACAACAACACCAGCGCTGAATAAAAACTAAGAATAACTCTTGCAAATCGCTGCTTCTCTGGACCTAGAAGGCAATTGAGTA
This sequence comes from Eupeodes latifasciatus, assembly GCA_920104205.1. Taxonomy (NCBI): domain Eukaryota; kingdom Metazoa; phylum Arthropoda; class Insecta; order Diptera; family Syrphidae; genus Eupeodes; species Eupeodes latifasciatus. The sequence continues at coordinate 116,626,018 of OV049925.1, read as the reverse complement.
TAGTAAAGTCCTCTCTCGGGCATCTAAAATCACAATCTATAAGTAACTCATCATCCCGGTCCTTATTTATTGTGCTGAAGTCTGGACCCTTTTAAAGAAAGATGAGAGCATCTTAGGATGCTTCGAGAAAGAAATTCTGCGGATGATTTTTGGTCCCGTCTGTATAGATGGAAAGTGACGACGAACTGTATACGAGCCGTACAGCGACACTGACCTGGTTAAAAGAATAAAAGTTTAAAGACTTAGATGGCTGGGTCATGTAGAGCAAATGTACTGTACATCAACGCTCCAGTGCGGAAGGTCTTTCAATCCAACCAACAGGTGGGAAAAGACCTCAACCAACTTGGCATGCGAAATTGGAGATAGCTAGCTAGGGACCGTAAGCAGGATTATCAATTCAAAACTGGGCGATTTCACTAAACAAAGGGGTGTCAGCAGAGGTACACCACAAGGTGGTGTCCTATCCCCTCTCCTCTGGAACTTGGTAATAAATGAATTACTAATTACTCTAGAAAGAGAGGGATACAGAGTGTTTGCCTATGCGGACGATGTTGCTATTGCAGTAACGGGTAAAGATCCCAATATACTAAAATAACTCTTACAAAACGCCTTAAATAAGCTCACCAGATGGGCAAATCGGCGTGGACTAGGCGTTAACCCACAAAAAACCGACCTTGTCCTCTTCACAAAAAAATACAAAGTCCCACACATTGACCCTCCCCTCATAAACGGTGTACCACTTAAATTCTATGAACAAGCAAAATACTTGGGTCTCATTTTAGATAAGAAATTAAGTTGGAAACCTAATATTCAAAAGAGAATAAACAAGGCCACAGTAGCCCTGTTCTACTGTAAAAAGGCCATTGGTAATAAATGGGGCCTACAGACCCGCATTACACACTGGCTATATATCTCGGTCATAAGGCCAATCCTTACTTATGGAGTAGCGGTATGGTGGACGGCGCTAGATACAGCGACAAATCGCGATAAACTCAGCAAAGTCCAACGAACAGCCTGCCTGTGTATGGGAGGAGCACTTCGCTCTACCCCCTCCGCCTCACTAGATGTTCTGTTCCATCTAATACCGCTGGACATTTTCAGCAAGCAAACGGCCGCTAATACTGCCATACGGCTTCAAGCCTCGTCTCTGTGGATCAATAATGGAATTGGCCACACCACTATTTTGAACTCGTTCAGAACTATAAACAGTATTGACTACACCATACCCCATCCTCAGTTTGATAACTATAGCTTCAAAGTGACTATACCTCCCAGGTCTTCTTGGGAGAATACATCATTTTTGCACGATGGTCCTATAAACTTCTATACAGACGGATCAAAAACGGAGGATGGGGTTGGTGGAGGCGTATACTCAGATAGACTAAACTTAAGTCTCTCCTTTCGTCTACCCGATCATTGTAGCGTGTTCCAAGCTGAAATCCTGGCTATAAAAGAAGTCCTATCCTGGCTTAGAGAAAACGTTATATCAACTAATGATATACGCATCTTCTCGGATAGCCAAGCCGCGCTAAAGTCCCTAGACTCAGTCTCCACAAATTTACTAACAGCCCTAAATTGTCGATCATCTCTTACGGAGATGGCTACACAGTTCAACATTCACCTTTTCTGGGTGCCGGGCCATAGAGACATTCCAGGAAATTGCAAAGCTGACGAACTTGCAAAAAGCGGAACAACTTTACCTCTGCTGGCTCACAATGCTAGCATAGGTATCCCCTTAGCTACATGTAAGCTCATGCTAAATCAAGGTACCATAGAGAAAACAAACTTCAGGTGGAATAACACCACCACCTGTGTCGCAACTAAACTAATCTGGCCTATTCTTAGCGCCAGGCGCTCAAAACAATTAATCTCTCTGAGTAGATTGCACATTAGCTACGTTATAGGTGTCCTGACTGGGCACTGCTTAATAGGAAGGCATGCTATTCGACTTGGAGCCCCTGCAAATGATGTTTGTAGGAGTTGCATGGACGAAGAAGAAGATGAGACAATCTCTCATCTTCTGTGCACATGCCCTGCCTTATCACAAAGACGTAGAATCCACCTTGGAGAATACTACTTTAACGATACCAGCGATCTAAAAAATTCAGACATTACTTGTCTCCTACGCTTCATTCGAAGCTCCAATTGGTTCAACGAGTTAAGCTGATTAACTGATCCATGTGGTATCACAACGGACCATACTTTGGTCTAAGTGTGTTGGACGTCCCAACCAACAGCCACTTTAACCTAACCTAACCTAGCTAGGGACTGAGCTGGCTGGAGACGCATGTTGGTTAAAGCCCAGGTCTGCCCCGGATTGCAGTGCCACATTAAGTCAGTAAGTAAGGATTTTACCTTCAAACTAATCGATAAAAAGAAAACTCTAGATTTTTTAATTAATCTCAATAAAATGGAAGAATTTAAGTGAATATTTCGATTTCTGATCACAGAAACCATCTGATTTTTTTTATTTCTGGTAAAATTAAAGAAAAAATTTGGAACAAAATGTTACCTGTTAGCGTGTTTTAGCTTAGTACGAGTATTAATTTAATAGAATCAAGAAGTATAGGTTGAGGTAAGAGTCTAACCAAAGAAGAAATAGGCCAAATTCGAGCTTACCAGGATCTCAGCAAAACCCTCCGTTTTATATCCAGCAAAATTTGAAGAAGTTAAAGTGTTGTATACAACTGCCTCAAGGGACTTAGAGAGGTGTTGAAAAAAAACAAAAAGAAAGAGTCAAGAAAGCCACATCATTTCAGGAAAGACAGGCGATTGTAAGAGTTGCTTTAAAACCATGGCTTTCCATTAGTAAAATCAAGGCAGAAGCTAGGTTAAATGCTAGCAGATCGACTGTTGCTCGGGCGATACAGAAGGCGCGTCACCAAAAAATGAAGAAAAAACACTATAGAATGCTGATCGCAAGACCCAACGGCCTGGGAATCGAGCTTGGCATACCGTCGTCTTTTCTGATGAGGACAAAATTAATTTGGACGGACATGATAGATATACATAGCTGCTATTTCCACGATTTAAGAAAGGAATAAATCTATCTTGAAAAACAACACAACAAAGGAGGCGGTGTAATGGTATGTGAAGCAATCACCTTTTACGGGACCATGCAGCTCGATCTTCAAAGCACTAAAATGATGGAAATCACTTACAACTCGATTCTAGAACAAGTTTTTCCTCAGTTTTCTGAAATATTTGGTGGACAACGATGGACTTTCCAACATGATAATGCAACAATACATACCGCACGGACAACAAAAGCCTGGATTTAAGAACAAAATGTGAACCTGTTACCATGGCCCACATATTCTCAAGACTTGAACATCATGAAAAACGTGTGGGTATGGCTTTCCAGAAACGTCTACGAACTAGATCGGCAATATCAATAAATCGAAGAGATTATTGAAGCCATAGAACGGTCCTGGGCCCAAATTTTGCTTAATTATCTGACAGCACTCTATGAATCCATACACCACTGGTTACTTGAAGTAATTTAGGAATCAGGAGGCAGCACACAGTACTAAAAATTATTTAAATCCATTCAATAAAACCAGTATTTACCTAAACCATAAGCTTTTTTGTTATTTTCTTTACTTTAGAGGGTTTTACAGGTAAATTTAGATCTTGTCCCTATCCATGTGACATAAAAAACAACCGGTAAATCGCCATAAAACTTGTATTTATCAACTTAATTTAAAAATTGCAGTATAAACTTAATACTTACCTCATTCATCCCACATTTGGGTTATTCCAAAAAACCTTAGGGTTTGAAAAATATCATCAAATAAAAAATGAAAAATCTAGTCCCTATTCATGTGTATTCATATATTTGTCTCTTGAATCTCTAACACTTTAAATTAATCAATCCGTTTACCAAAATTAGGTTTGTTTTAGTCGCAATTTTTTAATACAATTTTAATTTCAATTTTTGTGTAAATGTTAAATTAAAATATTAAATATTATGAAATTTTTTAACAAAATTTCCTACACATAATATTAATGTCAATGACTCTGAATTTTGTATGAAAATTAAATTGATATTTTTTTACAAACAAAGATTATAAGAAAAACTACTTATTGTTTTAAAATATCGAATATTTTATAATGTATTCTAAATACAGTGTACACTGTAAAACAGTACTTAGACAATATTTTAGGACACCCTTTAAAACCCTCGATTTGCAATTGTATGGAGAAAAAAATATATACATATATATTAAAATGTACGAGTAAAGTAATTCAAGGTGAAGGTTAAGTTCACATGGAATCATCGTTAATTTTATTTAAGCTTGCGTAAATTATTATTAATGAATTATACGTAAATTTACCTTTTTCAGGTTAATCCAGTAAAGGTAGAAAGAATTTGGAAATTTTTGTTTTAAGGACTCGGTTAAAATTCACAACTCAGTGTGAGTTACAAAAGTGGAATCATTAAAAAAAAGAGGCTGAGACACTGATAACTTCCCATCCTGTCTGTTGATTTGTCTTGCTTAAATGGTTTGCAGGTTTTCGTGTTTTGTTGAAAAAGTTATCAGTTAAAATATTCTAAAAAAATTAAAAATCACCAACAACATTTGGAATTATGATCAAATAGTTTTATTTCAAAATCTATTTTTGTTAAACAGATTTTTTGTCGGAAACCAATTTTTACCAATTTTAGTAGCATTTCTCAAAAGTTTTTATTTCTTAAATAAACAAATACAAACTGGATAAATGAAATTGATTTGAAGTCAATATACTCCATTGTTCATGAGATATCGAGAACCTAACATCAATTTTTACGAAATTTGCGTCCTATTTTTTGTAGATTTTACTTTTTTTATGAAAAAACTGACTGTTGGATTTTAATAAAAAATTTACTGAATGTCGAAAATTATATTATCTGTGAGTAAAATTACTTTTATTAGTTTAAAGCTAATATTTTTAATCTAAAAAAAGATATTTGAGTCGAAAATCAATTTTTACGAACTTTTAGTGATGCTTTTTTAAGGTATTTATTTTTTGTTAATAAACTGTCAGTTTTCTTTTTCTCAAAATTGTATCGAATGTTCAAAACAATATTTCTTATAAGACAAAATTAGTTTGAAGCTAATTTTTTTAATTTTAAAAATTATAACTAAGTCCAAAATCTGTTTTTACCAACTTTTATTAATTGTTGTTATTTTTTGTAAGTTTTTTTTTTGTGAGTCGAAAATCATTTTTATTAATTTTTTGTTTTCGGTTTTTATTTTTTGTAAAAAAACTGTCAATTTGATTTTTCTCAAAATTTTACCGAATGTTGAAAACAATATTTCTTTTAAGAAAAATAAGTTGGAAGTCATTATATCAAATTTTCGAAAAGATATTTAGGTCGAAATTCAATTTTTACCAACTTTGAGGAATGTTGGAATGTTTTTTTAGGTTTTTATTTCTTATAAAAAAAAACTGTCAATTCGATTTTTCTCAAAATTTTACCACATGTTGAAAACGTTATTTTTCGTTGCACAGAATTGTTTTGGAGATCAAATAATTTTTTATTCGTAAAATATTCGAGGTGACAAATATTTTGATTAAAAAAAAACCGTTAATTGGATTTTTTTTCCAAAAATATACTTGTTTGGTATTACGTTACAATTTATAATATAAAATTTAATTCAAGTTTTTAGCGTTATTGGTTCGTGAGATATTTAGGGTTAACCATAATTTTCACCTTTTTTTTAAATTGCTATGGTAAAAAAAACACCCAAGCAATTTTCTTGAGAGCCCTATCTGCATCTTTCTGCCTTATTATATGTATAACAAAATTTATTTGAAGTCGATATCTCTCCTGGTTCTTGAGCTATGGACGACGAAAAAACGTCGCGAACGTACGGACATCTTTCTAAAAATCTTTTATTTCGACTCTAGGGGCCTTGAAACGTCGAGAAATGTCAAAATTTTCAATTTGAAAAATCGGACCCATTACAATAAATTCCCAAGGGAAAAAAAGAGTAAAATCCGAATGCTATAATAAATTCGAAAATGTTGGTGAGAAAATTCAGGTATTGAAAAAGACAGTATATATGGGGAAAAGACTAGCTATTCTATACTTTAAAAAGAAGTTCCTGGACAAATATAGATGGTAGTGAACAAAAGGAGATCACTGGTGACTTAATTAAAATTTGATTGATCTGACTCAATTGAAGCACTACTAAAAATGTTGGAGAATGTTATGTTCATATTTTATGGACAAAAAACTAAATTTTCTAAGTTTCAATACTTTTAAAACTTCAACTTTTACTATATTATATTATTAAATTATATGCCGTAGCTTTATTTATATGTCTTACAACAGTTCCTAAAAAAGGCCCAAATCCTTAAATGTATAATAAAGTCAAAAATTGGTCACAAAGCCCAAAAAGTTTTTAAAAAATCACCAACAAAAATGTGGGCGTTATGATACTTTAAAATTGATTTGGGCAATACGACATTGATTTTGGGGTTTGTGGCATTTTTTTCTGAAAAAGTTTTTGAGCAATAAGAACGAACGCTTCTTTTTATTTTGAATTTCAAAAACCCCAAAAAGGTTAAATCCAAAAGATTCGGTAATATTGCAATATATCGAACAACAATAAAATGTTAGTAAAAGTGTTTTTGGCGCAATGCATTTTCAATTTGGGCAATATGGTTTTGGGCGAAAAGTCCAAAGGCCATCTTGTTCCACACAAAAAAGATTATCACACAATTTTCATATATTTTAAGACAAATAGTGTGAATATAATTCTTATTCCGAATATTTTCTTAAATAAATTATATATTATTTATTGCCTCTTAATAGTTTGAACAAATAGCGAAAGCTTGGTTGATACTAAAAAACACTGTTCTTGTCTAATGCGGTTTATCATGACATTGCAATAAGCCCATTAATTGATACATAGCTTTGATAGCAATTCTGCCATTTTGGAAAGAAATAATTGTTTGTTATTTTGTTTAATAACTTTTGAGAAGTTGTTTTTTAACAAAATTACCTAACATCATTAAAAGTTTCTTCAAAATGATTCCTAACAAAGTTTACATTTCAAAAGTTTTAATGTTGTAGGGGCCTAAAGTTAATTTTAACGGAAATACGGGAACTTGAAGAATAAGGCATTTCTGGTAATCTTAAATAAAATATTACCATGAATATAAGGTGGTCAGTGTAAGGAACTGTCATGCAAGGTAGGGTTCAATCCCTGACTAATTGGCGCTATTGATAATTTCTTCAAGAATAATTTCACTGATCAAAGTTTTGTAGCTGGCAATCAAATGTAAATTTTCCTGGTGTGTTCGATAGCCTTAGTTTAAATCCCACTTTACAAACGATCACGTCGAGTTTTTGAGTTCTCACCCCTAAAAATTAAAAAAAAAAAACGTATATCAAGCGTTTTCATTAAGCTATCTAAATTCATGAAAAATTCTATAATAGATGATTTTCAATATCTATAAAAATACTATTATGCTGTAGCATTTATTTTTTAGAAAAGTTTTTAAATGAAAAACGTAAAATGGTATAAAAGTAATGGTGTAAGGGCTTTTCGCCTAAAACCCTAACGCCATTGGACACAAATCGCCAAAACCTCAAAGTGAATGTCGTAACGCCCAGATCAATTTAAAATAAAAGAACACCCAAATTGTTAGTTGTCATTTTACCCAAAAGAATGTTTAATTTTGAATTTGGGTATTATGACGTAGGGGTTGGGCATTGTGACATTGATTGTGGTCATTACGACTGTTATGATTTTTATCTCTTCAACCACATATTACCAAAATCATAAAATGTCATAAAGCCCAAAAAGAGATACGTGTCGTAAGAAGTATTGCTAAGAAAACGTCAGAAAGCCCAAAATAAAATGTCATATCACCCAAAGTAACTTTCAATGTCGTATCGCCCAAATATAGAAACGCATATAATGCCCAAAATATTTTGAGTGGTTGGGCTCGGAGACGCGTATAAACAGTGCCTCTGCTTGGGCTATCAATGTCGTAGGTGTAGGTATCAAGTTGACTTAAGGAAACTTTGCATACACACAACCTCACACCTAGCCCAAATTCTACACTGAGTCCATTAAGGGGGGGGGGAGCATGGCCCCTAACTAATGACTAACGACTAATTGATCTGTCAAAACTTCCAGTATTATACAGTATTATGAGATAGAGTATTATTTTGACACTACAGCATTTTGAGACACAGTATTTTAAATTTACAGAATTTTGAAATACAGAATATTAACCGTACAGTATTACGACCATACACTATCATACAGAATTTTGATCATATAATATTTTAAAATACAGCATTTCGACCCGCTCGGCTCCCCTAATTTCGCTTTCTTAAAGTAAAGTAAAGGCAAACATATTTGTTACGCTTTCTTGGCGTTCCGAGATTTTAGGCGATTTGGCATTTTGTTCTTTTAATGTTTGCTTTTGAGCGATAAAATTAAAAACTCAAAATGTCGTAGTGCCTAAATTAAAGAAAAATTTTGAAGGAATGCCCAAACATTGAAACACATGACAATTGGTAGTTTTGGCGATATGATACTTTAAATTTGATTTTGGCACTATGACATTGATGTTTGACTTTATGGCTTCTGAAAAAGTTTTTGGCCGATATGACATTTTAAATATATTGGCGTTTTTTATTGGGCAAAACGCTTCTTTTTGTTTGAAATTTCATTAAAAACAAAAAAGTTTTAACGTCCAAAAGTTCAGTAATAGTGCCCAAATTTTAGTGAAAAGACCTAACGCCAAAATTAATTTGGTATTTTTTTTTTAAAGGCATTGAAAGAATACAAAATATTGTTATTAAATTTGAGCGTATGTATAGCTAAAATCAGAATTCCAATTCAAAATCAGCACCAAATAGTTTAAAATCTCCTTACATCACCTTTTAAGGCAAAACATATCTTATCTATCCCTTCAAGCAAAGCACAAAAAATATTTACGCATAACTTGAACCATATTTTTAATGTTTATCATTATTTGTTTTCCATTTAAACCAATGACTCCCATTTTTTCTTCCCATGTATTTACAATTCAAATATTTTTGAATTAGGTCACTCAAATTCTCCCAAAAAATTATTATATGCACACTTAAATCAAAACAAAGTAAAATTAAAATAAATAAAGTTCACAAAAAAAAAAATAAATAATTGAAGGTACCAACTCAAGCAGTAAATATGCAATGAATGATACATTACATTAAATTCTGAGAAAATCTCTCTGGAAGGACAACAATTATTGGGTTTAACCTTGTCCAAAACAATGAATCCATCATCTTGTTAGTCTAAAAATCTTCTTTAAAAAATTATATGGAGATGTATCAAGACCATTTTGTACCTATGTAACTGTAAATGGTCAAGAAACATCCATCATTTGCATGAAGGAAGTTGAAGAGAACAAAAATGAAATGAATCTTCTTAAGAACTTCAAGAAAATACAAATCCACTTTACCCAAAATTCTTTAAAACCTTATAAAACAAAAATTTTTCATTTTTCCTGATTTGTATATTCTCAGAAATTCTATTAAACATTCTGCATTCTTGTTTATTAACTTCCCATAGGAAGTTATTGTAATGGGTCCGATTTGTCGAATTGAAAATTTTGACATTTCTCGACGTTTCAAGGTCCCTAGAGTCGAAGTAAAAGATTTTTGGAAAGATGTCTGTGTGTGCGTGTGTTCGTACGTCCGTACGTCCGCGATGTTTTTTTCGTCGTCCATTATAGCTCAAGAACCAGAAGAGATATCGACTTCAAATAAATTTTGTTATAAACATAATAAGGCAGAAAGATGCAGAAAGGGCTCCCAAGAAATTTTTTTTACCATATCAGTTTAAAAAAAAGGTGAAAATTTTGGTTAACCCTATATACATTTAGTTTTTTGAATTAAATCAAAAATGCTTTTATTAATTATAAAAGAAACGTGTTGCTTTATTTAAGTCAATTCTAATAATGAAAAGATTTTAGAGAACAAATAACAATAAAAACAAATTATGATATTTTGAGTTTGTGGTAACTCCAGGTGGTGCTAGCCTCGTGATGTTGGGAAACTTCAAAATAATGTTAGAAAAAGGCGCGTTTCGGTTGATGAGTTGTGGAGATGGCACATGGCTAGAGATTGCTGAGAGCGATTTTGAGACTGCGTTCGTTCGAGAATCGACTAGACGCGATCTCTTTACGTCAACCATTAAATCATGGTGTTGCAAGAAATCTGCACCAATAATATGAGAGTTGACATCGGCGACAATAAAAGTCCAGACAAATGGGCGCCGAAGACCAAGATTGAGCTCATGCGTAACCTCTCCATATACTTTAATGGGAGAACCGTTGACGGCGAATAGTTGCAATGAAGTTGGACGGAGATTTTTAAATGATGGCGATGGTGGTAAACAGGAGACTTCAGCACCAGTGTCGACAAGGAAAGGCTTATTGGTTGTCTGTTTATGTATGCAAAATCGGTTGATTAAGGCTGGAGATTTTGTTGCTTTCGAAAAATATAGTCACTGCTGACATGACTGTGTTGAAGATTGGCGAAATCTGCATGGTGGGCGACAATTAAAGGCTTTATTTCCAAATGTACGATGAAAAAAACAATCATCAAACTGTTCAACTGAGGCATCCCGTCTGCGCAGGCTGGATGTTCCAGGTCTGACTTTATTTGATGGTGTTCGATTGCGTGGTTGTCGAGACGGACGTTGTTGGTTTCGATTGGCTAGTAATCTCGAAAATTCTGAAATAAGGTGAGCTACCTCAGGTGAAGAAGAAGTATCAGGCTGGGTCTGATGGTCGCTGTTCACTGTTGTGGGATTTTGACAAGCTACGGCGTTTAGTTGGCGTAATTCAACACTCTCCAAAACGGTATCAGCGATTTTCGTTTTTTCATAGGCAGAACCTTTTACCATAATAGCTACGGTTTGTACAGATGGAGGTAAACGTGAAGCCCACAAATCAATGAGAACATCTTCACTGAGACTTCCTTTTGCAGCCTGAACCATCTCATAATAAAGTTGACTAGGTTTCTTGTCACCTAGAGGCATGTCATGAAGTACACGACGAAGGCGCTTTTGTTGGCTATCCGCAAAATAATTTGTCAAATTTATTCGAATATATTCGTATTTTTCTAGACTTGGTGCAGCGTCAATAATTGGTCGCAACTCCGATATGCGAGCGGGTGGCAATTGCGAACACACGGTGTCGAACTTTCTCCCGTCTTGGCCAATTCCTGAAGCTCGAAAATAAAAGTCAAGAAGGTAGAACCAATTGTCAACGTCTGATTCGACAAATGGAGGCATCTGAAGACGGGCATAATAGTTAGCTGCTACATCAGCTGATACACCCAATTGCTGATCGTTATTATCTTCGTTGGACATCACGTCGGGGTCACCAATTTAGTTTTTTGAATTAAATCAAAAATGCTTTTATTAATTATAAAAGAAACGTGTTGCTTTATTTAAGTCAATTCTAATAATGAAAAGATTTTAGAGAACAAATAACAATAAAAACAAATTACGATATTTTGATTATAAGAAGCAAAGTAAATATTAAAAGGTGTTGTAATAAGCTAAATTATTTAATTTGAAAGATGTAGTTGTTTATACCGCCACATACATATCTCATGAACCAATGACGCTAGAGACTTGAATTAAATTTTATATTATATATTGTAACGTGATACCAAATAAGTATATTTTTTGAAAAAAATCCAATTAACGGTTTTTTTTATAAATCAAAAAAACTCAAAAAAAAAAAATTTGTCACCTCGAAAATTTTACGACTAAAATATGATTTCATCTCCAAAACAATTTTGTGCAACGAAGAATAATGTTTTTGACATCTGATAAAATGTTTAAAAAAAATCGAATTGACAGTTTTTTTATAAAAAATAAAAACAAAAAAAAAACATTACTTAAAATTGGTAAAAACTGAATTTCGACTCAAATATCTTTTATCTTTTCAAAAATTTGAGATTATGGCTTCAAACTTATTTTATGTTATAAGAAATATTGTTTTTAATATTCTGAAAAATGTTGAGAAAAATCGAATTGAAGGTTTTTTTTACAAAAAATAAAAACTTAAAAAAAAATTAATAAAAGTTGGTGAAAATGGATTTTCGACTCAAATATATTTTCAAAACTTTTAGATATTGGCTTTAAACTATTTTTATCTTTCAAAATGTATTGTTGTCAATATTTAGTAAAATTTTGAGAAAAATCGAACTGACAGTTTTTTTTACAAACAATAAAAACCTAAAAAGAATTAATAAAAGTTGGTAAAAATTGATTTTCGATTAAATATCCTTTCAAGACTTTGAGATATTGGCTTTAAACTACTTTTATTTTTTTAAAAATATTGTTGTCAACATTTAGTAATATTTTGACAAAAATCTAATTGACAGTTTTTTTACAAAAAATAAAAACAAAAAAAAAACTAAAACTTGGTAAAAATTTACTTTCGAATCAAAAAGCTTTTCTAATATTAAAAATATTGTATTCAAACTTTTTCTATTTCATAGAAAATATAGTTTTCGATATTCAGTAGTTTTTTTTATAAAAATCCAATAGTTCGTTTGTTTTCATAAAAAAATAAAATCTACAATAGTACGCAAATTTGGTAAAAATTGATGATCGGTTCTTAATATCTCTCAAATTAATGTCATTCATCCAATTTGTAAAAATTTAAGAAATGCTACTAAAATTGGTAAAAATTTGTTTTCGACTAAAAATCTATTTAACAAAACTAGATTTTCAAACTAAACTATTTCTTTATATGAAAAATATTGTTGGTAATTTTAAAATTTTTAAGAATAATTCAACTGACAACTTTCTTAACCCAACACGAAAACCTACAAACTTTTAAGCAAGACAAATCGACAGACGGGATGGGAAGTTATTAGTGTGGGTCGCATCCCAGCCTCTTTTTTTTTTATTTTTTTATTTTTCATCACGCCAACTTACATTTTTTTTCATCGTCCTTTTTTAAACGTAGGTATTTATTGGGTCAATTTAAAGTCCTTACAATCAATTTAGCATTCGTGGGTTCTTTTGGCATTCATTTTAAATTATTGTCCTCAAACAGGAATGTTCAAAGTAAAAATGAAAATTTAACTTAAAATATCTTCGTTTGATAGAACAGTTATACCATTTTAGATCCTTTTATATCTTTAAAGGAAGAAACAGAATAGCACAAGGAAAAAACAAGACATCAATACAATAAGCAAACTCATCCTTTTGGAATTTTATATATTTATGTCTTACCAAAAAAAGAAATAAGAAGAACAAGGACTTGTGATGATGACAATGCGACAAAAGAAGGAAGAGAAAATTCGAATGAATCTCTTCCATCGCAACGTTTCTGATGTCGTTTTCATCTCGAAAGGAAATCGCCTTCATTCTTTCCCAACAACGTCAACATCATGATTACATTTCGATTGCATACTTTGAATGATATTGAACAAGCTAGGAGTTATAACTACTTTTACCAACCGATACCTACCTACCTACAATAAACCTATCTATAAGAGTGTATAGATACACAACACATCCATCAGATACACTCAAATCTAGGTCACTTCTTCGGTTGAATAGAACCAAAAAAACAAGAGCATTTAAGATCCTTTCTTTCCATTTTTATTTCATTTGCGATTCAAATGGCTTTTTGTGAATGTGAATCTGGGAATCGTCCTCGAAAAAGGCCTCTTCCGTCGCTCTTATTCGTATAAGCTTCAAGTCTTTTACCGAGGAGGGATGCCAGAGGTATAGTCATCAGAGAATGTTTGTTGCGGTGAAAACGATGGTGATATGGTGATAACATTGCAAACGGAATTTATCTTTTTTTTGTGTGCGCCCATTACATCTCATCATCCTTGGTCTTTTTCTGCATTTCCACTTCTGTTTCTTTGTTTCCTTTTTGAAGATGCCAAACAACATATTTAGCCTTTTTCTGCTATTCTTCCCTTTGTTTATTGTTTTTTGTTTGGGTTGCCATAGACTATTGGCACTTAAATTGTAGTTGTTCCTTCTGGATATTATTACCCATCCATAAAAACAGTAAGTCTTCTTTTGAAGATTTCCTTCTCATCTTCATCATCAAAAGAAGTGATATCCTTAAAAGCAAAAATGGGCGGATTTTGGATTTTATAGGAAAATTGCCAAATATTACCTAGAAGTGCGACATTTTTAGGATGTGAGACTTTGGAGAAGTTTGAAATGTTCGGAAATGATTTAAACATAAAATATGTTGTAGAAGGCATTCATCTGTGAGGTCTCCCTTAGATAATATAAAATCCTTTTTCAATCCTTCTGTTTGTTAGAGCTGTTCAATTTCAACTCATGTATTATTCATTATTTTAGTAGAATAGTGTTATTGGATTGTTCTTTTGACTTGCTTATTTAACAGAATTGAGGAAATATTATTTTGGAAAAGTTTGAAAATCAATGCATGAGTTGAACTTTCTTAAGGATGACTTACCACAGTTCAATGTGCTAATACAAAAGAACCACTTCAAAATGCCTTACAGGAAATTAACTTAACTTTTTTCAATCGATTTTAGTTTGATACTTTTGTCACATGTGAGATGAGATTTTACATCGAACTTTTCCATTCAGACTTGAATAAATCTTAAAAGCTGGCTGATTCTAAGTTGATAATCATATCGCTTGATCTGGTGTCATAGAAAATTTTAATTTTTTTTCAATGTTTTTGTGCATTTTCAACTCTATTAACGTTCAAAGTTGGAACATGTCTTAAAATCCAATATTTAAATGAAAAATTTTGCTTTTGGTTTGGTGGTTTTCAAAACCTCTTCGATTTCAAAATGTAAAATAAATTAAACAGAAAAATAATACATTTGCAAATAATTTAAGATTTTCTTGTTTAAAACAAAAGATCATAATAAGATCTTAAATTTTTGTAATTTCAAACACAAAAATGATAAATCTTGTTTCTAGTTTTTGCTTTAACAATATAGAGCAAACGCTTACTGCGCCAATAAATTATTCGAGGAAAAACAAAAACACTTAAGCGGAATGGTTATTTGAACATTAATTTTCTGAAATATTAACCGGGTATTGAAATTTACAACATAATGAAAGATTTTTTTAACACCTTATAGAAATAAGAGGCTTGGATGCGACCCACACTTATAACTTCCCATCCCGTCTGTCGATTTGTCTTGCTTAAAAATTTTGTAGGTTTTCGTGTTGTGTTAAAAAAGTTGTTAGTTGATGTTGTGACCGACAATAGAAATAAGTGACACGTTTGAGTTCTATTATAAGACTGACTTTATTCAGAGCTTTAGCATTATAACGAGGAGAGCTTTATTGGTTACGTAACATACTTCTTATATATATATATATATATAACATCCAGTGGCGATTCCTGCTCATGATCTCAGGGTTAGCTACTTTCTCCTAGAAGTTGAAGATAAGTTTCTAAGAATAAAAATTAATTTTATTCAAATTTTCTGCAGTCCGCCCTGAGTCGATAAATGCAGCAAATGTTTCATGATTTTTTTTTTATTAAAGTACTAATAACAATAGATAATTGGGACTTTAAATGAATGTCAGACAAAGCTATAAACTCTGGCTGTCGGATTCTATCAGAAATGTGATCGCCTAAAACGTCAGCAACAGTTTTGATTAAATCATTTTGGATAGCATTTGAAAAAATTTAAAAAATTTTGACGATTTAACACTGCACGATTTTTTTGAACGTTATGTTGGACACTTAAAGCTTCGTCTTTCCTAAGGACGAAAGGTAGCTAATTTAATTACATATTGCGAATGAGAGGCACTTAGCTTGTGTTTTCTCTGAAATGTGGTTAGAGTGTTCATATTGTCCACATCCGAGGAACTCCATGCGAAAGAGATACCGGAAAAAAGCAAACAAGATCAACAAAATAATTTCTTGTTATTCTCGCTACCAAATAGCTTTTGGTAATATTATAGAATATTGATTTTCGCTAAAGGTTCGAGTATAATCTCTGTTTCTATACTTGTGTGTTTATTTTAAATCAGTAGGGCGCCCATTATTAGCTTCTCCGAAAACGATATTGTTGAAAATGGTTTCTCTAATAATTTTTTCAATTATGGTCTTTGCTTGAGAAGTATTGGAGATTCCATTTTAATTCCTACGAAAAGAAAGTTCCTATTGTTAGACCAAGATCATGAAAAAAAAGTATCTATTTTTAAACAAACAAACAAACAAGACTCTATTTACAACGACTTATCTCATAGCCTAAAACCTTATTCTTAGCTGGTCATAGAATTATAGGATTCCATGACTTAGAAGTCAAATAGAATTTTTTATTGAATACAATTTGAAAATTAAACTTCATACAATTTTTATTATTTTGTTTTTGATTGCAAAAGAATTAAAATTGATCCAATGCAGCTGCATAAGTCGTAATGTTCTCTTATTTAGTTTTTTTTCGCTCTGGTAGTTTTAAATTTAAAGTCTTATAGTTTTCATTTTTTTTTAATTAATAAGAATAACGAATTCTGAATGAAAAAATATATGGACTTTATAAACATTTTGAAAAATCACACTTCAAACTGATTTTTTGACTAAATATTTGTTTTTTTAAATAAACTTAATTTTTATTTTCTGAAAATTTCTTTTCCCTTAAAAGAAATGCTTGTTTTAGTTTGATCTGTTCTAAGGAAATCAAATAAAATAATTTCTTACGACTAGCCTCTACCATGTTTGAATTCGTATGGAATTATATTAATAGTAATTACAATAAAATATACATACATATTGATCACAAAACATATACAGTCTTATTTAATAGAATTCGCTAAACAGATGAATAGTTATACAGTGAATAAGGATTTATGTAGGCTCTATGTAACGTTGCGAAAATTCCTATTTATAAAAAATTCTGCTATAAATTTTAGTTATACAATGCTAATATCAAAAAAAGTACCAAAATGTCTATAAAATCAGCTTGTTGTCATAACAACTAAAATATAACAAAATAATTCCAATTATTTGTATGATATTCTCTTTCGAAAATCTATATTTTTTTAAATTCTTCGTTTCTTCGGCTCACGAGCTAAACTGGAGAGGCATTATTGTTTTTATTTTAATTTCAAAAAGAGAGGAGAGAAATCAAAATGACATTTACGAAATAATAATAACAATAATTTCCTTATGTAGGCTCTATTCAACCTCAAAACGCGTTTAGCTTATTATGGGACTATGCAACCTTGTATAAGTTTTATAAATAGCATTTTTGCGTTTAGAGGCATTATAGAGATTACATAACTTTATGTAGGCTCTATACAGCGTTTTTAAATAAGACTGATACAGTCTTATTTAATATAATTCGCTAAACAGATGAATAGTTATACAGTGTATAAGGATTTATGTAGGCTCTATGTAACGTTTCGAAAATTCCTATTTATAAAAAATTCTGCTATAAATTTTAGTTATACAATGCTTATATCAAAAAAAGTACCAAAATGGAGCAATCTATTCCATTTATCTGTCTATCAAATCAGCTTGTTGTCATAACAAATAAAATATACAAAAATAATTCCAATTATTTGTATGATATTCTCTTTCGAAAATCTATATTTTTGTTTAAATTCTTCGTTTCTTATAGGCTCATTGGGTTGAACCTTTTTTTATAAACTTTCCGCCTTCTTGGAGTCGGTAAAACGCGATTTAAATTCTTTCAATCATTAATAAACGAGCTAAACTGGAGAGGCATTATTGTTTTTATTTTAATTTCAAAAATGGAGAGAAATCAAAATGACATTTACGAAATAATAATAACAATAATTTCCTTATGTAGGCTCTATTCAACCTCAAAACGCGTTTAGCTTATTATGAGACTATACAACCTTGCATAAGTTTTATAAATAGCATTTTTGCGTTTAGAGGCATTATAGAGATTACATAACTTTATGTAGGCTCTATACAGCGTTTTTAAATAAGACTGTTAATATTTAACTAACAAAACAATAGATATTAAAATGCACTTTCTTAAGTCACTTTCCTTCCTACTACTACTTCCTATAAAACATTTAAATAATCCGCTTAAACTCCAACGTCTTTACCATTTCCTTTTCCTCACATATCGGCATCAAAAATCAGTATAATCGCTAAAAGCTGCGCTAACCGTCGAACATGCGTTGCTCGCTATATTCTCGTAGAGCAGAGCAGGGTCAAGCAGGTTCGCTAGCAAAACCCATTTTCATATAAATAAATAACATCGCACAATTTTATGCTTTCAAAAACGAATATGGTATGATGGTATAAAGTATACCGATAGCGAACAGTTGCCGTGTTCGACGATCATGTTCGATTCGTCAGTGTTGTTCTTTCTTCCATAGTCCATACGAAGTATAAAGAGAGAAGACATCAAACTCTTAGTCGCGCCTGGTCTTCATCTCTGTTGTGTGCAGTGCTGTCGTTTTAAAAATTTCAAGAGTAGTATTTTTCTCTCATTTTGAGGAGTATTTTCTTAAATTGAGGAGTAAAACAAAAAACAACAAACACATTCTTGGCCCAGGAAAAAAAAAAATACTGAAAATAATAATGTCTAAATTCGAAGTTAATTGACCTACTGCTAAGGTAAATGTTCCGAAAACAGACAAATAGAAGGATCTAATGTCATGGCATATTTTTGGTTTCACTGCTAAAAGGCCAACATTTTAAAATAATATACATACATAGTTAAAATAAATAAAAAAGATTTTAAATAAAAAAGATTTGTTTCATATTTTCAGATACAAACATTAAGGGGCCAGTTATAGCCAGGGCCGGCCCAAGCCAAACTTGCGCCCTGTGCAAGATTTGTAGAAAGCGCCCCTTTTTTATATTTTTTTTACACATAAACTGATACACAAGCATAAGCCTTTCCCAGATTACCCAGGAGGTAGACTTTCAATGCGTTTTTTTTTATTGAGGTATCCCCAGGAGGCCTAAACCATTAAACTAAAACGCAGCGAAGAAATGAGCAGAGGGGAAACTTTTAAACTTGGAAACTTACTTTTCTGGCCTTACATTTTGCAAATTCAGAAATGAGATCATCAAAGTCTAAAGAATTTAATAATTTCTTTTCAATGGACATTATAGATAAACCTACCAATCTCTCTTGAGTCATGGTTGTCCTAAGATAATTTTTAATAATTTTAAGTTTAGAAAAACTACGTTCTCCTGAAGCTACCGTGACCGGGATTGTATTAAGGATTTGGAGAGCAGTTACTAAATTCGGAGCAAAATCTTCAAGGTTTGAACTAAAAATAAAATTTAACATATCTAAACTTGAGCTTTGTGGCGTAACAAGCTGGGATATTACGGTTAACTCTTGAAACAATTCTTCTCCATCTAAATATTTAAAACTACTTTATGTTAAAACATTCTGCAAATTAAGGCATGAAGCACGTACATTTTTATTTTTTAAACATTCGCTTATGTTACTCAAAAATGTAAAATTGATACTATACGTATCAAACCTTTCAAGTATTTGAAAAAAAAAATCAACTTTGAATCTTTGTTTCGGCTAATATAGTTTCAGGACATTCATCAGCATAAAGTATTTTCTCCGTTGAGATCGCAATGATGAAGCTACAAGAAACATATTTGGTATTTCTAGGGAACTAGCAATACGCTCGGTTAATTGAACATACCTACTCATTAAATTTTTCATCGGAACGCATTAAAATCAAACTGTTTTTTGTATTTTCTAAAACTGTTATGCCAGTTGACAGATTAACGGACGAACTTTGCAAATATTTACTAGTTTAATTTATATTTTCTAAAATATCAAACCAAATTAGCAGGCAGCAAATAAATGTAAAATCAAAAATTTTATTTCCTAACGGTTCTGCAATGTTTTTTGCCTCTAGATTTCTTAATTCTATAGGGCTTCATATATTTCTTGAATTGAAAAAAAGTTAAACAAACATTGAATTGTATCGAAAATTTTAACTGCATAAAATGAGAACCGAGCAGCATCATTAACCACTAAATTTAAGGAATGCGGGCAACATGGAACCAAAAATGCTCTTGGTTCCAGGGTTCGAATTCGATTCTGAACACCCGCTTCTTTTCCTTTCATATTCATATTCGAACCATTATCATAACTTTGGCTTGTCTTGTCTTCAAAATACGTCACTTCTATTAAAAACTGGTAGCTATTTATTTAATATTAATTAACCAACAAAGCGAAAAAACAATTGAAACAATCTGCATTCTGCACCAGACTAGATATACATTAAAAGTAGCCGTTACAATAGTCATTAACTTTCAAACAAAAAAAAACAAACTGCCTGCGCAAGAACAATTCGACTCCAAATAGAATCATCCCTCTTTAATTTTTAAGCTCTATGCTCCTTTTCCATTCTATTAAAAATTTCATCTCCTGTAATCAGGCACTTAACTCTTACACAGTGTGCAATAAGAAAACCTGCACGCTCTGATCCATATGATTCCGTATAAATAAGTTTTTTTTTAAATATCTCCCATGTTAGTTTCGATACTCAGTGTGCAAAAAAGAAAACTTGCACATCCATTCACCATTATTTGTAGCAAAGACACCTACCTACCTAATTTCCAAATATATCACCCTGTTCATACAAGAGAAAAAATCTCAACACAAAAAAGTTCCATGCCACCATAACATAGAAGTATGACGAAGCAAAATACTTATTCATATTGAATCGTATGGGCTAGAACGTGCAGGTTTTGTATCACGCACAGTACCCTGTATGTGGGACTCACATGAGACATTGTGAGTTCTCATCTACAAAGAAAACAACAAAAAAATGTCTCTGAAAAAAGAGAGCAGGTAGGTTTCTGTATTCTGTGCTACCTTCTACTACAAATCAAAGACACAGCAAACAGCATATATTTTTTTTGTTGTTTTCTTTGTAGATGAGAACTCACAATGTCTCATGTGAGTCTCACATACAGGGTACTGTGCGTGATACAAAACCTGCACGTTCTAGCCCATACGATTCAATATGAATAAGTATTTTGCTTCGTCATACTTCTATGTTAATTTTGGGACTCGGTGTGCATAAAATATATCTTGCACATATGAGGTGGCATGGAACTTTTTTGTGTTGAGATTTTTTCTTCTTTTTTCTTGCATGGAATTTTTTTGTGTTGAGATTTTTTTCTTTTTTTCTCTTGTACGAACAGGGTGAAATATTTGGAAATGAGGTAGGTAGAATATTTAGTTCTGCGACATCTTGAGTTAAATTTTCATTGAATGCAACAATGAAAGTGATGTTAGTTAGTGCGCAAGAGATAACTTAGGACAGTTTTGATGGATGTTTTTTTGAGATTATTTTAAGAATGTTTGTGGTTAAAGAATGGCAAATATGTAGTAGTACATATTTGTTTGCAAGATCAGATTACATTTTCTTGCTCCTGGCAATGCGCCCTCAGAATTCTGCGCCCTGTGCATTTGCACATCTTGCACATATGCTTTGTCCGGCCCTGGTTATAGCTACCATTGAAATCGATGCCGACAAATTTTTGAATCGATATTTGACGGTGTTTCCCTTTGATTAGAAATGAAAATCATATATTGATCGATCAGAAATCACACAAAGGATTTTTTTTTGTTTTGAGAAAAAAAGTTTAGTTGCGCATTTATTGCTAAAAATGCATTTTTCTATTTTCCGGACGGAAATTCATTTTCCTGAACAGCTGATACTTTTGTGTTCAAAACTGAAATGAATCATTCCACTGATTTGTGTTCCAATTTTACACAGTACTAATGACAGATTTCTGTCAGTAAAAATGTTTTGGTGGTTTTCAATCAGGATGTTTTTTTCAATAACAGACATTTTTAAGGATAGCTATAAGCGACCTGTCAAAAAAATTCCAATGTTTGTTTTCAATGATGAAAACCAATGATAGCTATAATTAGCGGCTAATACAATTGGATGGCTCCCATTTTTCGGTGAAATTGTTTTTTAGAGGTTTCTTAGCAATTAGTACGGCATTCACCGTTTCTACCCTGAGCGAATTTCTTTTTTATCTTTTATAAGGCTTACATCTGAAAATTTTCTTTCTGCTGTTGCACTACTAAGGGGCAAACTGAATAATGAACCGACGAATTTTTTAATCAGGGAAACATTAAATCATTATTTGCGTTTTGTATTTGAAATATTTCGCTATCGCAATCTGGAAAGAATGGAACGAACATTTGGAATGGAAATAGAACACAACAGAGATGTTAGTAGATACCTAAATGCAATCACAGATGTGCAAGTTTTAAAATTATATTTTAAATTTTGGTTTTTATTGTAAACCAAATAAAATTTTCGTTTGCGTTTTATATTGGGGAGTAGTTTTCGTGCGTGGGTAGTAGAGTAGCAGTTGAATCTTGAAAGGAGTAAAATACTACTATAGTAGCAAAAACGACAGCAGTGGTTGTGTGTCTTTAATGTGTACCTACAACTGCAACTGCAAACTTCCCTGGTTATCGCTTTTTTTTGCGCTAACCCTTCTACTTATTTGTACAGGCTTTTATTTGAATGTGTGTATTTATCTGTATGTGTAGAATGTATGAAATTTGATAGCGCAAACTTTTGCGATGCCCAAGCCAAATGTTTCAAGATAGATTTGGTATTGTATGAGAGTTGTATTGCATGAAATGAAAATTATTTGAAGAAAAGTCACCGAATTTTTTAACATAATGGTCAACTGTTCAGTTGGTTAGTAATTCAATTACCAAATAATATTCATATTACAAAATAAGATTAATTCTAAAATTCTTGGTTTAGCGCCGCTAAACCCGCTGACTATGAGGAATCGCCCCTGATAACATCTCTTCGCCACTAAATAAAAAATTCGAAAAACAAAAGAAAAAGAAACAAAATATAATTCAAAATTCATTTACATAATACATCTCTTCGCCACTAAATGAAAAAAAAAAAAAAAAATACATAAGTAATAATAATTATTATTTAATATATATATACTATACTTATTAATAAATATCAATTCATTTGTTTGTTAACAAATCAGTTTTGGTATTTCATATTTTATTTAATATTTTAAGATAACATGTTATTGATAACCTAATCTATTTGTTTTTTTTGTCTGGCGAGATGATCTTCTTAGAATAACATTATTTTCGTTACAATTGTTAGATTCATATCCTTGTTTCTCAATTTCGTTATTAATTTCAGGTTCTTTTATGGGTGGTGAACGATTACCATCACTACAAATATCAACTTTATCATTATTGATTTTTGGCTCTAAACCAGTATTCGAAAGTAGAGGTTGTTCATTGAAAGTGGATTTATCTTTATCAAAATGGCAGTTTTCATTATCTTTAATACTATCGAAATGAGGGTTTTCGTATTTGTGAGCATACTTCTTTTCTTGGTCAAGTGAAGAACCTACTTTTCTTATTTGATCTATATGTCGTTTCCATTCACGATTATCATCTAATAATATATTATAATGCAGGGCTCCAATTTTTTCTTTGACTACACCGAAATGCCATTTTATACGTCTATTTAAGTACTCTCGTACCGCTACTCTATCTCCGGTTTTTAAGAGACGTTCACCTGGTTGCGTATGCATTTTACCTACCGCACTGACAGTCTTCGGTAACATTAAGTCAAGCCTTGATTTAATGTCTCGTCCAAGCATCATCATCGCGGGTGACTTCCCGGTAGAAGGGTGCACCATCTTCCTATAATCCAATAGGATATTACATAATTCTTTTTGAAAATCTGTGGTGCTCTTTTCCTTAAGGCTTTTTAATTTCTGTTTAATAGTTTGGACATACCTTTCAGCGTGGCCATTTGTGGCTGGATGGTAAGGAGCCCCCATTTTATGAATAATTCCATTATTTTTAAGAAAATTTTGAAATTGAAAATTGGTAAACTGAGAACCATGATCGCTTACCAAGACCGAAGGCATTCCAAAACGGCTAAAAATATCTCTACACGTTTTAATTGTGGAGTCCGTAGTTATATTTGGGATAACATACACTTCCGGCCATTTGGTATACGCATCGACTAATATAAAAAAATATTTACCAAAAAATGGGCCGGCAAAATCCACGTGAACACGTTGCCAGGGAGAACTAGGTGTCTCCCATGAGTGAAACGGGTATTTTATTGGGTTAGATCTAACCATCTGACATTCAACGCAATTCTGTATCATTTCCTCTATATCGCTATCAATTTTTTCCCACCAGCAATAGCTCCGAGCTAATGATTTGGTGCGAGTAGCCCCAAAACGTGTTGCATGTAGCTCATTCAATACTCGTTTTCTTAGACTTGGTGGTATATAAACACGTAATCCTCTCATAACACAGTCTTGCTGCAATGTGAATTCTTCCTGGGCAATACCGAATCTAAATTTTGATTCCACTGTTCGCCCAGTTCTAAGACCTTGAAGTAAAATACTCATTGTTTTGTCATTAACAGTTTCTTTTCCTAGTTCTTTAACGGTTAAGGGAAGCGTAGTTATTTGCCTTATTTCTAAAACATCTACCTCATCTATTGCGTACTCTGCAATATTTTTTATTGGCAACCTTGACATTCCGTCTGCGTTGCAGTGGTCAGTTGTTTTACGAAAAACGATTTCGTAGTCAAATGCTTGCAAATAAGCCGCATAATGCTGCATTCTAGAAGCAGAAAGAGCTGGAATTCCTTTTTGTGGTGAAAAAATTTGAGATATGGGTTTATTGTCCGTCATCAAAATAAATTTACGCCCATATACATATTGATAAAATTTTTTAATGCCAAATATAATTGCATATGCCTCCCGGTCAATTTGACTATAACGTTGTTGGGTGGCATTTAAAGTTTGTGACGCGTACATAATTGGCCTTTCTGTACAATCTTCTAATTCATGGCTTAACACCGCCCCTACACCATATGGGGACGCATCTGTTGCCAATATAAGCTTTAACTTGGGATTGTAATGTATAAGAAAATTTGTAGAGTGCATTTCACATTTTATTCTATTAAAAGCTAATTGGCATTTACTGTCCCAGGTAAATTTTACTTTCTCTTTTAACAAATTATTAATTGGGTATAAGATGGTACTAAGGTTCTTGAAAAATCGTCATTAATAGTTAATTAAACCAACATAAGCTTTAACTTGATCTTTATTCTGTGGTGGTTTCATATTTTCTATAGCATCTATCTTGCTTCTCGTTTTATGAATGCCGTCTTTATCTATAGCAAAACCACAGTACTCGATCCTATTTTGAAAAAACTCGCATTTTTCTAAGTTAATGCGCATATTATTTTCACTTAATCGACGCATCACTTCATGCAATCGCTTCAAATGGGTTGTATTATCTGGCCCGGTTATTTTAATATCATCGATAAATACACTGACACCTGGAATATCATGCAATAAATTTTCCATGAAGCGTTCAAAAATAGCGGGCGCTGATGCCACACCGTATACATAAGACGAGTTGGTCTATAAAGACCTCTGTGGGTACTCAGAGTTAAAAAATCCCTACATTCAGGGTCAACCTCCAATTGCAAATAAGCCCTTGTTAGATCTAACTTACTAAATTTTATACCACCGCTCATTGAAGCAAAAAGCTCTTCGATGGTGGGAAGAGGATGCTTTCTCGATCTAGACCACCCAGAGGGCTGAAATTTCAGGATTGTGATCTATGAATCATTCCCTTTAAAATTCTGTGCCTATCTTTGAATAAGACCAATTTTACAACAAGTTATGGGCAAAAATCCAAGTTCAAACTTAAAATGCGAATATCTCGCTTAATATGCGTCCTACAGGGTCCAAAGTCGGGACTTAGAGGGCAATTTTTTAAGGCCATTATTTCTCGATCTAGACTACCTAGAGGGCTAAAATTTCAGGATTGTGATCTATGAATCATTCCCTTTCCAATGCTGTGCCTATCTTTGAATAAGACCAATTTTACAACAAGTTTTGGGCAAAAATCCAAGTTCAAACTTAAAATGCGAATATCTCGCTTAATATGCGTCCTAGAGGGTGCAAAGTCCGGACCAAGAGGGCAATTTTTGAAGTCCATTATTTCTCGATCTAGACCACCTACAGGGCTGAAATTTCAGTCGCATGACAGTGCATCGCCTTGTCTAAAACCTTTTTTGACATCAAATGCATCGGTGAGATCTTTTCCGACCTTGATGGAGCAGCGTGCATTCTCCATCGTCATTCTGCACAAACGGATAAGTTTGACAGGGATGCCAAAACTAGACATTGCTCTGTAGAGCTCTTCCCAATGGATGCTGTCATACGCGGCTTTAAAATCGATAAAGAGATGGTGGGTATCGATTTGAAGCTCCTGGGTTTTTTCCAAGATCTGCCGTAATGTGAATATTTGGTCGATAGTGGACTTTCCTGGTCTGAAGCCACACTGATAAGGACCTATCAGGTTGTTGACGAACGGCTTCAGACGTTCACATAGTACGGCAGAAAGGATCTTATATGCAATGTTAAGGAGACTGATCCCTCTGTAGTTGGCGCAATTTAAAGGGTCTCCTTTTTTATGTATCGGACAAACTATGCTGAGATTCCACTCGTCGGGACTTAGAGGGCAATTTTTTAAGGCCATTATTTCTCGATCTAGACCACCTAGAGGGCCGAAATTTCAGGATTGTGATCTATGAATCATTCCCTTTCCAATGATGTGCCTAGCTTTGAATAAGACCAATTTTACAACAAGTTTTGGGCAAAAATCCAAGTTCAAACTTAAAATGCGAATATCTCGGTTAATATGTGTCCTATAGGGTGCAAAGTCCGGGCTTAGAGGGCAATTTTTGAAGTCCATTATTTTTCGATCTAGACCACGTAGAGGGCTGAAATTTCAGGATTGTGATCTATGAATCATTCCCTTTCCAATGCTGTGCCTATCTTTGAATAAGACCAATTTTACAACAAGTTTTGGGCAAAAATCCAAGTTCAAACTTAAAATGCGAATATCTCGCTTAATATGCGTCCTACAGGGTGCAAAGTCCGGGCTTAGAGGGCAATTTTTGAAGTCCATTATTTCTCGATCTAGACCACCTAGAGGGCTGAAATTTCAGGATTGTGATCTAGGAATCATTCCCTTTCCAATGCTGTGCCTATCTTTGAATAAGACCTATTTTACAACAAGTTATGGGCAAAAATCCAAGTTCAAACTTAAAATGCGAATATCTCGCTAAATATGCGTCCTAGAGGGTGCAAAGTCCGGGCTTAGAGGGCAATTTTTAAAGTCCATTATTTCTCGATCTAGACCACCTAGAGGGTTGAAATTTCAGGATTGTGATCTAGGAATCATTCCCTTTCCAATGCTGTGCCTATCTTTGAATAAGACCTATTTTACAACAAGTTATGGGCAAAAATCCAAGTTCAAACTTAAAATGCGAATATCTCGCTTAATATGCGTCCTAGAGGGTGCAAAGTCCGGGCTTAGAGGGCAATTTTTGAAGTCCATTATTTCTCGATCTAGACCACCTAGAGGGTTGAAATTTCAGGATTGTGATCTAGGAATCATTCAATTTGCAATGCTGTGCCTATCTTTGAATAAGACCTATTTTACAACAAGTTATGGGCAAAAATCCAAGTTCAAACTTAAAATGCGAATATCTCGCTTAATATGCGTCCTAGAGGGTGCAAAGTCCGGGCTTAGAGGGCAATTTTTGAAGTCCATTATTTCTCGATCTAGACCACCTAGAGGGCTGAAATTTCAGGATTGTGATCTAGGAATCATTCAATTTGCAATGCTGTGCCTATCTTTGAATAAGACCTATTTTACAACAAGTTATGGGCAAAAATCCAAGTTCAAACTTAAAATGCGAATATCTCGCTTAATATGCGTCCTACAGGGTGCAAAGTCCGGACCTAGAGGGCAATTTTTGAAGGCCATTATTTCTCGATCTAGACCAACTAGAGGGCTGAAATTTCAGGATTGTGATCTATGAATCATTCCCTTTCCAATGCTGTGCCTATCTTTGAATAAGACCAATTTTACAACAAGTTATGGGCAAAAATCCAAGTTCAAACTTAAAATGCGAATATCTCGCTTAATATGCGTCCTAGAGGGTGCAAAGTCCGGGCTTAGAGGGCAATTTTTGAAGTCCATTATTTCTCGATCTAGACCACCTAGAGGGTTGAAATTTCAGGATTGTGATCTAGGAATCATTCAATTTGCAATGCTGTGCCTATCTTTGAATAAGACCTATTTTACAACAAGTTATGGGCAAAAATCCAAGTTCAAACTTAAAATGCGAATATCTCGCTTAATATGCGTCCTAGAGGGTGCAAAGTCCGGGCTTAGAGGGCAATTTTTGAAGCCCATTATTTCTCGATCTTGACAACCTAGAGGGCTGAAATTTCAGGATTGTGATCTATGAATCATTCCCTTTCCAATGCTGTGCCTATCTTTGAATAAGACCTATTTTACAACAAGTTATGGGCAAAAATCCAAGTTCAAACTTAAAATGCGAATATCTCGCTTAATATGCGTCCTAGAGGGTGCAAAGTCCGGGCTTAGAGGGCAATTTTTGAAGTCCATTATTTCTCGATCTAGACCACCTAGAGGGTTGAAATTTCAGGATTGTGATCTAGGAATCATTCAATTTGCAATGCTGTGCCTATCTTTGAATAAGACCTATTTTACAACAAGTTATGGGCAAAAATCCAAGTTCAAACTTAAAATGCGAATATCTCGCTTAATATGCGTCCTAGAGGGTGCAAAGTCCGGGCTTAGAGGGCAATTTTTGAAGCCCATTATTTCTCGATCTTGACAACCTAGAGGGCTGAAATTTCAGGATTGTGATCTATGAATCATTCCCTTTCCAATGCTGTGCCTATCTTTGAATAAGACCAATTTTACAACAAGTTATGGGCAAAAATCCAAGTTCAAACTTAAAATGCGAATATCTCGCTTAATATGCGTCCTAGAGGGTGCAAAGTCCGGGCTTAGAGGGCAATTTTTGAAGTCCATTATTTCTCGATCTAGACCACCTAGAGGGTTGAAATTTCAGGATTGTGATCTAGGAATCATTCAATTTGCAATGCTGTGCCTATCTTTGAATAAGACCTATTTTACAACAAGTTATGGGCAAAAATCCAAGTTCAAACTTAAAATGCGAATATCTCGCTTAATATGCGTCCTACAGGGTGCAAAGTCCGGACCTAGAGGGCAATTTTTGAAGGCCATTATTTCTCGATCTAGACCAACTAGAGGGCTGAAATTTCAGGATTGTGATCTATGAATCATTCCCTTTCCAATGCTGTGCCTATCTTTGAATAAGACCAATTTTACAACAAGTTATGGGCAAAAATCCAAGTTCAAACTTAAAATGCGAATATCTCGCTTAATATGCGTCCTAGAGGGTGCAAAGTCCGGGCTTAGAGGGCAATTTTTGAAGTCCATTATTTCTCGATCTAGACCACCTAGAGGGTTGAAATTTCAGGATTGTGATCTAGGAATCATTCAATTTGCAATGCTGTGCCTATCTTTGAATAAGACCTATTTTACAACAAGTTATGGGCAAAAATCCAAGTTCAAACTTAAAATGCGAATATCTCGCTTAATATGCGTCCTAGAGGGTGCAAAGTCCGGGCTTAGAGGGCAATTTTTGAAGCCCATTATTTCTCGATCTTGACAACCTAGAGGGCTGAAATTTCAGGATTGTGATCTATGAATCATTCCCTTTCCAATGCTGTGCCTATCTTTGAATAAGACCTATTTTACAACAAGTTATGGGCAAAAATCCAAGTTCAAACTTAAAATGCGAATATCTCGCTTAATATGCGTCCTAGAGGGTGCAAAGTCCGGGCTTAGAGGGCAATTTTTGAAGCCCATTATTTCTCGATCTTGACAACCTAGAGGGCTGAAATTTCAGGATTGTGATCTATGAATCATTCCCTTTCCAATGCTGTGCCTATCTTTGAATAAGACCTATTTTACAACAAGTTATGGGCAAAAATCCAAGTTCAAACTTAAAATGCGAATATCTCGCTTAATATGCGTCCTAGAGGGTGCAAAGTCCGGGCTTAGAGGGCAATTTTTGAAGTCCATTATTTCTCGATCTAGACCACCTAGAGGGTTGAAATTTCAGGATTGTGATCTAGGAATCATTCAATTTGCAATGCTGTGCCTATCTTTGAATAAGACCTATTTTACAACAAGTTATGGGCAAAAATCCAAGTTCAAACTTAAAATGCGAATATCTCGCTTAATATGCGTCCTAGAGGGTGCAAAGTCCGGGCTTAGAGGGCAATTTTTGAAGCCCATTATTTCTCGATCTAGACCACCTAGAGGGCTGAAATTTCAGGATTGTGATCTAGGAATCATTCCCTTTCCAATGCTGTGCCTATCTTTGAATAAGACCTATTTTACAACAAGTTATGGGCAAAAATCCAAGTTCAAACTTAAAATGCGAATATCTCGCTTAATATGCGTCCTAGAGGGTGCAAAGTCCGGGCTTAGAGGGCAATTTTTGAAGTCCATTATTTCTCGATCTAGACCACCTAGAGGGTTGAAATTTCAGGATTGTGATCTAGGAATCATTCAATTTGCAATGCTGTGCCTATCTTTGAATAAGACCTATTTTACAACAAGTTATGGGCAAAAATCCATGTTCAAACTTAAAATGCGAATATCTCGCTTAATATGCGTCCTAGAGGGTGCAAAGTCCGGGCTTAGAGGGCAATTTTTGAAGTCCATTATTTCTCGATCTAGACCACCTAGAGTGTTGAAATTTCAGGATTGTGATCTAGGAATCATTCAATTTGCAATGCTGTGCCTATCTTTGAATAAGACCTATTTTACAACAAGTTATGGGCAAAAATCCAAGTTCAAACTTAAAATGCGAATATCTCGCTTAATATGCGTCCTAGAGGGTGCAAAGTCCGGGCTTAGAGGGCAATTTTTGAAGTCCATTATTTCTCGATCTAGACCACCTAGAGGGCTGAAATTTCAGGATTGTGATCTAGGAATCATTCCCTTTCCAATGCTGTGCCTATCTTTGAATAAGACCTATTTTACAACAAGTTATGGGCAAAAATCCAAGTTCAAACTTAAAATGCGAATATCTCGCTTAATATGCGTCCTACAGGGTCCAAGGTCGGGACCTAGAGGGCAATTTTTGAAGGCCATTATTTCTCGATCTAGACCACCTAGAGGGCTGAAATTTCAGGATTGTGATCTATGAATCATTCCCTTTCCAATGCTGTGCCTATCTTTGAATAAGACCAATTTTACAACAAGTTATGGGCAAAAATCCAAGTTCAAACTTAAAATGCGAATATCTCGCTAAATATGCGTCCTAGAGGGTGCAAAGTCCGGGCTTAGAGGGCAATTTTTAAAGTCCATTATTTCTCGATCTAGACCACCTAGAGGGTTGAAATTTCAGGATTGTGATCTAGGAATCATTCAATTTGCAATGCTGTGCCTATCTTTGAATAAGACCTATTTTACAACAAGTTATGGGCAAAAATCCAAGTTCAAACTTAAAATGCGAATATCTCGCTTAATATGCGTCCTAGAGGGTGCAAAGTCCGGGCTTAGAGGGCAATTTTTGAAGTCCATTATTTCTCGATCTAGACCACCTAGAGGGCTGAAATTTCAGGATTGTGATCTAGGAATCATTCCCTTTCCAATGCTGTGCCTATCTTTGAATAAGACCTATTTTACAACAAGTTATGGGCAAAAATCCAAGTTCAAACTTAAAATGCGAATATCTCGCTTAATATGCGTCCTACAGGGTCCAAGGTCGGGACCTAGAGGGCAATTTTTGAACGCCATTATTTCTCGATCTAGACCACCTAGAGGGCTGAAATTTCAGGATTGTGATCTATGAATCATTCCCTTTCCAATGCTGTGCCTATCTTTGAATAAGACCAATTTTACAACAAGTTATGGGCAAAAATCCAAGTTCAAACTTAAAATGCGAATATCTCGCTAAATATGCGTCCTAGAGGGTGCAAAGTCCGGGCTTAGAGGGCAATTTTTAAAGTCCATTATTTCTCGATCTAGACCACCTAGAGGGTTGAAATTTCAGGATTGTGATCTAGGAATCATTCAATTTGCAATGCTGTGCCTATCTTTGAATAAGACCTATTTTACAACAAGTTATGGGCAAAAATCCAAGTTCAAACTTAAAATGCGAATATCTCGCTTAATATGCGTCCTAGAGGGTGCAAAGTCCGGGCTTAGAGGGCAATTTTTGAAGTCCATTATTTCTCGATCTAGACCACCTAGAGGGTTGAAATTTCAGGATTGTGATCTAGGAATCATTCAATTTGCAATGCTGTGCCTATCTTTGAATAAGACCTATTTTACAACAAGTTATGGGCAAAAATCCAAGTTCAAACTTAAAATGCGAATATCTCGCTTAATATGCGTCCTACAGGGTGCAAAGTCGGGACCTAGAGGGCAATTTTTGAAGGCCATTATTTCTCGATCTAGACCACCTAGAGGGCTGAAATTTCAGGATTGTGATCTATGAATCATTCCCTTTCCAATGCTGTGCCTATCTTTGAATAAGACCAATTTTACAACAAGTTATGGGCAAAAATCCAAGTTCAAACTTAAAATGCGAATATCTCGCTTAATATGCGTCCTAGAGGGTGCAAAGTCCGGGCTTAGAGGGCAATTTTTGAAGTCCATTATTTCTCGATCTAGACCACCTAGAGGGTTGAAATTTCAGGATTGTGATCTAGGAATCATTCAATTTGCAATGCTGTGCCTATCTTTGAATAAGACCTATTTTACAACAAGTTATGGGCAAAAATCCAAGTTCAAACTTAAAATGCGAATATCTCGCTTAATATGCGTCCTAGAGGGTGCAAAGTCCGGGCTTAGAGGGCAATTTTTGAAGCCCATTATTTCTCGATCTTGACAACCTAGAGGGCTGAAATTTCAGGATTGTGATCTATGAATCATTCCCTTTCCAATGCTGTGCCTATCTTTGAATAAGACCTATTTTACAACAAGTTATGGGCAAAAATCCAAGTTCAAACTTAAAATGCGAATATCTCGCTTAATATGCGTCCTAGAGGGTGCAAAGTCCGGGCTTAGAGAGCAATTTTTGAAGCCCATTATTTCTCGATCTTGACAACCTAGAGGGCTGAAATTTCAGGATTGTGATCTATGAATCATTCCCTTTCCAATGCTGTGCCTATCTTTGAATAAGACCTATTTTACAACAAGTTATGGGCAAAAATCCAAGTTCAAACTTAAAATGCGAATATCTCGCTTAATATGCGTCCTAGAGGGTGCAAAGTCCGGGCTTAGAGGGCAATTTTTGAAGTCCATTATTTCTCGATCTAGACCACCTAGAGGGTTGAAATTTCAGGATTGTGATCTAGGAATCATTCAATTTGCAATGCTGTGCCTATCTTTGAATAAGACCTATTTTACAACAAGTTATGGGCAAAAATCCAAGTTCAAACTTAAAATGCGAATATCTCGCTTAATATGCGTCCTAGAGGGTGCAAAGTCCGGGCTTAGAGGGCAATTTTTGAAGTCCATTATTTCTCGATCTAGACCACCTAGAGGGCTGAAATTTCAGGATTGTGATCTAGGAATCATTCCCTTTCCAATGCTGTGCCTATCTTTGAATAAGACCTATTTTACAACAAGTTATGGGCAAAAATCCAAGTTCAAACTTAAAATGCGAATATCTCGCTTAATATGCGTCCTAGAGGGTGCAAAGTCCGGGCTTAGAGGGCAATTTTTGAAGTCCATTATTTCTCGATCTAGACCACCTAGAGGGTTGAAATTTCAGGATTGTGATCTAGGAATCATTCAATTTGCAATGCTGTGCCTATCTTTGAATAAGACCTATTTTACAACAAGTTATGGGCAAAAATCCATGTTCAAACTTAAAATGCGAATATCTCGCTTAATATGCGTCCTAGAGGGTGCAAAGTCCGGGCTTAGAGGGCAATTTTTGAAGTCCATTATTTCTCGATCTAGACCACCTAGAGTGTTGAAATTTCAGGATTGTGATCTAGGAATCATTCAATTTGCAATGCTGTGCCTATCTTTGAATAAGACCTATTTTACAACAAGTTATGGGCAAAAATCCAAGTTCAAACTTAAAATGCGAATATCTCGCTTAATATGCGTCCTACAGGGTGCAAAGTCCGGACCTAGAGGGCAATTTTTGAAGTCCATTATTTCTCGATCTAGACCAACTAGAGGGCTGAAATTTCAGGATTGTGATCTATGAATCATTCCCTTTCCAATGCTGTGCCTATCTTTGAATAAGACCTATTTTACAACAAGTTATGGGCAAAAATCCAAGTTCAAACTTAAAATGCGAATATCTCGCTTAATATGCGTCCTAGAGGGTGCAAAGTCCGGGCTTAGAGGGCAATTTTTGAAGTCCATTATTTCTCGATCTAGACCACCTAGAGGGCTGAAATTTCAGGATTGTGATCTAGGAATCATTCCCTTTCCAATGCTGTGCCTATCTTTGAATAAGACCTATTTTACAACAAGTTATGGGCAAAAATCCAAGTTCAAACTTAAAATGCGAATATCTCGCTTAATATGCGTCCTAGAGGGTGCAAAGTCCGGGCTTAGAGGGCAATTTTTGAAGTCCATTATTTCTCGATCTAGACCACCTAGAGGGTTGAAATTTCAGGATTGTGATCTAGGAATCATTCAATTTGCAATGCTGTGCCTATCTTTGAATAAGACCTATTTTACAACAAGTTATGGGCAAAAATCCAAGTTCAAACTTAAAATGCGAATATCTCGCTTAATATGCGTCCTAGAGGGTGCAAAGTCCGGGCTTAGAGGGCAATTTTTGAAGTCCATTATTTCTCGATCTAGACCACCTAGAGGGTTGAAATTTCAGGATTGTGATCTAGGAATCATTCAATTTGCAATGCTGTGCCTATCTTTGAATAAGACCAATTTTACAACAAGTTATGGGCAAAAATCCAAGTTCAAACTTAAAATGCGAATATCTCGCTTAATATGCGTCCTACAGGGTGCAAAGTCCGGACCTAGAGGGCAATTTTTGAAGTCCATTATTTCTCGATCTAGACCAACTAGAGGGCTGAAATTTCAGGATTGTGATCTATGAATCATTCCCTTTCCAATGCTGTGCCTATCTTTGAATAAGACCAATTTTACAACAAGTTATGGGCAAAAATCCAAGTTCAAACTTAAAATGCGAATATCTCGCTTAATATGCGTCCTAGAGGGTGCAAAGTCCGGGCTTAGAGGGCAATTTTTGAAGTCCATTATTTCTCGATCTAGACCACCTAGAGGGTTGAAATTTCAGGATTGTGATCTAGGAATCATTCAATTTGCAATGCTGTGCCTATCTTTGAATAAGACCTATTTTACAACAAGTTATGGGCAAAAATCCAAGTTCAAACTTAAAATGCGAATATCTCGCTTAATATGCGTCCTAGAGGGTGCAAAGTCCGGGCTTAGAGGGCAATTTTTGAAGACCATTATTTCTCGATCTAGACAACCTAGAGGGCTGAAATTTCAGGATTGTGATCTATGAATCATTCCCTTTCCAATGCTGTGCCTATCTTTGAATAAGACCTATTTTACAACAAGTTATGGGCAAAAATCCAAGTTCAAACTTAAAATGCGAATATCTCGCTTAATATGCGTCCTAGAGGGTGCAAAGTCCGGGCTTAGAGGGCAATTTTTGAAGCCCATTATTTCTCGATCTAGACAACCTAGAGGGCTGAAATTTCAGGATTGTGATCTATGAATCATTCCCTTTCCAATGCTGTGCCTATCTTTGAATAAGACCTATTTTACAACAAGTTATGGGCAAAAATCCAAGTTCAAACTTAAAATGCGAATATCTCGCTTAATATGCGTCCTAGAGGGTGCAAAGTCCGGGCTTAGAGGGCAATTTTTGAAGTCCATTATTTCTCGATCTAGACCACCTAGAGGGTTGAAATTTCAGGATTGTGATCTAGGAATCATTCAATTTGCAATGCTGTGCCTATCTTTGAATAAGACCTATTTTACAACAAGTTATGGGCAAAAATCCAAGTTCAAACTTAAAATGCGAATATCTCGCTTAATATGCGTCCTAGAGGGTGCAAAGTCCGGGCTTAGAGGGCAATTTTTGAAGTCCATTATTTCTCGATCTAGACCACCTAGAGGGCTGAAATTTCAGGATTGTGATCTAGGAATCATTCCCTTTCCAATGCTGTGCCTATCTTTGAATAAGACCTATTTTACAACAAGTTATGGGCAAAAATCCAAGTTCAAACTTAAAATGCGAATATCTCGCTTAATATGCGTCCTAGAGGGTGCAAAGTCCGGGCTTAGAGGGCAATTTTTGAAGTCCATTATTTCTCGATCTAGACCACCTAGAGGGTTGAAATTTCAGGATTGTGATCTAGGAATCATTCAATTTGCAATGCTGTGCCTATCTTTGAATAAGACCTATTTTACAACAAGTTATGGGCAAAAATCCATGTTCAAACTTAAAATGCGAATATCTCGCTTAATATGCGTCCTAGAGGGTGCAAAGTCCGGGCTTAGAGGGCAATTTTTGAAGTCCATTATTTCTCGATCTAGACCACCTAGAGTGTTGAAATTTCAGGATTGTGATCTAGGAATCATTCAATTTGCAATGCTGTGCCTATCTTTGAATAAGACCTATTTTACAACAAGTTATGGGCAAAAATCCAAGTTCAAACTTAAAATGCGAATATCTCGCTTAATATGCGTCCTACAGGGTGCAAAGTCCGGACCTAGAGGGCAATTTTTGAAGGCCATTATTTCTCGATCTAGACCAACTAGAGGGCTGAAATTTCAGGATTGTGATCTATGAATCATTCCCTTTCCAATGCTGTGCCTATCTTTGAATAAGACCTATTTTACAACAAGTTATGGGCAAAAATCCAAGTTCAAACTTAAAATGCGAATATCTCGCTTAATATGCGTCCTAGAGGGTGCAAAGTCCGGGCTTAGAGGGCAATTTTTGAAGTCCATTATTTCTCGATCTAGACCACCTAGAGGGCTGAAATTTCAGGATTGTGATCTAGGAATCATTCCCTTTCCAATGCTGTGCCTATCTTTGAATAAGACCTATTTTACAACAAGTTATGGGCAAAAATCCAAGTTCAAACTTAAAATGCGAATATCTCGCTTAATATGCGTCCTACAGGGTGCAAAGTCCGGGCTTAGAGGGCAATTTTTGAAGTCCATTATTTCTCGATCTAGACCACCTAGAGGGCTGAAATTTCAGGATGGTGTCTAGGAATTATTCCCTTTCCAATGCTGTGCCTATTTTTGATTAAGACCTATTTTACAACAAGTTATGGGCAAAAATCCAAGTTCAAACTTAAAATGCGAATATCTCGCTTAATATGCGTCCTACAGGGTCCAAAGTCGGGACCTAGAGGGCAATTTTTTAAGGCCATTATTTCTCGATCTAGACCACCTAGAGGGCTGAAATTTCAGGATTGTGATCTATGAATCATTCCCTTTCCAATGCTGTGCCTATCTTTGAAAAAGACTTATTTTACAACAAGTTATGGGCAAAAATCCAAGTTCAAACTTAAAATGCGAAAATCTCGCTTAATATGCGTCCTACAGGGTCCAAAGTCCGGGCTTAGAGGGCAATTTTTGAAGTCCATTATTTCTCGATCTAGACCACCTAGAGGACTGAAATTTCAGGATTGTGATCTATGAATCATTCCCTTTCCAATCCTGTGCCTATCTTTGAATAAGACCAATTTTACAACAAGTTATGGGCAAAAATCCAAGTTCAAACTTAAAATGCGAATATCTCGCTTAATATGCATCCTAGAGGGTGCAAATTCCGGGCTTAGAGGGCAATTTTTGAAGTCCATTATTTCTCGATCTAGACCACCTAGAGGGCTGAAATTTCAGGATTGTGATCTATGAATCATTCCCTTTCCAATGCTGTGCCTATCTTTGAATAAGACCAATTTTACAACAAGTTATGGGCAAAAATCCAAGTTCAAACTTAAAATGCGAATATCTCGCTTAATATGCATCCTAGAGGGTGCAAATTCCGGGCTTAGAGGGCAATTTTTGAAGTCCATTATTTCTCGATCTAGACCACCTAGAGGGCTGAAATTTCAGGATTGTGATCTATGAATCATTCCCTTTCCAATGCTGTGCCTATCTTTGAATAAGACCTATTTTACAACAAGTTATGGGCAAAAATCCAAGTTCAAACTTAAAATGCGAATATCTCGCTTAATATGCGTCCTACAGGGTCCAAAGTCCGGGCTTAGAGGGCAATTTTTGAAGTCCATTATTTCTCGATCTAGACCACCTAGAGGGCTGAAATTTCAGGATTGTGATCTAGGAATCATTCCCTTTCCAATGCTGTGCCTATCTTTGAAAAAGACTTATTTTACAACAAGTTATGGGCAAAAATCCAAGTTCAAACTTAAAATGCGAAAATCTCGCTTAATATGCGTCCTACAGGGTCCAAAGTCCGGGCTTAGAGGGCAATTTTTGAAGTCCATTATTTCTCGATCTAGACCACCTAGAGGACTGAAATTTCAGGATTGTGATCTATGAATCATTCCCTTTCCAATCCTGTGCCTATCTTTGAATAAGACCAATTTTACAACAAGTTATGGGCAAAAATCCAAGTTCAAACTTAAAATGCGAATATCTCGCTTAATATGCATCCTAGAGGGTGCAAATTCCGGGCTTAGAGGGCAATTTTTGAAGTCCATTATTTCTCGATCTAGACCACCTAGAGGGCTGAAATTTCAGGATTTTGATCTATGAATCATTCCCTTTCCAATGCTGTGCCTATCTTTGAATAAGACCTATTTTACAACAAGTTATGGGCAAAAATCCAAGTTCAAACTTAAAATGCGAATATCTCGCTTAATATGCGTCCTACAGGGTCCAAAGTCCGGGCTTAGAGGGCAATTTTTGAAGTCCATTATTTCTCGATCTAGACCACCTAGAGGGCTGAAATTTCAGGATTGTGATCTAGGAATCATTCCCTTTCCAATGCTGTGCCTATCTTTGAATAAGACCTATTTTACAACAAGTTATGGGCAAAAATCCAAGTTCAAACTTAAAATGCGAATATCTCGCTTAATATGCGTCCTACAGGGTCCAAAGTCCGGGCTTAGAGGGCAATTTTTTAAGGCCATTATTTCTCGATCTAGACCACCTAGAGGGCTGAAATTTCAGGATTGTGATCTATGAATCATTCCCTTTCCAATCCTGTGCCTATCTTTGAATAAGACCTATTTTACAACAAGTTATGGGCAAAAATCCAAGTTCAAACTTAAAATGCGAATATCTCGCTTAATATGCGTCCTACAGGGTGCAAAGTCCGGGCTTAGAGGGCAATTTTTGAAGTCCATTATTTCTCGATCTAGACCACCTAGAGGGCTGAAATTTCAGGATTGTGATCTATGAATCATTCCCTTTCCAATGCTGTGCCTATCTTTGAATAAGACCTATTTTACAACAAGTTATGGGCAAAAATCCAAGTTCAAACTTAAAATGCGAATATCTCGCTTAATATGCGTCCTAGAGGGTGCAAAGTCCGGGCTTAGAGGGCAATTTTTGAAGCCCATTATTTCTCGATCTAGACCACCTAGAGGGCTGAAATTTCAGGATTGTGATCTATGAATCATTCCCTTTCCAATGCTGTGCCTATCTTTGAATAAGACCTATTTTACAACAAGTTATGGGCAAAAATCCAAGTTCAAACTTAAAATGCGAATATCTCGCTTAATATGCGTCCTAGAGGGTCCAAAGTCCGGGCTTAGAGGGCAATTTTTGAAGTCCATTATTTCTCGATCTAGACCACCTAGAGGGCTGAAATTTCAGGATTGTGATCTAGGAATCATTCCCTTTCCAATGCTGTGCCTATCTTTGAATAAGACCTATTTTACAACAAGT
Source organism: Eupeodes latifasciatus (assembly GCA_920104205.1). NCBI lineage: Eukaryota > Metazoa > Arthropoda > Insecta > Diptera > Syrphidae > Eupeodes > Eupeodes latifasciatus. The sequence continues at coordinate 116,586,183 of OV049925.1, read as the reverse complement.
TATGGGCAAAAATCCAAGTTCAAACTTAAAATGCGAATATCTCGCTTAATATGCGTCCTACAGGGTCCAAAGTCCGGGCTTAGAGGGCAATTTTTTAAGGCCATTATTTCTCGATCTAGACCACCTAGAGGGCTGAAATTTCAGGATTGTGATCTATGAATCATTCCCTTTCCAATCCTGTGCCTATCTTTGAATAAGACCAATTTTACAACAAGTTATGGGCAAAAATCCAAGTTCAAACTTAAAATGCGAATATCTCGCTTAATATGCGTCCTAGAGGGTGCAAAGTCCGGGCTTAGAGGGCAATTTTTGAAGTCCATTATTTCTCGATCTAGACCACCTAGAGGGCTGAAATTTCAGGATTGTGATCTATGAATCATTCCCTTTCCAATGCTGTGCCTATCTTTGAATAAGACCTATTTTACAACAAGTTATGGGCAAAAATCCAAGTTCAAACTTAAAATGCGAATATCTCGCTTAATATGCGTCCTAGAGGGTGCAAAGTCCGGGCTTAGAGGGCAATTTTTGAAGTCCATTATTTCTCGATCTAGACCACCTAGAGGGCTGAAATTTCAGGATTGTGATCTATGAATCATTCCCTTTCCAATGCTGTGCCTATCTTTGAATAAGACCTATTTTACAACAAGTTATGGGCAAAAATCCAAGTTCAAACTTAAAATGCGAATATCTCGCTTAATATGCGTCCTACAGGGTCCAAAGACCGGGCTTAGAGGGCAATTTTTGAAATCCATTATTTCTCGATCTAGACCACCTAGAGGGCTGAAATTTCAGGATTGTGATCTATGTGTTAAAAATTATATAATGAAGTACCTAACTTATATGTAAATATGTTCAACTATTTAATTTGAATTATTTTCTTGAATCTATTTATCTCTTTCTAATGCATACATTATTACTCTTGTCTTAGTACCTAAATGAATTGAATATGCATAACTACATAATGTACCTTTTTCTAATTGAATTTACTTTTTTAATCATACGCTTTATATGCGCCAGTTAATCTTTATAACTCTAACGAAGCGGACTAATAAAACTTTATATTTTCTCTAAATTAATTCTCGGTCTTTTGGTCATTAAAGTTTTCAGCTGGGTTCTTTTCAAACATTTATTTCATGGTGCCGAAACCCGGGACCTTTAAGTCGTACAGAGATAGAGATAATATTTAACGTAACGTTAAGTCAAACGAATCTAATTAAATCCGCTTCCCGCGTTTGAGGTTCACAAAATGGAAGTTTCCGCTCGTGCTGCCTACCGAGGGCAAGTTACAAAAATCATGAAGTCTGCCGCGGAATATTTGGGTTCCCCAGAGTCCCAAATTAAAGAGGAGGATAAATTAGATGACATTGAAGAGGAATTAATTTCCTATATCCAGCGTTTGACAGCAGCTCACGAGAGTCTTCTTACTTCTAATCAGGAGATAAAAAGCAGAAATCTCATCAAGGAAGAAGATTTAGAAAGAGAATGCGAAAGGGTTGCAGAGTACCAAGATTCTGCCATAGGAACACTTGCTAAACTCAATTCGCGTTTGACAAAAATTAAGAAGATGCAAACACCTAGAACTTATGTAAACCTAAACGAATCATCAAGTGCTATCCATATGCGCAGTTCAGTCAAGCTGCCGGTGTTAACGTTAAAAAAGTTTGATGGAAATTTCCAGGAATGGTTACCGTTTTGGGACCAGTTCCGTACCAAAGTTCATGAAAATACCGGTTTGACATCATCTGATAAGTTTAGTTACCTTGAAAGTGTATTGGTGGGTAACGCTAAAAGGGTAATCGAAGGTTTCTCTGCAACGGAGATGTGCTACGACGCAGCTATCTCGCTCTTAACAGAACAGTTCGGCGATACTGAGCGTTTAGTCGATAAACACATGCAACAACTAATTGCTCTTCGACCGGTAAACTCTCCAACTGATGTTTCTGGATTACGTCATCTATATAATTCGATCACCTCTTGCAGTCGCACCCTCACTGCCTTACAAATCCCGTCACACCAATATTCTGTCATGCTCAAGTCAATTTTACTTCGTTGTCTACCAGAAGAGCTCCGTGTTAACTACCACCGTGCTGTTGAAAAGGAAAATGAACACGAAGAGCGAGACGAATCTGGACTATCAAGTAGTTCGACTCTTTCAAAAATTGGCGACAAACAGGTGCAGGGCATTATGCGATTTTTGAAGCGAGAGGTGGAATCGCTGGAAAAAAGTCGGGTTGTCTCTGTTTCTACTAATGTGAAAAATCCATCTCCCACAACAGCGACGGCAACAAGTTTAGTTTCGCTAAACGAAAAGGAACAATGTTTATTTTGTGCATCGAAAATTCACTGTACGAAAGACTGCGATAGCAACATATCTATTGCAGATAAAAAAGATTTGCTGCGCAAAAATAATCGTTGTTTTCGCTGTACAAAACGGGGACATTCAGCCAGAAATTGTAAAAGTTCAAAGTGGATTTCTTGCAGAAAGTGTAAAGGTAAACATTTGACGTCATTGTGTGACCCTTCTTTCGTCAAAACTAAAGTCATCGCGGCACCTGTAGTGACAAGCACAAATTGCGAGGAGCAAAACGCGATGAATTTATGTGCCAATTCTGTATTGGAGAACTCAAATGTCTTCCTTAAAACAGCACG